>OY726527.1:2286460-2886460 GCA_963383655.1 Bathymodiolus septemdierum
ACGATATATCTGGAATACTGCTGAAATGACTCATGCTGCACGATATATCTGGAATACTGCTTAAATGACTCATGCTCCACGATATATCTGGAATACTGCTTAAATGACTCATGCTCCACGATATATCTGGAATACTGCTAAAATGACTCATGCTCCACGATATATCTGGAATACTGCTTAAATGACTCATGCTCCACGATATATCTGGAATACTGCTAAAATGACTCATGCTCCTCGATATATCTGGAATGCTGCTAAGATGACTCATGCTCCACGATATATCTGGAATACTGCTAATATGACTCATGCTCCACGATATATCTGTAATACTACTAAAAGGACTCATACTCCACGATATATCTGTAATATTGCTAAAATGACTCATGCTCCACGATATATCTGGAATACTGCTAAAATGACTCATGCTCCACGATATATCTGAAATACTGCTAATATGACTCATGCTCCACGATATATCTGTAATACTGCTAAAATGACTCATACTCCACGATATATCTGTAATACTTCTAAAATGACTCATTCTCCACGATATATCTGGAATACTGCTAAAATGACTCATGCTCCACGATATATCTGAAATACTGCTAAAATGACTCATGCTCCACGATATAGTTGGAATACTGCTAAGATGACTCATGCTCCACGATATATCTGAAATACTGCTAATATGACTCATGCTCGACGATATAGCTGGAATACTGCTAAAATGAATCATGCTCCACGATATATCTGTAATACTGCTAAAATGACTCATGCTCCACGATATATCTGGAATACTGCTAAAATGACTCATGCTCCACGATATATCTGTAATACTGCTAAAATGACTCATGCTTCACGATATATCTGGAATACTGCTTAAATGACTCATGCTCCACGATATAGCTGAAATACTGCTAAAATGACTCATGCTCCACGATATATCTGGAATACTGCTAAAACGACTCATACTCCACGATACATCTGTAATACTGCTAAAATGACTCATGCTCCACGATATATCTGTAATACTGCTAAAATAACTCATGCTCCACGATATATCTGGAATACTGCTAAAATGAATCATGCTCCACGATATATCTGGAATACTGCTGAAATGACTCATGCTCCACGATATATCTGAAATACTGCAAAAATGACTCATGCTCCACGATATATCTGTAATACTGCTAAATTGACTCATGCTCCACGATATATCTGGAATACTGCTAAAATGACTCATGCTCCACGATATATCTGCAATACTGCTGAAATGACTCATGCTCCACGATATAGCTGAAATACTGCTAAAATGACTCATGCTCCACGATATATCTGAAATATTGCTAAAATGACTCATGCTCCACGATATATCTGTAATACTGCTGAAATGACTCATGCTCCACGATATAGCTGAAATACTGCTTAAATGATTCATGCCGCAGGATATAGCTGAAATACTGCTAAAATGACTCATGCTCCACGATATATCTGAAATTCTGCTAAAATAACTCATGCTCGACGATATATCTGGAATACTACTGAAATGACTCATGCTCCATGATCAAGCTGAAATACTGCTAGAATGACTCATGCTCCTCGATATATCTGGAATACTACTGAAATGACTCATGCTCCACGATATAGCTGAAATACTGCTACAATGACTCATGCTCCACGATATAGCTGAAATACTGCTGAAATGACTCCTGCTCCACGATATATCTGAAATACTACTGAAGTGACTCATGCTCCACGATATAGCTGAAATACTGCTAAGATGACTCATGCTCCACGATATATCTGAAATACTGTTAAAATGACTCATGCTCCTAGATATAGCTGAAATACTGCTACAATGACTCATGCTCCACGATATATCTGGAATACTGCTAAAATGACTCATGCTCCTCGATATATCTGGAATACTACTGAAAAGACCCATGCTCCACGATATATCTGGAATACTGCTAAAATGACTCATGCTCCACGATATAGCTGAAATACTGCTAAAATGACTCATGCTCCTCGATATATCTGAAATACTACTGAAATGACTCATGCTCCACGATATATCTGAAATACTGCTAAAATGACTCATGCTCCACGATATATCTGGAATACTGCTAAAATGACTCATGCTCCACGATATATCTGAAATACTGCTAAAATGACTCATGCTCCACGATATAGCTGGAATACTGCTAAGATGACTCATGCTCCACGATATATCTGAAATACTGCTAATATGACTCATGCTCGACGATATATCTGGAATACTGCTAAAATGAATCATGCTCCACGATATATCTGTAATACTGCTAAAATGACTCATGCTCCACGATATATCTGTAATACTGCTAAAATGACTCATGCTTCACGATATATCTGGAATACTGCTTAAATGACTCATGCTCCACGATATAGCTGAAATACTGCTAAAATGACTCATGCTCCACGATATATCTGGAATACTGCTAAAATGACTCACACTCCACGATACATCTGTAATACTGCTAAAATGACTCATGCTCCACGATATATCTGGAATACTGCTAAAATGACTCATGCTCCACGATATATCTGGAATACTGCTAAAAT
This sequence comes from Bathymodiolus septemdierum, assembly GCA_963383655.1. Taxonomy (NCBI): domain Eukaryota; kingdom Metazoa; phylum Mollusca; class Bivalvia; order Mytilida; family Modiolidae; genus Bathymodiolus; species Bathymodiolus septemdierum. The sequence continues at coordinate 2,289,062 of OY726527.1, forward strand.
GACTCATGCTCCACGATATATCTGGAATACTGCTTAAATGACTCATGCTCCACGATATATCTGGAATACTGCTGAAATGACTCATGCTGCACGATATATCTGGAATACTGCTTAAATGACTCATGCTCCACGATATATCTGGAATACTGCTTAAATGACTCATGTTCCACGATATATCTGGAATACTGCTAAAATGACTCATGCTCCACGATATATCTGGAATACTGCTTAAATGACTCATGCTCCACGATATATCTGGAATACTGCTAAAATGACTCATGCTCCTCGATATATCTGGAATGCTGCTAAGATGACTCATGCTCCACGATATATCTGGAATACTGCTAATATGACTCATGCTCCACGATATATCTGTAATACTGCTAAAAGGACTCATACTCCACGATATATCTGTAATATTGCTAAAATGACTCATGCTCCACGATATATCTGGAATACTGCTAAAATGACTCATGCTCCACGATATATCTGAAATACTGCTAATATGACTCATGCTCCACGATATATCTGTAATACTGCTAAAATGACTCATACTCCACGATATATCTGTAATACTTCTAAAATGACTCATTCTCCACGATATATCTGGAATACTGCTAAAATGACTCATGCTCCACGATATATCTGAAATACTGCTAAAATGACTCATGCTCCACGATATAGCTGGAATACTGCTAAGATGACTCATGTTCCACGATATATCTGAAATACTGCTAATATGACTCATGCTCGACGATATATCTGGAATACTGCTAAAATGAATCATGCTCCACGATATATCTGTAATACTGCTAAAATGACTCATGCTCCACGATATATCTGGAATACTGCTAAAATGACTCATGCTCCACGATATATCTGGAATACTGCTAAAATGACTCATGCTTCACGATATATCTGGAATACTGCTTAAATGACTCATGCTCCACGATATAGCTGAAATACTGCTAAAATGACTCATGCTCCACGATATATCTGGAATACTGCTAAAACGACTCATACTCCACGATACATCTGTAATACTGCTAAAATGACTCATGCTCCACGATATATCTGGAATACTGCTAAAATGACTCATGCTCCACGATATATCTGGAATACTGCTAAAATGACTCATGCTCCACGATATATCTGGAATACTGCTAAAATGACTCATGCTCCACGATATATCTGGAATACTGCTTAAATGACTCATGCTCCACGATATATCTGGAATACTGCTGAAATGACTCATGCTCCACGATATATCTGGAATACTGCTAAAATGACTCATGCTCCTCGATATATCTGGAATGCTGCTAAGATGACTCATGCTCCACGATATATCTGGAATACTGCTAATATGACTCATGCTCCACGATATATCTGGAATACTGCTAAAAGGACTCATACTCCACGATATATCTGTAATATTGCTAAAATGACTCATGCTCCACGATATATCTGGAATACTGCTAAAATGACTCATGCTCCACGATATATCTGAAATACTGCTAATATGACTCATGCTCCACGATATATCTGTAATACTGCTAAAATGACTCATACTCCACGATATATCTGTAATACTTCTAAAATGACTCATTCTCCACGATATATCTGGAATACTGCTAAAATGACTCATGCTCCACGATATATCTGAAATACTGCTAAAATGACTCATGCTCCACGATATAGCTGGAATACTGCTAAGATGACTCATGCTCCACGATATATCTGAAATACTGCTAATATGACTCATGCTCGACGATATATCTGGAATACTGCTAAAATGAATCATGCTCCACGATATATCTGTAATACTGCTTTAATGACTCATGCTCCACGATATAGCTGAAATACTGCTAAAATGACTCATGCTCCACGATATATCTGGAATACTGCTAAAACGACTCATACTCCACGATACATCTGTAATACTGCTAAAATGACTCATGCTCCACGATATATCTGGAATACTGCTAAAATGACTCATGCTCCACGATATATCTGGAATACTGCTAAAATGAATCATGCTCCACGATATATCTGGAATACTGCTAAAATGACTCATGCTCCACGATATATCTGGAATACTGCTTAAATGACTCATGCTCCACGATATATCTGGAATACTGCTGAAATGACTCATGCTGCACGATATATCTGGAATACTGCTTAAATGACTCATGCTCCACGATATATCTGGAATACTGCTTAAATGACTCATGCTCCACGATATATCTGGAATACTGCTAATATGACTCATGCTCCACGATATATCTGGAATACTGCTTAAATGACTGATGCTCCACGATATATCTGGAATACTGCTAAAATGACTCATGCTCCTCGATATATCTGGAATGCTGCTGAAATGACTCATGCTCCACGATATATCTGGAATACTGCTAATATGACTCATGCTCCACGATATATCTGTAATACTGCTAAAAGGACTCATACTCCACGATATATCTGTAATATTGCTAAAATGACTCATGCTCCACGATATATCTGGAATACTGCTAAAATGACTCATGCTCCACGATATATCTGAAATACTGCTAATATGACTCATGCTCCACGATATATCTGTAATACTGCTAAAATGACTCATACTCCACGATATATCTGTAATACTTCTAAGATGACTCATTCTCCACGATATATCTGGAATACTGCTAAAATGACTCATGCTCCACGATATATCTGGAATACTGCTAAAATGACTCATGCTCCACGATATATTTGGAATACTGCTAATATGACTCATGCTCCACGATATATCTGAAATACTGCTAATATGACTCATGCTCCACGATATATCTGGAATATTGATTAAGTTGGAGTTAAACATGTATCAATCAATCACCGAGTCGTCCACAAGGACATAGTAGAAATACTGCTAATGTAGTCCTGTATTATTTACTGGTCATTTTAAGACATTTTGATTTGTACCAATGAATTGTTTTACAGCCAATCATATTCCACGTACATAGTTTTTAAAAATGAATTGACTACCAGGCAAATTCGGATGACAATTTGCAATTACTAGAAGTAAAATTTTTCCAATGAATGTTTAACCCAGGAACATTTGTAATATAGGATTTATGTTATTAGAAATATAGGACCAATTTATCGCTTGCATATACAATGTAAAATTCGTTGGTTCATTCCGAAAGGATCGTCATGGCTGTGATCGTATGATAGTTGGATTTACAACTACCTATGCAATCAGTGCCTATCACCACTGATGTTGCGACTTCGAATCTCGATCAGGGCGAGGTGTACAACATTATGTGATAAGTTTGTCAGTGACTTGCGCCACCAAAAAAACTGACCGCCATCATATCACTGAAATAGTGTTGAAAGTGGCGTTAAGCACCATCAAACAAACAAACAAACAAACAAACAAACCTTCCGAAGCACATCGGCGGTATTTGTTTGTGGCGTTCGTGTTGCTCAATCTTTAGTTTTCTGTGAATTGTTTGGTAGATCATGTTTTGTCCTTTTTCTTTTGGCCATTGTAGTGTCTACTTCTGCGATTTGCGGCTTCTGATTACATATGTGGTGTCTTAAGACATTTTTTATTCATCCTGCATTGGCATTAGTAATTAGGCAAGATAATTGGCCAGTGAAGATTGGTGGGGTTGAGGAATTAATATATGGAAATCACTCCACAATATAGCTAAAAACACTGCGTTAGACAATCAATCAATCAATCAATCAGTTTGGTGAGAACAAACAATTAGCATGATTACTAGAGTTGGGTTCCAGTAGTCTTATGATTGTTACTATGTTAAACATTTCTGTATTTTGCAGTGCGCCCTAGAGACTGTGGAGATCTGAAGGGATATAGTGGTGTGTACACTATTTCACCATCTGGGGAGGAATGTGGTTTTGACGTTTATTGTGATATGGATACAGACGGGGGTGGTTGGACGGTAAGATAAACACTGAATTAGTTATCTATATATATATATATGTACATACGTGGCACTGGAACAGGTCAACCATTTCAGTTTTCAAATATACGATTGCGTCGACCACATCCATCGATGAGGAGTTTATGCTGTGATATATCAATCGACTATATTTTTACAGGCACGCAGCTTCTTACATTTCACATTTTCCCGATTCTGAGTCAATCAGTCTTTGCTCTTTCTCCCTAATGCTGTTTGCTTAGTGGAGAAGCAATAAATATCAACCTTGTAGTCTTTTGTTGACCCGATCGGGGCTCGAACCCACGATCTACCACACTCGAGGCGAGAACGCTTACCATTAGACCTCCAATGAGGTTAACAAATTTAATCAGACCAATTGTATCACACTGTTGAATTGAATCAGAAATAGCGAATTGAATCAGACATTACGAACTGACACTATATCGTCGGTCCACCAGCTACCAAACAAGCTTAAACATTTGATATTGCCAGTCAAACAGCGACCAAACAAACTTACACATTTGATATTGGCAGTGAAACAGCGAGCAAACAAACTTACGAATTTGATGTCGCCAGTGAAACAGTGAGCAAACAAAGTTACACTTTTGATATTGCCAGTGAAACAGCGGATTAAGCAAACTTACAAATTGGATATTGCCAGTCAAACAGCAACCAAAAAAAACAGTCAGCAAACAAACAGCTAGTAAACAAATTTACACATTTGATGTCACCAATGAAACAGTGAGCAAACAAACTTACACCTTTGATATTGCCAGTGAAATAGAGAGCAAGCAAAATTAACATTTGACTTTGCCAGTCAAACGACCAGCAAACAAACTTACAAATTTGATATTGACAGTGAAACAAAGAGCAACCACACTTACACATTTGATATTACCAGTCAAACAGCTATCAAGTAAACTTACACATTTGATATTGCCAGTGAAACAGTGAGCAGACAAACTTACACATTTGATATTGTCAGTCAAGCAATGAGCAAGCAAATTTACACATTTGATATTGTCAGTGAAACAGCGAGCAAGCAAACTTACAGATTTGATATTGCTAGTCAAACAGCAGACAAAAAAATTGCACTTTTGATATTGCCAGTCAAACAGCCAACAAGCAAACTTACACATTTGATATTGCCAGTTAAACAGCGAGGAAGCAAATTTACACATTTGGTATTGGCGGTTCACCAGCTACCAAAGAAACATATACATTTGATATTGCCAATAAAACAGCGACCAAATAAACGTACACATTTGATATTGCCATTCAAACAGCGAGCAAACATACTTACACATTTGATGTCGATAGTGAAAAAGCGACCGAGCAAACTTACACATTTGATATTGCCAGTCAAACAGCGACCAAACAAACTTACACATTTGATATTGCCAGTCAAACAGCGAGCAACCAATCTTACACATTTGATATTGCCAGTCTAACAGCGACCAAACAACTTATACATTTGATATTGCCAGTCAAACAGCGAGCAAAAAAATTACACTTTTGATATTGCCAGTCAAACAGCGACCAAACAAATATACACATTTGATATTGCCAGTCAAACAGCGAATAAACAAACTTACACATTTGATGTCGCAAGTGAAACGGTGAGCAAACAAACGTACACATTTGATATTGCCAGTGAAACAGCGATCAAGCAAGCTTACACATTTGATATTGCCAGTCAAACAGTGAGGAAACAAACTTACACATTTGATATTGCCAATCAAACAGCGACAAAACAAACAAACACATTTGATATTGCCAGTGAAACAGTGAGCAGACAAACTTAAACATTTGATATTGCAAGTCAAGCAATGAGCAAGCAAATTTACACATTTGATATTGTCAGTGAAACAGCGAGCAAGCAAACTTACAGATTTGATATTGCTAGTCAAACAGCAGACAAAAAAATTGCACTTTTGATATTGCCAGTCAAACAGCCAACAAGCAAACTTACACATTTGATATTGCCAGTTAAACAGCGAGGAAGCAAATTTACACATTTGGTATTGGCGGTTCACCAGCTACCAAAGAAACATATACATTTGATATTGCCAATAAAACAGTGACCAAATAAACGTACACATTTGATATTGCCATTCAAACAGCGAGCAAACATACTTACACATTTGATGTCGATAGTGAAACAGCGATCGAGCAAACTTACACATTTGATATTGCCAGTCAAACAGCGAGCAACCAATCTTACACATTTGATATTGCCAGTCTAACAGCGACCAAACAAACTTATACATTTGATATTGCCAGCCAAACAGCGAGCAAAAAAATTACACTTTTGATATTGCCAGTCAAACAGCGACCAAACAAACTTACACATTTGATATTGCCAGTCAAACAGCGAATAAACAAACTTACACATTTGATGTCGCAAGTGAAACGGTGAGCAAACAAACGTACACATTTGATATTGCCAGTCAAACAGTGAGGAAACAAACTTACACATTTGATATTGACTGTCAAACTGCGACCAAGCAAACTTACACATTTGATATCACCAGTGAAACAGTGAGCAAACAGATTTACACATTTAATATTGCCAGTCAACCAGCGACCAAACAAAATAACACATATGATATTGCCAGTCAAACAGCGAGCAAACAAAGTCACACATTCGATATCGCCAGTGAAACATTGAGCAAACAAACTTACACATTTGATATTGTCAGTCAAACAGCGACCAAACAAACTTACACATTTGATATCACCAGTGAAACAGTGAGCAAACAAGCTTACACATTTGATATTGCCAGTCAAAGAGCGACCAAACAAACATACACACTTGATATTGCCAGTCAAACAGCGAGTAAACAAATTTAAACATTTGCTGTCGCCAGTGAAACGGTGAGCAAACAAACGTACACATTTGATATTGCCAGTCAAACAGCGATCAAGCAAACTTACACATTTGATATTGCCAATCAAACAGTGAGCAAACAAACTTACACATTTCATATTGCCAATCAAACAGCGAGCAAGCAAACTTACACATTTGGTATTGTCATTCAAACAGCGATCAAACAAACTTACACATTTGATATTTCCAGTCAAACAGCGAGCAAACAAACTTACACATTTGATATTGCCAGTGAAACAGCGACCAAACAAACTTACACATTTGATATTGCCAATCAAACAGCAAACAAACAAACTACACATTTGATGTCGCCAGTGAAACAGCGACTGAACAAACTTACACATTTGATATTGCCAGTCAAACAGCGACCAAACAAACTTACACATTTGATATTGCCAGTCTAGCAGCGACCAAGCAAACTTACACATTTGACGTCACCAGTAAAACAGTGAGCAAACAAACTTACACATTTGATATTGCCAGTCAAACAGCGACCAAGCAAAATAACACATATGATATTGCCAGTCAAACAGCGAGCAAACAAAGCTACACATTCGATATCGCCAGTGAAACATTGAGCAAACAAACTTACACATTTGATATTGTCAGTCAAACAGCGACCAAACAATCTGATACATTTGATATTGCAAGTGAAACAGCGAGCAAGCAAACTTATGCATTTGATGTCGCCAGTCAAACAGTGAGCAAACAAACTTACACATTTGATATTGCCAGTCAAACAGCGACCAAACAAGCTTATACATTTGTTATTGTCAGTCAAACAGCGACGAAGCAAGCTTACACATTTGATATTGCCAGTGAAACAGTGAGCAGACAAACTAAAACATTTGATATTGCCAGTCAAACAGCGAGCAAGCAAACTTACACATTTGCTGTCGCCAGTTAAACAGCGACCGAACAGACTTACCCATTTGATATTGCCACTCAAACAGCGATCAAGCAAAATTACACATTTGATATTGTCAGTCAAACAGCGACCAAACAAACTTACACATTTGATATTGCAACTCAAGCAGTGAGCAAACAAACTTACACATTTGATATTACCAGTCAAACAGCTATCAAGCAAACTTACACATTTGGTATTGGCGGTTCACAAGCTACCAAAGAAACTTATACATTTGATATTGGCAATCAAACAGCGACCAAATAAACTTACACATTTGATATTGCCAGTCAAACAGTGACCAAACAAGCTTACACATTTGATATTGCCAGTCAATGAGCGAGGAACCAATCTTACACATTTGATATTGCCAGTCTAACAACAACCAAACAAACTTACACATTTGATATTGCCAGTCTAACAGCGAGCAAACAAACTGACACATTTGATATTGCCAATCAATCAGCAGCGAGCAAACAAACTGACACATTTGGTATTGTCATTCAAAAAGCGACCAAACAAGCTTAAACATTTGATATTTCCAGTCAAACAGCGAGCAAACAAACTTACACATTTGATATTGCCAGTGAAACAGCGACCAAGCAAACTTACACATTTGATATTGTCAGTCAAACAGCGAACAAACAAAATAAAACATTTGATATTGCCAGTCAAACAGCGAGCAAACAAAGTTACACATTCGATGTCGCCAGTGAAAAAGTGAGCAAACAAACTTACACATTTGATATTGCCAGTCAAACAGCGACCAAACAAACTTACACATTTGATATTGCCAGTCAAACAGCGAGCAAACAAACTTACGCATTCGATGTCGCCAGTGAAACAGTGAGCAAACAAACTTACACATTTGATATTGCCAGTGAAACAGCGGATTAAACAAACTTACACATTTGATATTGCCAGTCAAACAGCGACGAAGCAAGCTTACACATTTGATATTGCCAGTGAAACAGTGAGCAGACAAACTTAAACATTTGATATTGCTAGTCAAACAGCGAACGAACAAACTTACACATTTGATATTGCTAGTCAAACAGCGAGCAAACAAACTTACACATTTGATGTCGCCAGTTAAACAGCGACCGAACAAACTTACACATTTGATATTGCCAGTCAAACAGCGATCAAGCAAAATTACACATTTTATATTGCCACTCAAACAGTAAGTAAACAAACTTACACATTTGATATTGCCAGTCAAAAAGCGACCAAACAAAATAACACATATGATATTGCCAGTCAAACAGCGAGCAAACAAAGTTACACATTCGATGTCGCCAGTGAAACAGTGAGGAAACAAACTTACACATTTGATATTGCCAGTCAAACAGCGACCGAACAAACTTACACATTTGATATTGCCAGTCAAAAAGAGATCAAGCAAGCTTACACATTTTATATTGCCAGTCAAACAGCGACCAAACAAACTTACACATTTGATATTGCCAGTGAAACAGCGAGCAAACAAACTTATGCATTTGATGTCGCCAGTGAAACAGTGAGCAAACAAACTTACACATTTGATATTACCAGTGAAACAGCGGATTAAGCAAACTTACACATTTGATATTGCCAGTCAAACAGCGACCAAACAAGCTTACACATTTGTTATTGTCAGTCAAACAGCGACGAAGCAAGCTTACACATTTGATATTGCCAGTGAAACAGTGAGCAAATAAACTTAAACATTTGATATTGCCAGTCAAACAGCGACCGAAAAAACTTACACATTTGATATTGCCAGTCAAACAGCAAGCAAGCAAACTTACACATTTGCTGTCGCCTGTTAAACAGCGACCGAACAAACTTACACATTTGATATTGCCACTCAAACAGCGATCAAGCAAAATTACACATTTGATAATGCCAGTCAAATAGCGAGCAAACAAGCTTACACATTTGATATTGCCAGTCAAACAGCTATCAAGCAAACTTACACATTTGGTATTGGCGGTTCACAAGCTACCAAAGAAATTTATACATTTGATATTGCCAATCAAACAGCGACCAAATAAACTTACACATTTGATATTGCCAGTCAAACAGTGACCAAACAAGCTTACACATTTGATATTGCCAGACAAACAGCGAGCAACCAATCTTATACATTTGATATTGCTAGTCTAACAGCGAGCAAACATACTTGCAAATTTCATGTCCCAGTCAAAGAGCGAGCAACCAATCTTACACATTTGATATTGCCAGTCGAACAGCAACTAAACAAACTTACACATGTGATATTGCCAGTCAAAGAGCGAGGAACCAATCTTACACATTTGATATTGCCAGTTTAACAGCAACCAAACAAACTTACACATTTGATATTGCCAGTCTAACAGCGAGCAAACAAACTTACACATTTGATATTGCCAATCAATCAGCAGCGAGCAAACAAACTGACACATTTGGTATTGTCATTCAAAAAGCGACCAAACAAGCTTAAACATTTGATATTTCCAGTCAAACAGCGAGCAAAAAACTTACACATTTGATATTGCCAGTGAAACAGCGACCAAGCAAACTTACACATTTGATATTGCCAATCAAACAGTCAACAAACAAACTACACATTTGATGTCGCCAGTGAAACAGCGACTGAACAAACTTGCACATTTGATATTGCCAGTCAAACAGCGACCAAACAAACTTACACATTTGATATTGCCAGTCAAAAAGCGAGCAACCAAACTTACACATTTGATATTGCCAGTCTAGCAGCGACCAAGCAAACTTACACATTTGATGTCATCAGTGAAACAGTGTGCAAACAAACTTACACATTTGATATTGCCAGTCAAACAGCGAGCAAACAAAGTTACACATTCGATGTCGCCAGTGAAACAGTGAGCAAACAAACTTACACATTTGATATTGTCAGTCAAACAGCGACCAAACAAACTTACACATTTAATATTGCCTGTGAAACAGCGAGCTAACAAACTTACGCATTTGATGTCGCCAGTGAAACAGTGAGCAAACAAACTTACACATTTGATATTGCCAGTGAAACAGCGGATTAAACAAGCTTACACATTTGATATTGTCAGTCAAACAGCGACGAAGCAAGCTTACACATTTGATATTGCCAGTGAAACAGTGAGCAGACAAACTTACACATTTGATGTCGCCAGTTAAACAGCGACCGAACAAATTTACACATTTGATATTGCCAGTCAAACAACGATCAAGCAAATTACACATTTTATATTGCCACTCAAACAGTAAGCCAACAAACTTACACATTGGATATTGCCAGTCAAAAAGCGACCAAACAAAATAACACATATGATATTGCCAGTCAAACAGCGAGGAAACAAAGTTACACATTCGATGTCGCGAGTGAAACAGTGAGCAAACAAACTTACACATTTGATATTGCCAGTCAAACAGCGACCGAACAAACTTACACATTTGATATTGCCAGTCAAAAAGAGATCAAGCAAGCTTACACATTTTATATTGCCAGTCAAACAGCGACCAAACAAACTTACACATTTGATATTGCCAGTGAAACAGCGAGCAAACAAACTTATGCATTTGATGTCGCCAGTGAAACAGTGAGCAAACAAACTTGCACATTTGATATTACCAGTGAAACAGCGGATTAAACAAACTTACACATTTGATATTGCCAGTCAAACAGCGACCAAACAAGCTTACACATTTGTTATTGTCAGTCAAACAGCGACGAAGCAAGCTTACACATTTGATATTGCCAGTGAAACAGTGAGCAAATAAACTTAAACATTTGATATTGCCAGTCAAACAGCGACCGAAAAACCTTACACATTTGATATTGCCAGTCAAACAGCAAGCAAGCAAACTTACACATTTGCTGTCGCCTGTTAAACAGCGACCGAACAAACTTACACATTTGATATTGCCACTCAAACAGCGATCAAGCAAAATTACACATTTGATAATGCCAGTCAAATAGCGAGCAAAGAAGCTTACACATTTGATATTGCCAGTCAAACAGCTATCAAGCAAACTTACACATTTGGTATTGGCGGTTCACAAGCTACCAAAGAAACTTATACATTTGATATTGCCAATCAAACAGCGACCAAATAAACTTACACATTTGATATTGCCAGTCAAACAGTGACCAAACAAGCTTACACATTTGATATTGCCAGACAAACAGCGAGCAACCAATCTTATACATTTGATATTGCTAGTCTAACAGCGAGCAAACATACTTGCACATTTCATGTCGCCAGTCAAAGAGCGATCAACCAATCTTACACATTTGATATTGCCAGTCGAACAGCAACTAAACAAACTTACACATGTGATATTGCCAGTCAAAGAGCGAGGAACCAATCTTACACATTTGATATTGCCAGTTTAACAGCAACCAAACAAACTTACACATTTGATATTGCCAGTCTAACAGCGAGCAAACAAACTTACACATTTGATATTGCCAATCAATCAGCAGCGAGAAAACAAACTGACACATTTGGTATTGTCATTCAAAAAGCGACCAAACAAGCTTAAACATTTGATATTTCCAGTCAAACAGCGAGCAAAAAACTTACACATTTGATATTGCCAGTGAAACAGCGACCAAGCAAACTTACACATTTGATATTGCCAGTCAAACAGTCAACAAACAAACTACACATTTGATGTCGCCAGTGAAACAGCGACTGAACAAACTTGCACATTTGATATTGCCAGTCAAACAGCGACCAAACAAACTTACACATTTGATATTGCCAGTCAAAAAGCGAGCAACCAAACTTACACATTTGATATTGCCAGTCTAGCAGCGACCAAGCAAACTTACACATTTGATGTCACCAGTGAAACAGTGTGCAAACAAACTTACACATTTGATATTGCCAGTCAAACAGCGAGCAAACAAAGTTACACATTCTATGTCGCCAGTGAAACAGTGAGCAAACAAACTTACACAATTGATATTGCCAGTCAAACAGCGACCAAACAAACTTACACATTTAATATTGCCTGTGAAACAGCGAGCTCACAAACTTACGCATTTGATGTCGCCAGTGAAACAGTGAGCAAACAAACTTACACATTTGATATTGCCAGTGAAACAGCGGATTAAACAAGCTTACACATTTGATATTGTCAGTCAAACAGCGACGAAGCAAGCTTACACATTTGATATTGCCAGTGAAACAGTGAGCAGACAAACTTACACATTTGATGTCGCCAGTTAAACAGCGACCGAACAAACTTACACATTTGATATTGCCAGTCAAACAGTAAGCCAACAAACTTACACATTGGATATTGCCAGTCAAAAAGCGACCAAACAAAATAACACATATGATATTGCCAGTCAAACAGCGAGGAAACAAAGTTACACATTCGATGTCGGGAGTGAAACAGTGAGCAAACAAACTTGCACATTTGATATTGCCAGTCAAACAGTGACCGAACAAACTTACACATTTGATATTGCCAGTCAAAAAGAGATCAAGCAAGCTTACACATTTATATTGCCAGTCAAACAATGACCAAACAAACTTACACATTTGATATTGCCAGTGAAACAGCGAGCAAACAAACTTATGCATTTGATGTCGCCAGTGAAACAGTGAGCAAACAAACTTACACATTTGATATTGCCAGTCAAACAGCGACCAAACAAGCTTACACATTTGTTATTGTCAGTCAAACAGCGACGAAGCAAGCTTACACATTTGATATTGCCAGTGAAACAGTGAGCAGATAAACTTAAACATTTGATATTGCCAGTCAAACAGCGACCGAACAAACTTACACATTTGATATTGCCAGTCAAAAAGCGAGCAAGCAAACTTACACATTTGTTGTCGCCAGTTAAACAGCGACCAAACAAACTTACACATTTGATATTGCCACTCAAGCAGTGAGCAAACAAACTTACACATTTGATATTGCCAGTCAAACAGCGATCAAGAAAAATTACACATTTGATATTGTCAGTCAAACAGCGGCCAAACAAGCTTACACGTTTGATATTTCCAGTCAAACAGCGAGCAAAGAAACTTACACATTTCATATTGCAGTCAAACAGCGACCAAGCAAACTTACACATTTGATATTGCCAGTCAAAAAGCGAGCAACCAAACTTACACATTTGATATTGCCAGTCTAACAGCGACAAAACAAACTTACACATTTGATGTCACCAGTGAAACAGTGAGCAAACAAACTTACACATTTGTTATTGCCAGTCAAACAGCTACCAAACAAAATAACACATTTGATATTGCCAGTCAAACAGCGAGCAAACAATGTTACACATTCGATGTCGCCAGTGAAACAGTGAGCTAACAAACTTACACATTTGATATTGCCAGTAAAATAGCGACCAAACAAACTTACACATTTGATACTGCCAGTCAAAAAGCGAGCAACCAAACTTACACATTTGATATTGCCAGTCTAACAACGACAAAACAAACTTACACATTTGATGTCACCAGTGAAACAGTGAGCAAACAAACTTACACATTTGTTATTGCCAGTCAAACAGCTACCAAACAAAATAACACATTTGATATTGCCAGTCAAACAGCGAGCAAACAATGTTACACATTCGATGTCGCCAGTGAAACAGTGAGCTAACAAACTTACACATTTGATATTGCCAGTTAAATAGCGACCAAACAAACTTACACATTTGATACTGCCAGTCAAAGAGCGAGCAAACAAATTTACACATTTGTTATTGTCAGTCAAACAGCGACCAAAAAAACTTACACATTTGATATTGCCAGTAAAACAGTCAGCAAACAAACTTACACATTTGATGTCGCCAGTTAAACAGCGACCGAACAAACTTACACATTTGATATTGCCAGTCAAACAACGATCAAGCAAAATTACACATTTTATATTGCCACTCAAACAGTAAGCCAACAAACTTACACATTGGATATTGCCAGTCAAAAAGCGACCAAACAAAATAACACATATGATATTGCCAGTCAAACAGCGAGGAAACAAAGTTACACATTCGATGTCGCGAGTGAAACAGTGAGCAAACAAACTTACACATTTGATATTGCCAGTCAAACAGCGACCGAACAAACTTACACATTTGATATTGCCAGTCAAAAAGAGATCAAGCAAGCTTACACATTTTATATTGCCAGTCAAACAGCGACCAAACAAACTTACACATTTGATATTGCCAGTGAAACAGCGAGCAAACAAACTTATGCATTTGATGTCGCCAGTGAAACAGTGAGCAAACAAACTTGCACATTTGATATTACCAGTGAAACAGCGGATTAAACAAACTTACACATTTGATATTGCCAGTCAAACAGCGACCAAACAAGCTTACACATTTGTTATTGTCAGTCAAACAGCGACGAAGCAAGCTTACACATTTGATATTGCCAGTGAAACAGTGAGCAAATAAACTTAAACATTTGATATTGCCAGTCAAACAGCGACCGAAAAACCTTACACATTTGATATTGCCAGTCAAACAGCAAGCAAGCAAACTTACACATTTGCTGTCGCCTGTTAAACAGCGACCGAACAAACTTACACATTTGATATTGCCACTCAAACAGCGATCAAGCAAAATTACACATTTGATAATGCCAGTCAAATAGCGAGCAAAGAAGCTTACACATTTGATATTGCCAGTCAAACAGCTATCAAGCAAACTTACACATTTGGTATTGGCGGTTCACAAGCTACCAAAGAAACTTATACATTTGATATTGCCAATCAAACAGCGACCAAATAAACTTACACATTTGATATTGCCAGTCAAACAGTGACCAAACAAGCTTACACATTTGATATTGCCAGACAAACAGCGAGCAACCAATCTTATACATTTGATATTGCTAGTCTAACAGCGAGCAAACATACTTGCACATTTCATGTCGCCAGTCAAAGAGCGATCAACCAATCTTACACATTTGATATTGCCAGTCGAACAGCAACTAAACAAACTTACACATGTGATATTGCCAGTCAAAGAGCGAGGAACCAATCTTACACATTTGATATTGCCAGTTTAACAGCAACCAAACAAACTTACACATTTGATATTGCCAGTCTAACAGCGAGCAAACAAACTTACACATTTGATATTGCCAATCAATCAGCAGCGAGAAAACAAACTGACACATTTGGTATTGTCATTCAAAAAGCGACCAAACAAGCTTAAACATTTGATATTTCCAGTCAAACAGCGAGCAAAAAACTTACACATTTGATATTGCCAGTGAAACAGCGACCAAGCAAACTTACACATTTGATATTGCCAGTCAAACAGTCAACAAACAAACTACACATTTGATGTCGCCAGTGAAACAGCGATTGAACAAACTTGCACATTTGATATTGCCAGTCAAACAGCGACCAAACAAACTTACACATTTGATATTGCCAGTCAAAAAGCGAGCAACCAAACTTACACATTTGATATTGCCAGTCTAGCAGCGACCAAGCAAACTTACACATTTGATGTCACCAGTGAAACAGTGTGCAAACAAACTTACACATTTGATATTGCCAGTCAAACAGCGAGCAAACAAAGTTACACATTCTATGTCGCCAGTGAAACAGTGAGCAAACAAACTTACACAATTGATATTGCCAGTCAAACAGCGACCAAACAAACTTACACATTTAATATTGCCTGTGAAACAGCGAGCTCACAAACTTACGCATTTGATGTCGCCAGTGAAACAGTGAGCAAACAAACTTACACATTTGATATTGCCAGTGAAACAGCGGATTAAACAAGCTTACACATTTGATATTGTCAGTCAAACAGCGACGAAGCAAGCTTACACATTTGATATTGCCAGTGAAACAGTGAGCAGACAAACTTACACATTTGATGTCGCCAGTTAAACAGCGACCGAACAAACTTACACATTTGATATTGCCAGTCAAACAGTAAGCCAACAAACTTACACATTGGATATTGCCAGTCAAAAAGCGACCAAACAAAATAACACATATGATATTGCCAGTCAAACAGCGAGGAAACAAAGTTACACATTCGATGTCGCGAGTGAAACAGTGAGCAAACAAACTTGCACATTTGATATTGCCAGTCAAACAGTGACCGAACAAACTTACACATTTGATATTGCCAGTCAAAAAGAGATCAAGCAAGCTTACACATTTATATTGCCAGTCAAACAGTGACCAAACAAACTTACACATTTGATATTGCCAGTGAAACAGCGAGCAAACAAACTTATGCATTTGATGTCGCCAGTGAAACAGTGAGCAAACAAACTTACACATTTGATATTGCCAGTCAAACAGCGACCAAACAAGCTTACACATTTGTTATTGTCAGTCAAACAGCGACGAAGCAAGCTTACACATTTGATATTGCCAGTGAAACAGTGAGCAGATAAACTTAAACATTTGATATTGCCAGTCAAACAGCGACCGAACAAACTTACACATTTGATATTGCCAGTCAAAAAGCGAGCAAGCAAACTTACACATTTGTTGTCGCCAGTTAAACAGCGACCAAACAAACTTACACATTTGATATTGCCACTCAAGCAGTGAGCAAACAAACTTACACATTTGATATTGCCAGTCAAACAGCGATCAAGAAAAATTACACATTTGATATTGTCAGTCAAACAGCGGCCAAACAAGCTTACACGTTTGATATTTCCAGTCAAACAGCGAGCAAAGAAACTTACACATTTCATATTGCAGTCAAACAGCGACCAAGCAAACTTACACATTTGATATTGCCAGTCAAAAAGCGAGCAACCAAACTTACACATTTGATATTGCCAGTCTAACAGCGACAAAACAAACTTACACATTTGATGTCACCAGTGAAACAGTGAGCAAACAAACTTACACATTTGTTATTGCCAGTCAAACAGCTACCAAACAAAATAACACATTTGATATTGCCAGTCAAACAGCGAGCAAACAATGTTACACATTCGATGTCGCCAGTGAAACAGTGAGCTAACAAACTTACACATTTGATATTGCCAGTAAAATAGCGACCAAACAAACTTACACATTTGATACTGCCAGTCAAAAAGCGAGCAACCAAACTTACACATTTGATATTGCCAGTCTAACAACGACAAAACAAACTTACACATTTGATGTCACCAGTGAAACAGTGAGCAAACAAACTTACACATTTGTTATTGCCAGTCAAACAGCTACCAAACAAAATAACACATTTGATATTGCCAGTCAAACAGCGAGCAAACAATGTTACACATTCGATGTCGCCAGTGAAACAGTGAGCTAACAAACTTACACATTTGATATTGCCAGTTAAATAGCGACCAAACAAACTTACACATTTGATACTGCCAGTCAAAGAGCGAGCAAACAAATTTACACATTTGTTATTGTCAGTCAAACAGCGACCAAAAAAACTTACACATTTGATATTGCCAGTAAAACAGTCAGCAAACAAACTTACACATTTGATATTGCCAGCCAAACAGCTATCAAGAAAACTTACACATTTGATATTTCAAGTGAAACAGTGAGCAGACAAGCATAAACATTTGATATTGCCAGTCAAACAGCGAGCAAACAAACTTACACATTTGATATTGCCAGTCAAACAATGAGCAAGCAAACTTACACATTTGGTATTGGGGGTTCACCAGCTACCAAACAAACTTGCACATGTCGCCAGTGAAACAGTGAGTAAACAAACTTGCACATTTGATATTGCCAGTCAAACAGTGACCGAACAAACTTACACATTTGATATTGCCAGTCAAAAAGAGATCAAGGAAGCTTACACATTTATATTGCCAGTCAAACAGTGACCAAACAAACTTACACATTTGATATTGCCAGTGAAACAGCGAGCAAACAAACTTATGCATTTGATGTCGCCAGTGAAACAGTGAGCAAACAAACTTACACATTTGATATTGCCAGTCAAACAGCGACCAAACAAGCTTACACATTTGTTATTGTCAGTCAAACAGCGACGAAGCAAGCTTACACATTTGATATTGCCAGTGAAACAGTGAGCAGATAAACTTAAACATTTGATATTGCCAGTCAAACAGCGACCGAACAAACTTACACATTTGATATTGCCAGTCAAACAGCGAGCAAGCAAACTTACACATTTGTTGTCGCCAGTTAAACAGCGACCAAACAAACTTACACATTTGATATTGCCACTCAAGCAGTGAGCAAACAAACTTACACATTTGATATTGCCAGTGAAACAGCGAGCAAACAAACTTATGCATTTGATGTCGCCAGTGAAACAGTGAGCAAACAAACTTACACATTTGATATTGCCAGTCAAACAGCGACCAAACAAGCTTACACATTTGTTATTGTCAGTCAAACAGCGACGAAGCAAGCTTACACATTTGATATTGCCAGTGAAACAGTGAGCAGATAAACTTAAACATTTGATATTGCCAGTCAAACAGCGACCGAACAAACTTACACATTTGATATTGCCAGTCAAACAGCGACCAAACAAGCTTATACATTTGTTATTGTCAGTCAAACAGCGACGAAGCAAGCTTACACATTTGATATTGCCAGTGAAACAGTGAGCAGACAAACTAAAACATTTGATATTGCCAGTCAAACAGCGAGCAAGCAAACTTACACATTTGCTGTCGCCAGTTAAACAGCGACCGAACAGACTTACCCATTTGATATTGCCACTCAAACAGCGATCAAGCAAAATTACACATTTGATATTGTCAGTCAAACAGCGACCAAACAAACTTACACATTTGATATTGCAACTCAAGCAGTGAGCAAACAAACTTACACATTTGATATTACCAGTCAAACAGCTATCAAGCAAACTTACACATTTGGTATTGGCGGTTCACAAGCTACCAAAGAAACTTATACATTTGATATTGGCAATCAAACAGCGACCAAATAAACTTACACATTTGATATTGCCAGTCAAACAGTGACCAAACAAGCTTACACATTTGATATTGCCAGTCAATGAGCGAGGAACCAATCTTACACATTTGATATTGCCAGTCTAACAACAACCAAGCAAACTTACACATTTGATATTGCCAGTCTAACAGCGAGCAAACAAACTGACACATTTGATATTGCCAATCAATCAGCAGCGAGCAAACAAACTGACACATTTGGTATTGTCATTCAAAAAGCGACCAAACAAGCTTAAACATTTGATATTTCCAGTCAAACAGCGAGCAAACAAACTTACACATTTGATATTGCCAGTGAAACAGCGACCAAGCAAACTTACACATTTGATATTGTCAGTCAAACAGCGAACAAACAAAATAAAACATTTGATATTGCCAGTCAAACAGCGAGCAAACAAAGTTACACATTCGATGTCGCCAGTGAAAAAGTGAGCAAACAAACTTACACATTTGATATTGCCAGTCAAACAGCGACCAAACAAACTTACACATTTGATATTGCCAGTCAAACAGCGAGCAAACAAACTTACGCATTCGATGTCGCCAGTGAAACAGTGAGCAAACAAACTTACACATTTGATATTGCCAGTGAAACAGCGGATTAAACAAACTTACACATTTGATATTGTCAGTCAAACAGCGACGAAGCAAGCTTACACATTTGATATTGCCAGTGAAACAGTGAGCAGACAAACTTAAACATTTGATATTGCTAGTCAAACAGCGAACGAAGCAAGCTTACACATTTGATATTGCCAGTGAAACAGTGAGCAAATAAACTTAAACATTTGATATTGCCAGTCAAACAGCGACCGAAAAAACTTACACATTTGATATTGCCAGTCAAACAGCAAGCAAGCAAACTTACACATTTGCTGTCGCCTGTTAAACAGCGACCGAACAAACTTACACATTTGATATTGCCACTCAAACAGCGATCAAGCAAAATTACACATTTGATAATGCCAGTCAAATAGCGAGCAAACAAGCTTACACATTTGATATTGCCAGTCAAACAGCTATCAAGCAAACTTACACATTTGGTATTGGCGGTTCACAAGCTACCAAAGAAATTTATACATTTGATATTGCCAATCAAACAGCGACCAAATAAACTTACACATTTGATATTGCCAGTCAAACAGTGACCAAACAAGCTTACACATTTGATATTGCCAGACAAACAGCGAGCAACCAATCTTATACATTTGATATTGCTAGTCTAACAGCGAGCAAACATACTTGCACATTTCATGTCCCAGTCAAAGAGCGAGCAACCAATCTTACACATTTGATATTGCCAGTCGAACAGCAACTAAACAAACTTACACATGTGATATTGCCAGTCAAAGAGCGAGGAACCAATCTTACACATTTGATATTGCCAGTTTAACAGCAACCAAACAAACTTACACATTTGATATTGCCAGTCTAACAGCGAGCAAACAAACTTACACATTTGATATTGCCAATCAATCAGCAGCGAGAAAACAAACTGACACATTTGGTATTGTCATTCAAAAAGCGACCAAACAAGCTTAAACATTTGATATTTCCAGTCAAACAGCGAGCAAAAAACTTACACATTTGATATTGCCAGTGAAACAGCGACCAAGCAAACTTACACATTTGATATTGCCAATCAAACAGTCAACAAACAAACTACACATTTGATGTCGCCAGTGAAACAGCGACTGAACAAACTTGCACATTTGATATTGCCAGTCAAACAGCGACCAAACAAACTTACACATTTGATATTGCCAGTCAAAAAGCGAGCAACCAAACTTACACATTTGATATTGCCAGTCTAGCAGCGACCAAGCAAACTTACACATTTGATGTCATCAGTGAAACAGTGTGCAAACAAACTTACACATTTGATATTGCCAGTCAAACAGCGAGCAAACAAAGTTACACATTCGATGTCGCCAGTGAAACAGTGAGCAAACAAACTTACACATTTGATATTGTCAGTCAAACAGCGACCAAACAAACTTACACATTTAATATTGCCTGTGAAACAGCGAGCTAACAAACTTACGCATTTGATGTCGCCAGTGAAACAGTGAGCAAACAAACTTACACATTTGATATTGCCAGTGAAACAGCGGATTAAACAAGCTTACACATTTGATATTGTCAGTCAAACAGCGACGAAGCAAGCTTACACATTTGATATTGCCAGTGAAACAGTGAGCAGACAAACTTACACATTTGATGTCGCCAGTTAAACAGCGACCGAACAAACTTACACATTTGATATTGCCAGTCAAACAACGATCAAGCAAAATTACACATTTTATATTGCCACTCAAACAGTAAGCCAACAAACTTACACATTGGATATTGCCAGTCAAAAAGCGACCAAACAAAATAACACATATGATATTGCCAGTCAAACAGCGAGGAAACAAGGTTACACATTCGATGTCGCGAGTGAAACAGTGAGCAAACAAACTTACACATTTGATATTGCCAGCCAAACAGCGACCGAACAAACTTACACATTTGATATTGCCAGTCAAAAAGAGATCAAGCAAGCTTACACATTTTATATTGCCAGTCAAACAGCGACCAAACAAACTTACACATTTGATATTGCCAGTGAAACAGCGAGCAAACAAACTTATGCATTTGATGTCGCCAGTGAAACAGTGAGCAAACAAACTTGCACATTTGATATTACCAGTGAAACAGCGGATTAAACAAACTTACACATTTGATATTGCCAGTCAAACAGCGACCAAACAAGCTTACACATTTGTTATTGTCAGTCAAACAGCGACGAAGCAAGCTTACACATTTGATATTGCCAGTGAAACAGTGAGCAAATAAACTTAAACATTTGATATTGCCAGTCAAACAGCGACCGAAAAACCTTACACATTTGATATTGCCAGTCAAACAGCAAGCAAGCAAACTTACACATTTGCTGTCGCCTGTTAAACAGCGACCGAACAAACTTACACATTTGATATTGCCACTGAAACAGCGATCAAGCAAAATTACACATTTGATAATGCCAGTCAAATAGCGAGCAAAGAAGCTTACACATTTGATATTGCCAGTCAAACAGCTATCAAGCAAACTTACACATTTGGTATTGGCGGTTCACAAGCTACCAAAGAAACTTATACATTTGATATTGCCAATCAAACAGCGACCAAATAAACTTACACATTTGATATTGCCAGTCAAACAGTGACCAAACAAGCTTACACATTTGATATTGCCAGACAAACAGCGAGCAACCAATCTTATACATTTGATATTGCTAGTCTAACAGCGAGCAAACATACTTGCACATTTCATGTCGCCAGTCAAAGAGCGATCAACCAATCTTACACATTTGATATTGCCAGTCGAACAGCAACTAAACAAACTTACACATGTGATATTGCCAGTCAAAGAGCGAGGAACCAATCTTACACATTTGATATTGCCAGTTTAACAGCAACCAAACAAACTTACACATTTGATATTGCCAGTCTAACAGCGAGCAAACAAACTTACACATTTGATATTGCCAATCAATCAGCAGCGAGAAAACAAACTGACACATTTGGTATTGTCATTCAAAAAGCGACCAAACAAGCTTAAACATTTGATATTTCCAGTCAAACAGCGAGCAAAAAACTTACACATTTGATATTGCCAGTGAAACAGCGACCAAGCAAACTTACACATTTGATATTGCCAGTCAAACAGTCAACAAACAAACTACACATTTGATGTCGCCAGTGAAACAGCGACTGAACAAACTTGCACATTTGATATTGCCAGTCAAACAGCGACCAAACAAACTTACACATTTGATATTGCCAGTCAAAAAGCGAGCAACCAAACTTACACATTTGATATTGCCAGTCTAGCAGCGACCAAGCAAACTTACACATTTGATGTCACCAGTGAAACAGTGTGCAAACAAACTTACACATTTGATATTGCCAGTCAAACAGCGAGCAAACAAAGTTACACATTCTATGTCGCCAGTGAAACAGTGAGCAAACAAACTTACACAATTGATATTGCCAGTCAAACAGCGACCAAACAAACTTACACATTTAATATTGCCTGTGAAACAGCGAGCTCACAAACTTACGCATTTGATGTCGCCAGTGAAACAGTGAGCAAACAAACTTACACATTTGATATTGCCAGTGAAACAGCGGATTAAACAAGCTTACACATTTGATATTGTCAGTCAAACAGCGACGAAGCAAGCTTACACATTTGATATTGCCAGTGAAACAGTGAGCAGACAAACTTACACATTTGATGTCGCCAGTTAAACAGCGACCGAACAAACTTACACATTTGATATTGCCAGTCAAACAGTAAGCCAACAAACTTACACATTGGATATTGCCAGTCAAAAAGCGACCAAACAAAATAACACATATGATATTGCCAGTCAAACAGCGAGGAAACAAAGTTACACATTCGATGTCGCGAGTGAAACAGTGAGCAAACAAACTTGCACATTTGATATTGCCAGTCAAACAGTGACCGAACAAACTTACACATTTGATATTGCCAGTCAAAAAGAGATCAAGCAAGCTTACACATTTATATTGCCAGTCAAACAGTGACCAAACAAACTTACACATTTGATATTGCCAGTGAAACAGCGAGCAAACAAACTTATGCATTTGATGTCGCCAGTGAAACAGTGAGCAAACAAACTTACACATTTGATATTGCCAGTCAAACAGCGACCAAACAAGCTTACACATTTGTTATTGTCAGTCAAACAGCGACGAAGCAAGCTTACACATTTGATATTGCCAGTGAAACAGTGAGCAGATAAACTTAAACATTTGATATTGCCAGTCAAACAGCGACCGAACAAACTTACACATTTGATATTGCCAGTCAAAAAGCGAGCAAGCAAACTTACACATTTGTTGTCGCCAGTTAAACAGCGACCAAACAAACTTACACATTTGATATTGCCACTCAAGCAGTGAGCAAACAAACTTACACATTTGATATTGCCAGTCAAACAGCGATCAAGAAAAATTACACATTTGATATTGTCAGTCAAACAGCGGCCAAACAAGCTTACACGTTTGATATTTCCAGTCAAACAGCGAGCAAAGAAACTTACACATTTCATATTGCAGTCAAACAGCGACCAAGCAAACTTACACATTTGATATTGCCAGTCAAAAAGCGAGCAACCAAACTTACACATTTGATATTGCCAGTCTAACAGCGACAAAACAAACTTACACATTTGATGTCACCAGTGAAACAGTGAGCAAACAAACTTACACATTTGTTATTGCCAGTCAAACAGCTACCAAACAAAATAACACATTTGATATTGCCAGTCAAACAGCGAGCAAACAATGTTACACATTCGATGTCGCCAGTGAAACAGTGAGCTAACAAACTTACACATTTGATATTGCCAGTTAAATAGCGACCAAACAAACTTACACATTTGATACTGCCAGTCAAAGAGCGAGCAAACAAATTTACACATTTGTTATTGTCAGTCAAACAGCGACCAAAAAAACTTACACATTTGATATTGCCAGTAAAACAGTCAGCAAACAAACTTACACATTTGATATTGCCAGCCAAACAGCTATCAAGAAAACTTACACATTTGATATTTCAAGTGAAACAGTGAGCAGACAAGCATAAACATTTGATATTGCCAGTCAAACAGCGAGCAAACAAACTTACACATTTGATATTGCCAGTCAAACAATGAGCAAGCAAACTTACACATTTGGTATTGGGGGTTCACCAGCTACCAAACAAACTTGCACATGTCGCCAGTGAAACAGTGAGTAAACAAACTTGCACATTTGATATTGCCAGTCAAACAGTGACCGAACAAACTTACACATTTGATATTGCCAGTCAAAAAGAGATCAAGGAAGCTTACACATTTATATTGCCAGTCAAACAGTGACCAAACAAACTTACACATTTGATATTGCCAGTGAAACAGCGAGCAAACAAACTTATGCATTTGATGTCGCCAGTGAAACAGTGAGCAAACAAACTTACACATTTGATATTGCCAGTCAAACAGCGACCAAACAAGCTTACACATTTGTTATTGTCAGTCAAACAGCGACGAAGCAAGCTTACACATTTGATATTGCCAGTGAAACAGTGAGCAGATAAACTTAAACATTTGATATTGCCAGTCAAACAGCGACCGAACAAACTTACACATTTGATATTGCCAGTCAAAAAGCGAGCAAGCAAACTTACACATTTGTTGTCGCCAGTTAAACAGCGACCAAACAAACTTACACATTTGATATTGCCACTCAAGCAGTGAGCAAACAAACTTACACATTTGATATTGCCAGTCAAACAGCGATCAAGAAAAATTACACATTTGATATTGTCAGTCAAACAGCGGCCAAACAAGCTTACACGTTTGATATTTCCAGTCAAACAGCGAGCAAAGAAACTTACACATTTCATATTGCAGTCAAACAGCGACCAAGCAAACTTACACATTTGATATTGCCAGTCAAAAAGCGAGCAACCAAACTTACACATTTGATATTGCCAGTCTAACAGCGACAAAACAAACTTACACATTTGATGTCACCGGTGAAACAGTGAGCAAACAAACTTACACATTTGTTATTGCCAGTCAAACAGCTACCAAACAAAATAACACATTTGATATTGCCAGTCAAACAGCGAGCAAACAATGTTACACATTCGATGTCGCCAGTGAAACAGTGAGCTAACAAACTTACACATTTGATATTGCCAGTAAAATAGCGACCAAACAAACTTACACATTTGATACTGCCAGTCAAAAAGCGAGCAACCAAACTTACACATTTGATATTGCCAGTCTAACAACGACAAAACAAACTTACACATTTGATGTCACCAGTGAAACAGTGAGCAAACAAACTTACACATTTGTTATTGCCAGTCAAACAGCTACCAAACAAAATAACACATTTGATATTGCCAGTCAAACAGCGAGCAAACAATGTTACACATTCGATGTCGCCAGTGAAACAGTGAGCTAACAAACTTACACATTTGATATTGCCAGTTAAATAGCGACCAAACAAACTTACACATTTGATACTGCCAGTCAAAGAGCGAGCAAACAAATTTACACATTTGTTATTGTCAGTCAAACAGCGACCAAAAAAACTTACACATTTGATATTGCCAGTAAAACAGTCAGCAAACAAACTTACACATTTGATATTGCCAGCCAAACAGCTATCAAGAAAACTTACACATTTGATATTTCAAGTGAAACAGTGAGCAGACAAGCATAAACATTTGATATTGCCAGTCAAACAGCGAGCAAACAAACTTACACATTTGATATTGCCAGTCAAACAATGAGCAAGCAAACTTACACATTTGGTATTGGGGGTTCACCAGCTACCAAACAAACTTGCACATGTCGCCAGTGAAACAGTGAGTAAACAAACTTGCACATTTGATATTGCCAGTCAAACAGTGACCGAACAAACTTACACATTTGATATTGCCAGTCAAAAAGAGATCAAGGAAGCTTACACATTTATATTGCCAGTCAAACAGTGACCAAACAAACTTACACATTTGATATTGCCAGTGAAACAGCGAGCAAACAAACTTATGCATTTGATGTCGCCAGTGAAACAGTGAGCAAACAAACTTACACATTTGATATTGCCAGTCAAACAGCGACCAAACAAGCTTACACATTTGTTATTGTCAGTCAAACAGCGACGAAGCAAGCTTACACATTTGATATTGCCAGTGAAACAGTGAGCAGATAAACTTAAACATTTGATATTGCCAGTCAAACAGCGACCGAACAAACTTACACATTTGATATTGCCAGTCAAACAGCGAGCAAGCAAACTTACACATTTGTTGTCGCCAGTTAAACAGCGACCAAAGAAACTTACACATTTGATATTGCCACTCAAGCAGTGAGCAAACAAACTTACACATTTGATATTGCCAGTGAAACAGCGAGCAAACAAACTTATGCATTTGATGTCGCCAGTGAAACAGTGAGCAAACAAACTTACACATTTGATATTGCCAGTCAAACAGCGACCAAACAAGCTTACACATTTGTTATTGTCAGTCAAACAGCGACGAAGCAAGCTTACACATTTGATATTGCCAGTGAAACAGTGAGCAGATAAACTTAAACATTTGATATTGCCAGTCAAACAGCGACCGAACAAACTTACACATTTGATATTGCCAGTCAAACAGCGAGCAAGCAAACTTACACATTTGTTGTCGCCAGTTAAACAGCGACCAAACAAACTTACACATTTGATATTGTCACTCAAGCAGTGAGCAAACAAACTTACACATTTGATATTGCCAGTCAAACAGCGATCAAGAAAAATTACACATTTGATATTGTCAGTCAAACAGCGACCAAACAAGCTTACACGTTTGATATTTCCAGTCAAACAGCGAGCAAGGAAACTTACACATTTCATATTGCAGTCAAACAGCGACCAAGCAAACTTACACATTTGATATTGCCAGTCAAAAAGCGAGCAACCAAACTTACACATTTGATATTGCCAGTCTAACAGCGACAAAACAAACTTACACATTTGATTTCACCAGTGAAACAGTGAGCAAACAAACTTACACATTTGTTATTGCCAGTCAAACAGCTACCAAACAAAATAACACATTTGATATTGCCAGTCAAACAGCGAGCAAACAATGTTACACATTCGATGTCGCCAGTGAAACAGTGAGCTAACAAACTTACACATTTGATATTGCCAGTAAAATAGCGACCAAACAAACTTACACATTTGATACTGCCAGTCAAAAAGCGAGCAACCAAACTTACACATTTGATATTGCCAGTCTAACAGCGACAAAACAAACTTACACATTTGATGTCACCGGTGAAACAGTGAGCAAACAAACTTACACATTTGTTATTGCCAGTCAAACAGCTACCAAACAAAATAACACATTTGATATTGCCAGTCAAACAGCGAGCAAACAATGTTACACATTCCATGTCGCCAGTGAAACAGTGAGCTAACAAACTTACACATTTGATATTGCCAGTAAAATAGCGACCAAACAAACTTACACATTTGATACTGCCAGTCAAACAACGAGCAAATAAACTTACACATTTGTTATTGTCAGTCAAACAGCGACCAAAAAAACTTACACATTTGATATTGCCAGTGAAACAGTCAGCAAACAAACTTACACATTTGATATTGCCAGCCAAACAGCTATCAAGAAAACTTACACATTTGATATTTCAAGTGAAACAGTGAGCAGACAAGCATAAACATTTGATATTGCCAGTCAAACAGCGAGCAAACAAACTTACACATTTGATATTGCCAGTCAAACAATGAGCAAGCAAACTTACACATTTGGTATTGGGGGTTCACCAGCTACCAAACAAACTTGCACATTTTATATTGCCAATCAAACAGCGACCAAACAAACTTACACATTTTATATTGCCAGTCAAACAACGACTAAACAAACTTACACATTTGATATTGCCAGTCAAACAGCAAGCAACCAAACTTACACATTTGGTATTGGGGGTTCACCAGCTACCAAACAAACTTACACATTTTATATTGCCAATCAAACAGCGACCAAACAAACTTACACATTTGATATTGCCAGTCAAACAGCGACTAAACAAACTTACACATTTGATATTGCCAGTCAAACTGCAACTAAACAAACTTACACATTTGATATTGCCAGTCAAACAGCGACTAAATAAACTTACACATTTTATATTGCCAATCAAACAGCGACCAAACAAACTTATACATTTTATATTGCCAGTCAAACAGCGACGAAACAAACTTACACATTTGGTATTGGGGGTTCACCAGCTACCAAACAAACTTACACATTTTATATTGCCAATCAAACAGCGACCAAACAAACTTACACATTTGATATTGCCAGTCAAACAGCCACCAAACAAACTTACACATTTGATATTGCCAGTCAAACAGCGAGCAACCAAACTTACACATTTGATATTGCCATTCTAACAGCGAGCAAAAAACTTACACATTTGATATTGCCAGTGAAACAGTGACCAAATAAACTTACACATTTGATATTGCCAGTCAAACAACGACTAAACAAATTGACACATTTGATATTGCCAGTCAAACAGCGAGCAACCAAACTTACACATTTGGTATTGCGGGTTCACCAGCTACCAAACAAACTTACACATTTTATATATCCAATCAAACAGTGACCAAACAAACTAACACATTTGATATTGATAGTCAAACAGCTGACAAAAAACTTATGCTTTTGATATTGCCAATCAAACAGCGAGCAAGGAAACTTACACATTTGATATTGCCAGTCAAACAGCGAGCAAACAAACTTACACATTTGATATTGCCAGTCAAGCAGTGAGCAAGCAAACTTATACATTTGATATTGCCAGTGAAATAGCGAGCAAGCAAACTTGCACATTTGGTATTGGCGGTTCACTAGCTACCAAACAAACTTACATATTTGATATTGCCAATCAAACAGCTACCAAGCAAACTTACACATTTGATATTGCCAGTGAAACAGCCACCGAAAAAACTTACACATTTGATATTGCCAGTCAAACAGCGAGCAAGCAAACTTGCACATTTGGTATTGGCGGTTCACCAGCTACCAAACAAACTTACACATTTGATAATGCCAATCAAACAGCGACCAAACAAACTTACACATTTGATATTGCCAGTCAAACAGCGACCGAACAAACTGACACATTTGATATTACCAGTCAAACAGAGATCAAGCAAACTTACACATTTTATATTGCCAGTCAAACAGCGACCAAACAAACTTACACATTTGATATTGGCAGTCAAACAGTGAGCAAACAAACTTACACATTTGATATTGCCAATCAAATAGCGAGCAAACAGACTTACACATTTGGTATTGTCAGTCAAACAGCGACCAAACAAACCTACACATTTGATATTGCCAGTGAAACAGTGAGCAAACAAATTTAAACATTTGATATTGCCAGTCAAACAGTGAGCAAGCAAACATACACATTTGATATTGCCAGTGAAATAGCGAGGAAGCAAATTTGCACATTTGGTATTGTCAATCAAACAGCAAACAAAGAACTTACACTTTTCATATTGCCAATGAAACAGCGACCAAGCAAACATACACATTTGATATTGCCAGTCAAACAGCGAGCAACCAAACTTGTACATTTGATATTGTCAGTCAACCAGCGACCAAACAAACTTATACATTTGTTATTGCCAGTCAAACAGCGAGCAACCAAACTTGTACATTTGATATTGTCAGTCAACCAGCGACCAAACAAACTTACACATTGGATATTGCCAGTCAAACAGCGATGAAACAAAATTACACATTTGATATTGCCAGTAAAACAACGACCTAGCAAATTTACACATGCATTACTTACTGATTTAAAGAATTGTACTTAAAATCTAGCTATATTTTTCACCACAGTAAAAGTCTATATGCACTAGTATTAACAAATAAGGATATAAGCCATGACAATTTGCTTACGATAGGTTTTCCAGATGAGAATAGATGGTGCACTTGACTTTTATCTGGGATGGTCGGAATACGAGAAAGGTTTTGGTGATATGTGGAAGGAATTCTGGTTAGGTAATGTATCACTATACATACATGTGCTATCATTGAATGAGAGAGGCTATTATTTGGATGCCATTTTTACCAACATTGCATGATATGCACTAAATTGAAATTCCAGATTGTGCATATTATACAGCAAAACTTTCTAAAAGAACTACGTATGATCCAGAATACTGTGCTAAGCTATCTGGTAACTATCATATTGATGGGGAAGCCTTGTATGACGGTACTAATTCACCGAGAATTGGAGATTTGGACCAATAAAATTAGATAAATTCCACCACTTTTTATTGTTGTGCATTTGCTAAGCCAGGAAAGTGAGTGGTAATTTCACTGTGACACTAGCTACGCAAGGACTGGTGTGAAGCAGATGTGGATTCTGGAGAACTCTTAAGATCTGTTAGAGTACATACAATCTAGGTACCTCTCCTTCTGCAATAGTATTAAAACATTTGACTTCTCTACCCTCTACACAACTATTCCCCATTCTAAGCTAAAAGACAGATTAAAGGGATTGGTCCAACTGTGTTCTATAAAGAAAATAAAATAGCCAACGTAGATACAAATACATTGTGCTAGGACGGACAGATCTTATTTAGTAAAATACCAATCTGATTTTACCAAAAGGTTTTCTGCAACTGATATCATCAACATGCTCGATGTTTTGATTGACAACATATAAGTTATGTTTGTTGTACCTGTGTTTCAACAGACAGTCGACATACCTATTGGTACAAACTGCGCTCCTCTTATCACTTACTTGTTCCGTTATTCGTATGAGAAATACTTCATACAGAGGCTTCTCAAGAAAAACGCTGATGATGTTCGTTTACTAAATAATTCTAGGTTGGTGATTTCATTGATCTCATCTATCCCATTGAGCTTAAATTAAAGGATGCTACAGATACATATGGGTCTGCTTCATACCTTGAAATACACCTTGAAATTGACAGTGAGGGGCGGTAAAGAACGGAACTTTTGCACTGCACAATATACTACTATCCTGCCAACAAAATTGTGTTAAGACAGAGCTTCCATGAATGATTTCGTAATTTAATTTTTATTAAGGAAATGAAAGATTACACAAGATGACATCACAATATTCATACACATTACGTATAGAATTTGAAGACTTTGAGAACGAGGTTCGCTATGCTGCCTATCAGTCATTCGTTATTGATGATGCCAATTCTAAATATAAGCTTCATGTCAGCGGTTACCATGGAGACGCAGGTATATAACATAATGTCAATTTGATAGTTGTGTCATTGCTTTATACTAACAGTTATGTGATTTACATAATTAGGTAATTAGATTTAGTGACAAGTTGACACTTACGGTTATAGGGTTATGGTGTGTAACGCCACTCTTAACATTATTTCAATTATATCATGGCTGCCAGTTTTATTGGTGACGGAAACCGGATTCTCAGCAAAAAAAACACCGTCCTGCGCATGTCACTGACAAACCTTGTCACATAATGTTGCATCGAGTACATCTCGTCATGAGCGGAATTCGAACCCACAGCTGTAGTAGTGATAGGTACTGATTGCACAGATAGTTGTAGATCCAACTACCATACCCCAGTACATATCTGCTTTAAATTCTACCACATCAAGAAGTATGAATACATATCTGCTTAAAATATTATCACACCAAGAAGTATGAATACATATCTGCTTTAAATATTACCACACCAAGAAGTATGAATACATATCTGCTTTAAATATTATCACACCAGGAAGTATGAATACATATCTGCTTTAAATATTACCACACCAAGAAGTATGAATACATATCTGCTTTAAATATTACTACACCAAGAAGTATGAATACATATCTGCTTTAAATATTATCACACCAGGAAGTATGAATACATATCTGCTTTAAATATTACTACACCAAGAAGTATGAATACATATCTGCTTTAAATATTACTACACCAAGAAGTATGAATACATATCTGCTTTTAATATTTCTACACCAAGAAGTATTAATACATATCTGCTTTAAATTTTGTGCTTGCATAGGAGACAGTTTGGCATATTCAAATGGACATAGATTTACGACCAAAGACCAAGATAATGATATATCGGATGGTCAGTGTGCACACTATTTTAAAGGGGCCTGGTGGTATGCAGCCTGCCTCCGTAGTAACCTGAACGGATTATATCTTGGTGGAGTTCATGCAACAATGGCTGATGGCATAGAATGGACCACATGGAGAGGTTTTTATTATTCTCTGAAATCTACTAAGATGATGATACGGAGGATGTAAAGACATGTGTACCCAACTGGAGCGAACTTTTTGACATTTAAGATACTTCTAATTAAACGTGAAAGACTTTCGGAATCTCTCTGAAATATACTAAGATGATGAGACGAAGGAATTAAAGAAATGTACACCCAACTGGAACTATATTTTGTTTTACCTAAGGATACACCTAATTAAACGTTAAAGACTTTCTGAATCTTGTATTGGTTTATTGTTTGATGGATTTATTGTTATTTAATGTCAAATTAAGAATTTGGTCAGCAATATCATAGCAAGAACAAGTTATATTCGATGAGATGGAAATGATGTCTGCTTTGTACTAAGCTTACACTCTCAGTCGTATTTTAGTTTGAGCCGACAGTGTTTGCTGTTGCTCCCTAATACTGCATGCTTATCGGATACCAAACACGGATTTTCTTGTTTTTGGTTTGGCTCGACCGTGTTGCTCTTCTTTATTTATTGTCTGTGTTGTGTTTGTTGTTTTGTCTGTCTTCGTCATGTGACTTATGTACCCAATGTTGCCAGTTTCTCTGGATTGTCCATTCCTGGTTGCCTCTTCGATTTTCTCTAATGTATATTTATTAGTTATATATATTTAACTGTACCTTTGTACATTAACAGGCTCATGATCGATAAATACATTTGATTGTTTTGATTTGATTTGATTTTGCAATCAAAATAACTAGAAAAGTTTGAAGATGCCAAATTGAAAGGGGTAACCAGAAGCCGTAAATCGATGAAGGACAGACAATACAATGGCCAAAAGAAAAAGAACAAATAATATTCTACAAAACACTACACAGAAACCTGCAGATGGAGCAAAGCAAGCCCCATCTAAAAACTAGTGATGAACTGAGGTGCTCCGGAAGGGTAAGAAATTATTGCTACACATATGGGAGTATAGTTTTTTTGAAAGATTTATCACCCCAAAGGATATCCGAGGTATAGATATATGACCTAGTGTCACCGATGTGGGATTCAAATCTTTTGATGGTGCATCGGGTGCGATAGATCATGGGTTGGAACCCCGTTCCGGTCAAACCAAAGACTATGAAATTGTCATTTGTGGGTTCACCACTACATATGCGTTATGAAAGAGGAAGAGCAAAGAATGGCTGCCTCTGGATCAAGAAAATGTGTCCGTGTGGAGCGACATGTCTAACCCCGTGCAATTATTTCAATGAGCTAGCAGTATAATGGTCTAGTACAAAGCATACCTCATCGAAATATAACGTGCTTTCGAAATGATAAGGCTAAACAATTGCTCATTTGGCATTGAACCACATTCACTCACTCACTATATTGGTAATGTAATGTGTTTACATTTCTTCATACATAGTAATACAGTAAATATTTAAGATTATTGGTTGCATTGTGGGTAATAAAACGTAGATATATAATGTAGTGCACACGACACGTTTCTGAAATAACCTTCACCAAGTACGCGCAAGGTCAAAAGATTGTTATTTATTCTATAGTATGCATATTAATGAGGTTGCATATTGCTTCGAATCCAATCAGAAAGGTTGATCAGAATTTGCATTCAATCAGAAACAGTTGTCAGAATATGTTTCCAATGAGAAACAATTATCAGAATATGCATCCAATCAAGTACAGTTATTAGAATTTGTGTCCAATCATGCACAGTTATCATAATCTGTGTCCAATCAGATACAGTTATTAGAATATGTATCCTATCAGAGACAGCTATAAAAACCTATATCCAATCCAGTGGAGGCACGACACGTTGGTGTCGTATGCAAATATTTGTATGTTGCGCAACCGGAAGTCGGCATCAATATATCGTTATACGATGAGAGTGACATTATCGAATTGTCAGTGTTTTGCTAAGCCGATTACAGCGTTCACGGATGATTAATGGCGAGTTCCTCTCGGTAAATTGTTGATATATATCTATATATGAATGGGATTTACATAAGAATGTTTGGGTTGAATGTTAAATGTGATCATCTGCAATTTTCGATAGGAACATTTTGCGCCATCTTTTTTTTCATTCATAGCATCCTCAACCTATCAACATTAAAAATGAATATTTGTAAAAATCTGGTGGAGACTTTTCCTATCCTTTTTAGTATGACATAGATCCATCGTAGTGCTTCCTATAGTGTCTTATGTCTCCTTAGGTCTCCATCCATTACGTCACAATTGACCTTGAAAAATCCCCCAATTTTTCGTGATTTGTGTTGTATCAAACATCTCCTGTGACAATTTGAATTCTTAGAATAGCATATGTTAGCCTTTTTAATAGTGATTATGTGATTTCACAGTAACATATTGAGGATCACTTGAACTTTATGATCGCAAACTTGTATACAATAATAAAAAAAAATATATGATAAAGAAAAGTACAAGTATTGTCACTAATGACTGTCCACTGATGTTCTAATTCACCATGTTCTAATTCACCATGTTCTAATTCACCATGTTCTAATTCACCATGTTCTAATTCACCATGTTCTAATTCACCATGTTCTAATTCACCATGTTCTAATTCACCATGTTCTAATTCACCATGTTCTAATTCACCATGTTCTAATTCACCATGTTCTAATTCACCATGTTCTAATTCACCATGTTCTAATTCATCATGTTCTAATTCACCATGTTCTAATTCACCATGTTCTAATTCACCATGTTCTAATTCACCATGTTCTAATTCACCATGTTCTAATTCACCATGTTCTAATTCACCATGTTCTAATTCACCATGTTCTAATTCACCATGTTCAAACGAACATAAATTATTTATGTACAATATCGCTCATAATCCAAGCTTAAACAACTTCTGATTTGTTGATAAAACAAATAAAGACAAACTCATAATGAAATTGTCTGGCGCAGTGACCATTTCGATTTATTATTTATCAATCATACATCATCACATACATATTATATACAATAATGAAAATCACATTTACTGTCCATTATGAAAAGAAACATTGTCTGTTCTTTTACTTTACAACTACATATCTATAAATAAAAAATTCAATATTGAAATATACACAACAATGGTAGACATAAGCATAATTAGCTTAATAAAATAAATGTAGCATAACATAATACTTCAGCTAGTTAAACTTAAGGTGCGTCCGATTTGATCACTGCCCAACCTCGATATGGAACTACTTTAAACAATTTATTTTATACCACCCCGAACCGAACTACTAAACCCGCGAAAATTCTGTATACGTGTACATGCAATAACTAAACTACAATCGTTTTTCTATAGAAAAACTGTCAAATAAATGATAAAAAATATATGTATTTGGACAATTAATTAAGATTCTTTAAATAAAAACACAATTTCGTTAAAACTCCATAACAGAACAGAAAAAAATCATAATCAATGAATTCAACTTTTTGGGGGGAAAAATAACAATAATTGTACATTTTTTTTATATAAGTATTGTTGACAATACGTATTGCGATCATAAAATTCAAGAGATCCCATATTGAAAATAAATTTAGACAGCTGGATTAAATTCACGTTTAATTTAAGTAATTTTTTAACGAGATGTTTTCACTTCAATGTCCATTTCTAAACTGAATCGCAAACATCCGGTTATCGATAGCATACTTCCTATGTGCGTGTCGTGTGCAAAGCGTCGCGCCTCCTCTGTATCCAATCAGAAGTAGTCATTCCGACAATGTACGTATATTGTATATTTATTGTCATTGGCAATCTTCTGAAACTTATATATATCATACAATTAAGAGAAGTTATGTAATTTATTGCCATGGATAACATTCTTATACCATTCACAGTCACTGGAGAGATGCATAGTAGCTCCTTTTCAAGGACAACCTTCTGATACCTATGCCACGCGTTTGCGGGGTATAAGGTAGATTATTTTCATGGCCAACCTTCTGATATCTATGCCACGCGTTTGCAGGGTATAAGGTAGATTATTTTCATGGCCAACCTTCTGATACCTATGCCACGCGTTTGCGGGGTATAAGGTAGATTATTTTCAAGGACAATCTACTGATACCTATGCCACGCGTTTGCGGGGTATAAGGTAGATTATTTTCATGGACAACTTCTGATACCTATGCCACGCGTTTCAGAGATATAAGGTAGTTTATTTTCATGGACAACATTTCGATACCTAAATCCCACACTTGTGATAAGTAATTTCCCTTATTTTCATGAATACCATGCTGATACCTATATCATATATTGAAGAGATGTATGACACCTTATTTTCACGAATGACATTTCGAAACCAATATCACACGTTGAAAAAATCCAAGGCGACATATTTTCAAAAATAACATTCTGATGCAAATATCACCACACACTAGAGAGATGGATGGTAGATTATTTTCTTTGATAACTTTGTGATACCTGTTTAATACAACGAAGAGGCGTAATGTTGCTCATTTTCATGTAAAATTCATATACCTATAATATTATATTATAAAGATACAAAGGAAGGATATAAAGTCTCTTATATTTAATGCAACGAATTGAAAATGTAGCGACACAATGTCTAGAAAGCATAGCCAAAATCATCCATTGATCTTTATTTCATATAAAAATTTAATGGGATGACAGCTTTGTAACATACAATCGTTGAATTATTGCACCGTATGCTGATTTCAACGACTAATGACTCTTTAGTGTGGATTGAAGCCAAATAAATGGAAATCATAAAAGGGGCGCACGACATTTGCAGACCTGTTTACCCCAATTGAAACTAAAGAGTAGTATTTGCTTCAGCTCAGCGTAGCTTGGCAATGTTGAGAGTAGTTTTCGGAAATTGAAAACAATGGTTTCTGATTCATGAGCTGGTGCCATAATGGCATATACACACAGTATATACATACCAAATATCTACCTTAGTTACATGTATCTACTGAAGATGGAGGCCCGGGTGGCTCAATGAGTTAGGTCATACAGTACAGTACATACGTTTTTATATCGCCTTTTTTCTTTTTTTTTTTTTTTTTCAGGTACTGTCTCGGATTCCCCTCAGAATTAAAAAAAAACATTTTTCTTTCTTTCCTCAAAACGTAAAACATCCTTGAACGTAATCCCGGGAATGAAATCCCGAGATCGAGAAAATAGCACGAGAACGGAGAGTTCATTTGAATTGATGAATAAAATGTAAATAATAAATGATTATTCAACTTCAATTCAGTGAAATCATGGGTTGTGCAAATTTGTTTCACAGATTTTTAACCTTGGCTGTGTATTGCGTATCTACACCTAGTATTTTATTGACACACGTACACATGACCTGGCTTGTACACAAATGAAGTTTCATAAACACATGCGCGATATGCGTGATTTGTTACGTTTTAAAGCGTATTTCCAGTTCAATGTTACAATTTAGTTCAATAATATTTTTTATACGGTCAGTATTTTTTTTTAATTTTAATCTCCATAGAAAACCCAGTTAAAACCCTTTTCGTTGTAGAAATACGTACTAAATAATTTGTATACGGTCATTGAAGAATTTGATTAAAAATTAACGAAACAAATATTTATAAACAGATCGTTCAAAGAAGTACTACATGTCCAAAAGTCACTAAATTTACAGATATATTTTGGAAATTAGCGGCTAATCTGCAGAAAGATTAGAAACGTGAAAGGAAATAAGGAATTAACCTTTATCATGATTTTACCCCTACAAATGTTTGACATTACACAGTATCTGACCAAAATCAAATGTCACCAGTTTATTTATTTATTCAAATTCAAATCTTAATTGGCTTTCAACCCAATAGATTTGTGACAAAATACAGCAAAAAAAAGTTTATGGAACAAATTAAAAGCATGCTCTTCGTTTTCCGCTTTTTGTTCATTTTGTATCCATTAACCTACGTAAATTTGGATTGTTATAGGTTTTTGTTTGCAATTTTAAAGAAAATTATTTTCATCTATAGCGGAATTACGTAACAAGCCAAGTGTGTAAAACAGTTTACTTGAATTGTTATTTTTTTTCAATACGAGAGGTAAAAGTCCAAAACACAAAATAAACCAATAATCAATTTTAAGTCTGCTCTTTACTACAAAAGCCGCGCTTGCAAAGTCCGTGCTTCAAAAACCCGCGCCTGCGGTTTAACATATAAACAAAAAATACATTTATGAAGTAGCCCGTATTTACGAATAATTCAATACATACTGAATTCAACCCAACAGAAGAAAAAAAAATGAGAAATTAAAATTAAACAAGATAAAGTTCAGTTGCGATTTCAACAAAATTCTTGATATAGAACTCGAGGTCATAAAGTAGAACTTTCTAAAACAAACGAAAACGATAACAAGACACACATTCATTGGCAATGAAAAGCAACAAACAGTCAAATATTAACAGCAAGAGGATACAAAATTAATTGTCATAAATACATCCTTCAGTAGCAATAATTACGGCTTACGATTATTAAAAGTCAACAGGTAGAACAGGTAACGCTAATCTCTTAATTGGCGGTAAAATATCAATCGGCGCACAGGTGACCGAGAGCCATAAAATGTAATTCCCACCACCTTGTGTTATGGTCCTTTTTAGGTCTATCACAGTGGGTTTATGTCCGTGATGATATGTCTAAAGGATTACAAATTATGTCTCTCGGAGTGATCAATCACGGTATGTCCCTTTCTGTACAAACGAATTTGGAAAAAACGATGTTTGTTCAAGCGTAGAATAGTCAGGTTGAAACGTAGGGCGTAATTTACTGTAAAAAAGCGTAGTAAATACGGCGAAAACGTAGGAGTAAACAGGTCTGCATTTGAGCGGATTTTGACTTGTAAGGTTTTACATTTGAGCGAAAATTTTATGCTCAAAAGAGCTGAATTTACCTGTGTTTTACCTTTGTATTACATGATGAAGAGTAATAAAACACAATGGAAGAACAACTACAAGTTTACAGCTAAAATTAAGTAAAGTAGAAAAACTCTTCTGAAACTAAGAAAATGCTTTA
Organism: Bathymodiolus septemdierum; assembly: GCA_963383655.1. Lineage (NCBI taxonomy): Eukaryota > Metazoa > Mollusca > Bivalvia > Mytilida > Modiolidae > Bathymodiolus > Bathymodiolus septemdierum. The sequence continues at coordinate 2,329,605 of OY726527.1, forward strand.
TTATATACCAATATACCGTGGCACGGTTTTACGACTTTTTCTACTGTATCGTTTTATAAACTTGAGTAAATGAGTGGTTGTTGGTAAACACCACGTGACTTATGTCCAGCTGTATAGTGGGAAGAACAGATTAGACCAACAAACTGGATTTTCATAGCGTTAACTACAATGCAAGTATACACATGTCGTTACAATGGGTACATTGTTCTGACCCCGAGCCAACCTGTCTTTGTCATTATTCTTTAATGATATGCGCCTGTATATTTTTTGATTTGCCAAAATGAGAAAAGATACTAATTAATTTGTAAAATGAGAAATATAACAGATCTACCGCACACAATGCGAGTATGCTAACCATTGTACACCACATAAGCGGTATTTCTTGTTATCATTATAGTTCTTGTTTCTTTGGAATATGTCGGAAAACAGAAAACACATTATCTATTTCATAATCGCTATTTGGATCATTCTCTGACAACTTTTCAAAATACCGAGTTGTGTCTATATGAAAGGAAAATTTGTCACAAACGTTTCATTTGCTACAGTTCGTTTAATTAATCATTCTTGAAACAGAATTAAGTGTTTGGCAAGCTATGTTATCCAAAAAAAAAAATCTACGTCTTTTACTCCCGTGGGGTGTAAATATTTGTCTACCGTTACAATACTTACGCACGTTTTCTGACTATTTCTTCAACATAAACCATAAAACCGATATGAATATAAACGAATAAATTGTTCTGTTGATATATGTAGAATTACTTATATAATTTTTCTTATATCTACGGAGTATTGAAAAGGTTTGTGTGTCATAATTTCAAAGTTGAGATCCGGAATGTATATATGTTTGCTATATTCTTTAACTAGTGCTCAATGGTCAAAAATAACTGAACTGGGTTATAGATGTGCTACTACATCGTCATTTAAGGTTACATATGTTGTATAATTACAAAGATAATATACAAAAAACATTTTTGAATTCGTGACGGAAAGGAATATTTGTGACGATAAAGAAAACGTGTGTGACGGTAAAGACAATTTGGTTGATAATAACAACTACCAACATATATCAAAAGCACGAGGTTGAATATAACACCTTTAACTGTGCACACAAACATTCCTGATGCTAAGTAAAAGTGATTAAAAGTATGTGGTTGTCTTTACCGTCACGATTGCAATATGAAATTGTGACGGCAAAGACTGTTACGGTAAAGACAATTCCACATTTCGGTATTGATTCCGTTTATTACAGAACATATTTCTAAAGGTGAAATATGTGCATTGCTATCGGGAACAACGTTTTATTTCCACCTGACGTTTACAATGTTGTAGCAGGTGAACAGAGGAACTTATATTATGTTTGGAAAAGACATTGAATAAAGGTACTAATGCATTTTAATGGAAATACTCGTTTTTTCTTTGAATTCTACTGACAGTCGATCCACGATACTGTTTCTTCACATCGATGAAGTAGAAAGGAAAGCACCAACGTGACTACGATCTCAGAGTCACGTGTATATTAGACGTTTTGCAACGTTAAATTTTCGTGACGGTAAAGACAGAAATTCATAGGACACACATTTCAGAGTAAATAAAGGAAATAGTTTACATAAAAAATATATAAATATTTAAGCATATTATTTATTGTGTGTTTGTTGTTGTTTTGCTTGTCTTCGTCCTGTGTCTTGTGTACCCAGAAAATATAATTAACATAGAGACCTAAGGGTAACGTTTTTAATGTCTTCGTCCTGTGTCTTGTGTACCCAGAAAATATAATTAACATAGAGACCTAAGGGTAACGTTTTAAATGTCTTCGTCCTGTGTCTTGTGTACCCAGAAAATATAATTAACATAGAGACCTAAGGGTAACGTTTTTAATGTCTTCGTCCTGTGTCTTGTGTACCCAGAAAATATAATTAACATAGAGACCTAAGGGTAACGTTTTTAATGTCTTCGTCCTGTGTCTTGTGTACCCAGAAAATATAATTAACATAGAGACCTAAGGGTAACGTTTTTAATGCCTTCGTCCTGTGTCTTGTGTACCCAGAAAAAATAATTAACATCGAGACCTAAGGGTAACGTTTTTAATGTCTTCGTCCTGTGTCTTGTGTACCCAGAAAATATAATTAACATAGAGACCTAAGGGTAACGTTTTTAATGCCTTCGTCCTGTGTCTTGTGTACCCAGAAAATATAATTAACATAGAGAACTAAGGGTAACGTTTTTAATGTCTTCGTCCTGTGTCTTGTGTACCCAGAAAATATAATTAACATAGAGACCTAAGGGTAACGTTTTTAATGTCTTCGTCCTGTGTCTTGTGTACCCAGAAAATATAATTAACATAGAGACCTAAGGGTAACGTTTTTAATGTCTTCGTCCTGTGTCTTGTGTACCCAGAAAATATAATTAACATAGAGACCTAAGGGTAACGTTTTTAATGTCTTCGTCCTGTTTCTTGTGTACCCAGAAAATATAATTAACATAGAGACCTAAGGGTAACGTTTTTAATGTCTTCGTCCTGTGTCTTGTGTACCCAGAAAATATAATTAACATAGAGACCTAAGGGTAACGTTTTTAATGTCTTCGTCCTGTGTCTTGTGTACCCAGAAAATATAATTAACATAGAGACCTAAGGGTAACGTTTTTAATGCCTTCGTCCTGTGTCTTGTGTACCCAGAAAAGATAATTAACATAGAGACCTAAGGGTAACGTTTTTAATGTCTTCGTCCTGTGTCTTGTGTACCCAGAAAATATAATTAACATAGAGACCTAAGGGTAACGTTTTTAATGCCTTCGTCCTGTTTCTTGTGTACCCAGAAAATATAATTAACATAGAGACCTAAGGGTAACGTTTTTAATGTCTTCGTCCTGTGTCTTGTGTACCCAGAAAATATAATTAACATAGAGACCTAAGGGTAACGTTTTTAATGTCTTCGTCCTGTGTCTTGTGTACCCAGAAAATATAATTAACATAGAGACCTAAGGGTAACGTTTTTAATGTCTTCGTCCTGTTTCTTGTGTACCCAGAAAATATAATTAACATAGAGACCTAAGGGTAACGTTTTTAATGTCTTCGTCCTGTGTCTTGTGTACCCAGAAAATATAATTAACATAGAGACCTAAGGGTAACGTTTTCAATGCCTTCGTCCTGTGTCTTGTGTACCCAGAAAATATAATTAACATAGAGACCTAAGGGTAACGTTTTTAATGTCTTCGTCCTGTGTCTTGTGTACCCAGAAAATATAATTAACATAGAGACCCAAGGGTAACGTTTTTAATGTCTTCGTCCTGTTTCTTGTGTACCCAGAAAATATAATTAACATAGAGACCTAAGGGTAACGTTTTTAATGTCTTCGTCCTGTGTCTTGTGTACCCAGAAAATATAATTAACATAGAGACCTAAGGGTAACGTTTTTAATGTCTTCGTCCTGTGTGTTGTGTACCCAGAAAATATAATTAACATAGAGACCTAAGGGTAACGTTTTTAATGTCTTCGTCCTGTTTCTTGTGTACCCAGAAAATATAATTAACATAGAGACCTAAGGGTAACGTTTTTAATGTCTTCGTCCTGTTTCTTGTGTACCCAGAAAATATAATTAACATAGAGACCTAAGGGTAACGTTTTTAATGTCTTCGTCCTGTTTCTTGTGTACCCAGAAAATATAATTAACATAGAGACCTAAGGGTAACGTTTTTAATGTCTTCGTCCTGTTTCTTGTGTACCCAGAAAATATAATTAACATAGAGACCTAAGGGTAACGTTTTTAATGTCTTCGTCCTGTTTCTTGTATACCCAGAAAATATAATTAACATAGAGACCTAAGGGTAACGTTTTTAATGTCTTCGTCCTGTGTCTTGTGTACCCAGAAAATATAATTAACATAGAGACCTAAGGGTAACGTTTTTAATGTCTTCGTCCTGTGTCTTGTGTACCCAGAAAATATAATTAACATAGAGACCTAAGGGTAACGTTTTTAATGTCTTCGTCCTGTTTCTTGTGTACCCAGAAAATATAATTAATATAGAGACCTAAGGGTAACGTTTTTAATGTCTTCGTCCTGTTTCTTGTGTACACAGAAAATATAATTAACATAGAGAACTAAGAGTAACGTTTTTAATGTCTTCGTCCTGTGCCTTGTGTACCCAGAAAATATAATTAACAGAGACCTAAGGGTAACGTTTTTAATGTCTTCGTCCTGTGCCTTGTGTACCCAGAAAATATAATTATCAGAGACCTAAGAGTAACGTGTTTAATGTCTTCGTCCTGTGCCTTGTGTACCCAGAAAATATAATTAACAGAGACCTAAGGGTAACGTTTTTAATGTCTTCGTCCTGTGCCTTGTGTACACAGAAAATATAATTAACAGAGACCTAAGAGTAACGTTTGTAATGTCTTCGTCCTGTGCCTTGTGTACACAGAAAATATAATTAACAGATACCTAAGGGTAACGTTTTTAATGTCTTCGTCCTGTGCCTTATGTACCCAGAAAATATAATTAACAGAGACCTAAGGGTAACGTTTTTAATGTCTTCGTCCTGTTTCTTGTGTACCCAGAAAATATAATTAACATAGAGACCTAAGGGTAACGTTTTTAATGTCTTCGTCCTGTGCCTTTTGTACCCAGAAAATATAATTAACATAGAAAACTAATGGGTAACGTTTTTAATGTCTTCGTCCTGTTTCTTGTGTACCCAGAAAATATAATTAACATAGAGACCTAAGGGTAACGTTTTTAATGTCTTCGTCCTGTTTCTTGTGTATACAGAAAATATAATTAACATACAGACCTAAGGGTAACGTTTTTAATGTCTTCGTCCTGTGTCTTGTGTACCCAGAAAATATAATTAACATAGAGACCTAAGGGTAACGTTTTAAATGTCTTCGTCCTGTTTCTTGTGTACCCAGAAAATATAATTAACATACAGACCTAAGGGTAACGTTTTAAATGTCTTCGTCCTGTTTCTTGTGTACCCAGAAAATATAATTAGCATAGAGACCTAAGGGTAACGTTTTTAATGTCTTCGTCCTGTGCCTTGTGTACCCAGAAAATATAATTAACATAGAGACCTAAGGGTAACGTTTTTAATGTCTTCGTCCTGTTTCTTGTGTACCCAGAAAATATAATTAACATAGAGACCTAAGGGTAACGTTTTTAATGTCTTCGTCCTGTTTCTTGTGTACCCAGAAAATATAATTAACATAGAGACCTAAGGGTAACTTTTTTAATGTCTTCGTCCTGTTTCTTGTGTACACAGAAAATATAATTAACATAGAGACCTAAGAGTAACGTTTTTAATGTCTTCGTCCTGTGCCTTGTGTACCCAGAAAATATAATTAACAGAGACCTAAGGGTAACGTTTTTAATGTCTTCGTCCTGTGCCTTGTGTACCCAGAAAATATAATTAACAGAGACCTAAGAGTAACGTTTTTAATGTCTTCGTCCTGTTTCTTGTGTACCCAGAAAATATAATTAACATAGAGACCTAAGGGTAACGTTTTTAATGTCTTCGTCCTGTGTCTTGTGTACCCAGAAAATATAATTAACATAGAGACCTAAGGGTAACGTTTTTAATGTCTTCGTCCTGTGTCTTGTGTACCCAGAAAATATAATTAACATAGAGACCTAAGGGTAACGTTTTTAATGCCTTCGTCCTGTGTCTTGTGTACCCAGAAAATATAATTAACATAGAGACCTAAGGGTAACGTTTTTAATGTCTTCGTCCTGTGTCTTGTGTACCCAGAAAATATAATTAACATAGAGACCTAAGGGTAACGTTTTTAATGCCTTCGTCCTGTGTCTTGTGTACCCAGAAAATATAATTAACATAGAGACCTAAGGGTAACGTTTTTAATGTCTTCGTCCTGTGTCTTGTGTACCCAGAAAATATAATTAACATAGAGACCTAAGGGTAACGTTTTTAATGTCTTCGTCCTGTGTCTTGTGTACCCAGAAAATATAATTAACAGAGACCTAAGGGTAACGTTTTTAATGTCTTCGTCCTGTGTCTTGTGTACCCAGAAAATATAATTAACATAGAGACCTAAGGGTAACGTTTTTAATGTCTTCGTCCTGTGCCTTTTGTACCCAGAAAATATAATTAACATAGAAAACTAATGGGTAACGTTTTTAATGTCTTCGTCCTGTGTCTTGTGTACCCAGAAAATATAATTAACATAGAGACCTAAGGGTAACGTTTTTAATGTCTTCGTCCTGTTTCTTGTGTACCCAGAAAATATAATTAACATAGAGACCTAAGGGTAACGTTTTAAATGTCTTCGTCCTGTGTCTTGTGTACCCAGAAAATATAATTAACATAGAGACCTAAGGGTAACGTTTTCAATGCCTTCGTCCTGTGTCTTGTGTACCCAGAAAATATAATTAACATAGAGACCTAAGGGTAACGTTTTTAATGTCTTCGTCCTGTGTCTTGTGTACCCAGAAAATATAATTAACATAGAGACCTAAGGGTAACGTTTTTAATGCCTTCGTCCTGTGTCTTGTGTACCCAGAAAATATAATTAACATAGAGACCTAAAGGTAACGTTTTTAATGTCTTCGTCCTGTGTCTTGTGTACCCAGAAAATATAATTAACATAGAGACCCAAGGGTAACGTTTTTAATGCCTTCGTCCTGTTTCTTGTGTACCCAGAAAATATAATTAACATAGAGACCTAAGGGTAACGTTTTTAATGTCTTCGTCCTGTGTCTTGTCTACCCAGAAAATATAATTAACATAGAGACCTTAGGGTAACGTTTTCAATGTCTTCGTCCTGTGTGTTGTGTACCCAGAAAATATAATTAACATAGAGACCTAAGGGTAACGTTTTTAATGTCTTCGTCCTGTTTCTTGTGTACCCAGAAAATATAATTAACATAGAGACCTAAGGGTAACGTTTTTAATGTCTTCGTCCTGTTTCTTGTGTACCCAGAAAATATAATTAACATAGAGACCTAAGGGTAACGTTTTTAATGTCTTCGTCCTGTTTCTTGTGTACCCAGAAAATATAATTAACATAGAGACCTAAGGGTAACGTTTTTAATGTCTTCGTCCTGTTTCTTGTGTACCCAGAAAATATAATTAACATAGAGACCTAAGGGTAACGTTTTTAATGTCTTCGTCCTGTTTCTTGTATACCCAGAAAATATAATTAACATAGAGACCTAAGGGTAACGTTTTTAATGTCTTCGTCCTGTGTCTTGTGTACCCAGAAAATATAATTAACATAGAGACCTAAGGGTAACGTTTTTAATGTCTTCGTCCTGTTTCTTGTGTACCCAGAAAATATAATTAACATAGAGACCTAAGGGTAACGTTTTTAATGTCTTCGTCCTGTTTCTTGTGTACCCAGAAAATATAATTAACATAGAGACCTAAGGGTAACGTTTTTAATGTCTTCGTCCTGTTTCTTGTGTACACAGAAAATATAATTAACATAGAGAACTAAGGGTAACGTTTTCAATGCCTTCGTCCTGTGTCTTGTGTACCCAGAAAATATAATTAACATAGAGACCTAAGGGTAACGTTTTTAATGTCTTCGTCCTGTGTCTTGTGTACCCAGAAAATATAATTAACATAGAGACCTAAGGGTAACGTTTTTAATGCCTTCGTCCTGTGTTTTGTGTACCCAGAAAATATAATTAACATAGAGACCTAAGGGTAACGTTTTTAATGTCTTCGTCCTGTGTCTTGTGTACCCAAAAAATATAATTAACATAGAGACCTAAGGGTAACGTTTTTAATGTCTTCGTCCTGTTTCTTGTGTACCCAGAAAATATAATTAACATAGAGACCTAAGGGTAACGTTTTTAATGTCTTCGTCCTGTTTCTTGTGTACCCAGAAAATATAATTAACATAGAGACCTAAGGGTAACGTTTTTAATGTCTTCGTCCTGTTTCTTGTGTACCCAGAAAATATAATTAACATAGAGACCTAAGGGTAACGTTTTTAATGTCTTCGTCCTGTTTCTTGTGTACCCAGAAAATATAATTAACGTAGAGACCTAAGGGTAACGTTTTTAATGTCTTCGTCCTGTTTCTTGTATACCCAGAAAATATAATTAACATAGAGACCTAAGGGTAACGTTTTTAATGTCTTCGTCCTGTGTCTTGTGTACCCAGAAAATATAATTAACATAGAGACCTAAGGGTAACGTTTTTAATGTCTTCGTCCTGTGTCTTGTGTACCCAGAAAATATAATTAACATAGAGACCTAAGGGTAACGTTTTTAATGTCTTCGTCCTGTTTCTTGTGTACCCAGAAAATATAATTAACATAGAGACCTAAGGGTAACGTTTTTAATGTCTTCGTCCTGTGCCTTGTGTACCCAGAAAATATAATTAACAGAGACCTAAGGGTAACGTTTTTAATGTCTTCGTCCTGTGCCTTGTGTACCCAGAAAATATAATTATCAGAGACATAAGAGTAACGTGTTTAATGTCTTAGTCCTGTGCCTTGTGTACCCAGAAAATATAATTAACAGAGACCTAAGGGTAACGTTTTTAATGTCTTCGTCCTGTGCCTTGTGTACACAGAAAATATAATTAACAGAGACCTAAGAGTAACGTTTGTAATGTCTTCGTCCTGTGCCTTGTGTACACAGAAAATATAATTAACAGATACCTAAGGGTAACGTTTTTAATGTCTTCGTCCTGTGCCTTATGTACCCAGAAAATATAATTAACAGAGACCTAAGGGTAACGTTTTTAATGTCTTCGTCCTGTGTCTTGTGTACCCAGAAAATATATTTAACATAGAGACCTAAGGGTAACGTTTTTAATGTCTTCGTCCTGTTTCTTGTGTACACAGAAAATATAATTAACATACAGATCTAAGGGTAACGTTTTTAATGTCTTCGTCCTGTGTCTTGTGTACCCAGAAAATATAATTAACATAGAGACCTAAGGGTAACGTTTTAAATGTCTTCGTCCTGTTTCTTGTGTACCCAGAAAATATAATTAACATACAGACCTAAGGGTAACGTTTTAAATGTCTTCGTCCTGTTTCTTGTGTACCCAGAAAATATAATTAACATAGAGACCTAAGGATAACGTTTTTAATGTCTTCGTCCTGTGCCTTGTGTACCCAGAAAATATAATTAACATAGAGACCTAAGGGTAACGTTTTTAATGTCTTCGTCCTGTTTCTTGTGTACCCAGAAAATATAATTAACATAGAGACCTAAGGGTAACGTTTTTAATGTCTTCGTCCTGTTTCTTGTGTACCCAGAAAATATAATTAACATAGAGACCTAAGGGTAACTTTTTTAATGTCTTCGTCCTGTTTCTTGTGTACACAGAAAATATAATTAACATAGAGACCTAAGAGTAACGTTTTTAATGTCTTCGTCCTGTGCCTTGTGTACCCAGAAAATATAATTAACAGAGACCTAAGGGTAACGTTTTTAATGTCTTCGTCCTGTGCCTTGTGTACCCAGAAAATATAATTAACAGAGACCTAAGAGTAACGTTTTTAATGTCTTCGTCCTGTGTCTTGTGTACCCAGAAAATATAATTAACAGAGACATAAGGGTAACGTTTTTAATGTCTTCGTCCTGTGCCTTGTGTACCCAGAAAATATAATTAACAGAGACCTAAGGGTAACGTTTTTAATGTCTTCGTCCTGTCCCTTGTGTACCCAGAAAATATAATTAACATAGAGACCTAAGGGTAACGTTTTTAATGTCTTCGTCCTGTGTCTTGTGTACTCAGAAAATATAATTAACATAGAGACCTAAGGGTAACGTTTTCAATGTCTTCGTCCTGTGGGTTGTGTACCCAGAAAATATAATTAATATAGAGACCTAAGGGTAACGTTTTCAATGTCTTCGTCCTGTGTCTTGTGTACACAGAAAATATAATTAACATACAGACCTAAGGGTAACGTTTTTAATGTCTTCGTCCTGTGTCTTGTGTACCCAGAAAATATAATTAACATAGAGACCTAAGGGTAACGTTTTTAATGTCTTCGTCCTGTTTCTTGTGTACCCAGAAAATATAATTAACATAGAGACCTAAGGGTAACGTTTTTAATGTCTTCGTCCTGTGTCTTGTGTACCCAGAAAATATAATTAACATAGAGACCTAAGGGTAACGTTTTTAATGTCTTCGTCCTGTGTCTTGTGTACCCAGAAAATATAATTAACATAGAGACCTAAGGGTAACGTTTTCAATGCCTTCGTCCTGTGTCTTGTGTACCCAGAAAATATAATTAACATAGAGACCTAAGGGTAACGTTTTTAATGTCTTCGTCCTGTGTCTTGTGTACCCAGAAAATATAATTAACATAGAGACCCAAGGGTAACGTTTTTAATGTCTTCGTCCTGTTTCTTGTGTACCCAGAAAATATAATTAACATAGAGACCTAAGGGTAACGTTTTTAATGTCTTCGTCCTGTGTCTTGTGTACCCAGAAAATATAATTAACATAGAGACCTAAGGGTAACGTTTTTAATGTCTTCGTCCTGTGTGTTGTGTACCCAGAAAATATAATTAACATAGAGACCTAAGGGTAACGTTTTTAATGTCTTCGTCCTGTTTCTTGTGTACCCAGAAAATATAATTAACATAGAGACCTAAGGGTAACGTTTTTAATGTCTTCGTCCTGTTTCTTGTGTACCCAGAAAATATAATTAACATAGAGACCTAAGGGTAACGTTTTTAATGTCTTCGTCCTGTTTCTTGTGTACCCAGAAAATATAATTAACATAGAGACCTAAGGGTAACGTTTTTAATGTCTTCGTCCTGTTTCTTGTGTACCCAGAAAATATAATTAACATAGAGACCTAAGGGTAACGTTTTTAATGTCTTCGTCCTGTTTCTTGTATACCCAGAAAATATAATTAACATAGAGACCTAAGGGTAACGTTTTTAATGTCTTCGTCCTGTGTCTTATGTACCCAGAAAATATAATTAACATAGAGACCTAAGGGTAACGTTTTTAATGTCTTCGTCCTGTGTCTTGTGTACCCAGAAAATATAATTAACATAGAGACCTAAGGGTAACGTTTTTAATGTCTTCGTCCTGTTTCTTGTGTACCCAGAAAATATAATTAATATAGAGACCTAAGGGTAACGTTTTTAATGTCTTCGTCCTGTTTCTTGTGTACACAGAAAATATAATTAACATAGAGAACTAAGAGTAACGTTTTTAATGTCTTCGTCCTGTGCCTTGTGTACCCAGAAAATATAATTAACAGAGACCTAATGGTAACGTTTTTAATGTCTTCGTCCTGTGCCTTGTGTACCCAGAAAATATAATTATCAGAGACCTAAGAGTAACGTGTTTAATGTCTTCGTCCTGTGCCTTGTGTACCCAGAAAATATAATTAACAGAGACCTAAGGGTAACGTTTTTAATGTCTTCGTCCTGTGCCTTGTGTACACAGAAAATATAATTAACAGAGACCTAAGAGTAACGTTTGTAATGTCTTCGTCCTGTGCCTTGTGTACCCAGAAAATATAATTAACAGATACCTAAGGGTAACGTTTTTAATGTCTTCGTCCTGTGCCTTATGTACCCAGAAAATATAATTAACAGAGACCTAAGGGTAACGTTTTTAATGTCTTCGTCCTGTGTCTTGTGTACCCAGAAAATATAATTAACATAGAGACCTAAGGGTAACGTTTTTAATGTCTTCGTCCTGTGCCTTTTGTACCCAGAAAATATAATTAACATAGAAAACTAATGGGTAACGTTTTTAATGTCTTCGTCCTGTGTCTTGTGTACCCAGAAAATATAATTAACATAGAGACCTAAGGGTAACGTTTTTAATGTCTTCGTCCTGTTTCTTGTGTACACAGAAAATATAATTAACATAGAGACCTAAGGGTAACGTTTTTAATGTCTTCGTCCTGTGCCTTGTGTACCCAGAAAATATAATTATCAGAGACATAAGAGTAACGTGTTTAATGTCTTCGTCCTGTGCCTTGTGTACCCAGAAAATATAATTAACAGAGACCTAAGGGTAACGTTTTTAATGTCTGCGTCCTGTGCCTTGTGTACCCAGAAAATATAATTAACAGAGACCTAAGGGTAACGTTTGTAATGTCTTCGTCCTGTGCCTTGTGTACCCAGAAAATATAATTAACAGATACCTAAGGGTAACGTTTTTAATGTCTTCGTCCTGTGCCTTATGTACCCAGAAAATATAATTAACAGAGACCTAAGGGTAACGTTTTTAATGTCTTCGTCCTGTGTCTTGTGTACCCAGAAAATATAATTAACATAGAGACCTAAGGGTAACGTTTTTAATGTCTTCGTCCTGTGCCTTTTGTACCCAGAAAATATAATTAACATAGAAAACTAATGGGTAACGTTTTTAATGTCTTCGTCCTGTGTCTTGTGTACCCAGAAAATATAATTAACAAAGAGACCTAAGGGTAACGTTTTTAATGTCTTCGTCCTGTTTCTTGTGTACACAGAAAATATAATTAACATACAGACCTAAGGGTAACGTTTTTAATGTCTTCGTCCTGTGTCTTGTGTACCCAGAAAACATAATTAACATAGAGACCTAAGGGTAACGTTTTAAATGTCTTCGTCCTGTTTCTTGTGTACCCAGAAAATATAATTAACATACAGACCTAAGGGTAACGTTTTAAATGTCTTCGTCCTGTTTCTTGTGGACCCAGAAAATATAATTAACATAGAGACCTAAGGGTAACGTTTTTAATGTCTTCGTCCTGTGCCTTGTGTACCCAGAAAATATAATTAACATAGAGACCTAAGGGTAACGTTTTTAATGTCTTCGTCCTGTTTCTTGTGTACCCAGAAAATATAATTAACATAGAGACCTAAGGGTAACGTTTTTAATGTCTTCGTCCTGTTTCTTGTGTACCCAGAAAATATAATTAACATAGAGACCTAAGGGTAACTTTTTTAATGTCTTCGTCCTGTTTCTTGTGTACACAGAAAATATAATTAACATAGAGACCTAAGAGTAACGTTTTTAATGTCTTCGTCCTGTGCCTTGTGTACCCAGAAAATATAATTAACAGAGACCTAAGGGTAACGTTTTTAATGTCTTCGTCCTGTGCCTTGTGTACCCAGAAAATATAATTAACAGAGACCTAAGAGTAACGTTTTTAATGTCTTCGTCCTGTGTCTTGTGTACCCAGAAAATATAATTAACAGAGACATAAGGGTAACGTTTTTAATGTCTTCGTCCTGTGCCTTGTGTACCCAGAAAATATAATTAACAGAGACCTAAGGGTAACGTTTTTAATGTCTTCGTCCTGTCCCTTGTGTACCCAGAAAATATAATTAACATAGAGACCTAAGGGTAACGTTTTTAATGTCTTCGTCCTGTGTCTTGTGTACTCAGAAAATATAATTAACATAGAGACCTAAGGGTAACGTTTTCAATGTCTTCGTCCTGTGGGTTGTGTACCCAGAAAATATAATTAACATAGAGACCTAAGGGTAACGTTTTCAATGTCTTCGTCCTGTGTCTTGTGTACACAGAAAATATAATTAACATACAGACCTAAGGGTAACGTTTTTAATGTCTTCGTCCTGTGTCTTGTGTACCCAGAAAATATAATTAACATAGAGACCTAAGGGTAACGTTTTTAATGTCTTCGTCCTGTTTCTTGTGTACCCAGAAAATATAATTAACATAGAGACCTAAGGGTAACGTTTTTAATGTCTTCGTCCTGTGTCTTGTGTACCCAGAAAATATAATTAACATAGAGACCTAAGGGTAACGTTTTTAATGTCTTCGTCCTGTGTCTTGTGTACCCAGAAAATATAATTAACATAGAGACCTAAGGGTAACGTTTTCAATGCCTTCGTCCTGTGTCTTGTGTACCCAGAAAATATAATTAACATAGAGACCTAAGGGTAACGTTTTTAATGTCTTCGTCCTGTGTCTTGTGTACCCAGAAAATATAATTAACATAGAGACCCAAGGGTAACGTTTTTAATGTCTTCGTCCTGTTTCTTGTGTACCCAGAAAATATAATTAACATAGAGACCTAAGGGTAACGTTTTTAATGTCTTCGTCCTGTGTCTTGTGTACCCAGAAAATATAATTAACATAGAGACCTAAGGGTAACGTTTTTAATGTCTTCGTCCTGTGTGTTGTGTACCCAGAAAATATAATTAACATAGAGACCTAAGGGTAACGTTTTTAATGTCTTCGTCCTGTTTCTTGTGTACCCAGAAAATATAATTAACATAGAGACCTAAGGGTAACGTTTTTAATGTCTTCGTCCTGTTTCTTGTGTACCCAGAAAATATAATTAACATAGAGACCTAAGGGTAACGTTTTTAATGTCTTCGTCCTGTTTCTTGTGTACCCAGAAAATATAATTAACATAGAGACCTAAGGGTAACGTTTTTAATGTCTTCGTCCTGTTTCTTGTGTACCCAGAAAATATAATTAACATAGAGACCTAAGGGTAACGTTTTTAATGTCTTCGTCCTGTTTCTTGTATACCCAGAAAATATAATTAACATAGAGACCTAAGGGTAACGTTTTTAATGTCTTCGTCCTGTTTCTTGTGTACCCAGAAAATATAATTAACATAGAGACCTAAGGGTAACGTTTTTAATGTCTTCGTCCTGTGTCTTGTGTACCCAGAAAATATAATTAACATAGAGACCTAAGGGTAACGTTTTTAATGTCTTCGTCCTGTTTCTTGTGTACCCAGAAAATATAATTAATATAGAGACCTAAGGGTAACGTTTTTAATGTCTTCGTCCTGTTTCTTGTGTACACAGAAAATATAATTAACATAGAGAACTAAGAGTAACGTTTTTAATGTCTTCGTCCTGTGCCTTGTGTACCCAGAAAATATAATTAACAGAGACCTAAGGGTAACGTTTTTAATGTCTTCGTCCTGTGCCTTGTGTACCCAGAAAATATAATTATCAGAGACCTAAGAGTAACGTGTTTAATGTCTTCGTCCTGTGCCTTGTGTACACAGAAAATATAATTAACAGAGACCTAAGAGTAACGTTTGTAATGTCTTCGTCCTGTGCCTTGTGTACCCAGAAAATATAATTAACAGATACCTAAGGGTAACGTTTTTAATGTCTTCGTCCTGTGCCTTATGTACCCAGAAAATATAATTAACAGAGACCTAAGGGTAACGTTTTTAATGTCTTCGTCCTGTGTCTTGTGTACCCAGAAAATATAATTAACATAGAGACCTAAGGGTAACGTTTTTAATGTCTTCGTCCTGTGCCTTTTGTACCCAGAAAATATAATTAACATAGAAAACTAATGGGTAACGTTTTTAATGTCTTCGTCCTGTGTCTTGTGTACCCAGAAAATATAATTAACATAGAGACCTAAGGGTAACGTTTTTAATGTCTTCGTCCTGTTTCTTGTGTACACAGAAAATATAATTAACATACAGACCTAAGGGTAACGTTTTTAATGTCTTCGTCCTGTGTCTTGTGTACCCAGAAAATATAATTAACATAGAGACCTAAGGGTAACGTTTTAAATGTCTTCGTCCTGTTTCTTGTGTACCCAGAAAATATAATTAACATACAGACCTAAGGGTAACGTTTTAAATGTCTTCGTCCTGTTTCTTGTGTACCCAGAAAATATAATTAACATAGAGACCTAAGGGTAACGTTTTTAATGTCTTCGTCCTGTGCCTTGTGTACCCAGAAAATATAATTAACATAGAGACCTAAGGGTAACGTTTTTAATGTCTTCGTCCTGTTTCTTGTGTACCCAGAAAATATAATTAACATAGAGACCTAAGGGTAACGTTTTTAATGTCTTCGTCCTGTTTCTTGTGTACCCAGAAAATATAATTAACATAGAGACCTAAGGGTAACTTTTTTAATGTCTTCGTCCTGTTTCTTGTGTACACAGAAAATATAATTAACATAGAGACCTAAGAGTAACGTTTTTAATGTCTTCGTCCTGTGCCTTGTGTACCCAGAAAATATAATTAACAGAGACCTAAGGGTAACGTTTTTAATGTCTTCGTCCTGTGCCTTGTGTACCCAGAAAATATAATTAACAGAGACCTAAGAGTAACGTTTTTAATGTCTTCGTCCTGTTTCTTGTGTACCCAGAAAATATAATTAACATAGAGACCTAAGGGTAACGTTTTTAATGTCTTCGTCCTGTGTCTTGTGTACCCAGAAAATATAATTAACATAGAGACCTAAGGGTAACGTTTTTAATGTCTTCGTCCTGTTTCTTGTGTACCCAGAAAATATAATTAACATAGAGACCTAAGGGTAACGTTTTTAATGCCTTCGTCCTGTGTCTTGTGTACCCAGAAAATATAATTAACATAGAGACCTAAGGGTAACGTTTTTAATGTCTTCGTCCTGTTTCTTGTGTACCCAGAAAATATAATTAACATAGAGACCTAAGGGTAACGTTTTTAATGCCTTCGTCATGTGTCTTGTGTACCCAGAAAATATAATTAACATAGAGACCTAAGGGTAACGTTTTTAATGTCTTCGTCCTGTGTCTTGTGTACCCAGAAAATATAATTAACATAGAGACCTAAGGGTAACGTTTTTAATGTCTTCGTCCTGTTTCTTGTGTACCCAGAAAATATAATTAACATAGAGACCTAAGGGTAACGTTTTTAATGTCTTCGTCCTGTGTCTTGTGTACCCAGAAAATATAATTAACATAGAGACCTAAGGGTAACGTTTTTAATGTCTTCGTCCTGTGTCTTGTGTACCCAGAAAATATAATTAACATAGAGACCTAAGGGTAACGTTTTTAATGTCTTCGTCCTGTGCCTTTTGTACCCAGAAAATATAATTAACATAGAAAACTAATGGGTAACGTTTTTAATGTCTTCGTCCTGTGTCTTGTGTACCCAGAACATATAATTAACATAGAGACCTAAGGGTAACGTTTTTAATGTCTTCGTCCTGTTTCTTGTGTACCCAGAAAATATAATTAACATAGAGACCTAAGGGTAACGTTTTAAATGTCTTCGTCCTGTGTCTTGTGTACCCAGAAAATATAATTATCATAGAGACCTAAGGGTAACGTTTTCAATGCCTTCGTCCTGTGTCTTGTGTACCCAGAAAATATAATTAACATAGAGACCTAAGGGTAACGTTTTTAATGTCTTCGTCCTGTGTCTTGTGTACCCAGAAAATATAATTAACATAGAGACCTAAGGGTAACGTTTTTAATGTCTTCGTCCTGTTTCTTGTGTACCCAGAAAATATAATTAACATAGAGACCTAAGGGTAACGTTTTTAATGTCTTCGTCCTGTGTCTTGTGTACCCAGAAAATATAATTAACATAGAGACCTAAGGGTAACGTTTTTAATGTCTTCGTCCTGTGTCTTGTGTACCCAGAAAATATAATTAACATAGAGACCTAAGGGTAACGTTTTCAATGCCTTCGTCCTGTGTCTTGTGTACCCAGAAAATATAATTAACATAGAGACCTAAGGGTAACGTTTTTAATGTCTTCGTCCTGTGTCTTGTGTACCCAGAAAATATAATTAACATAGAGACCCAAGGGTAACGTTTTTAATGTCTTCGTCCTGTTTCTTGTGTACCCAGAAAATATAATTAACATAGAGACCTAAGGGTAACGTTTTTAATGTCTTCGTCCTGTGTGTTGTGTACCCAGAAAATATAATTAACATAGAGACCTAAGGGTAACGTTTTTAATGTCTTCGTCCTGTGTCTTGTGTACCCAGAAAATATAATTAACATAGAGACCTAAGGGTAACGTTTTTAATGTCTTCGTCCTGTTTCTTGTGTACCCAGAAAATATAATTAACATAGAGACCTAAGGGTAACGTTTTTAATGTCTTCGTCCTGTTTCTTGTGTACCCAGAAAATATAATTAACATAGAGACCTAAGGGTAACGTTTTTAATGTCTTCGTCCTGTTTCTTGTGTACCCAGAAAATATAATTAACATAGAGACCTAAGGGTAACGTTTTTAATGTCTTCGTCCTGTTTCTTGTATACCCAGAAAATATAATTAACATAGAGACCTAAGGGTAACGTTTTTAATGTCTTCGTCCTGTGTCTTGTGTACCCAGAAAATATAATTAACATAGAGACCTAAGGGTAACGTTTTTAATGTCTTCGTCCTGTGTCTTGTGTACCCAGAAAATATAATTAACATAGAGACCTAAGGGTAACGTTTTTAATGTCTTCGTCCTGTTTCTTGTGTACCCAGAAAATATAGTTAATATAGAGACCTAAGGGTAACGTTTTTAATGTCTTCGTCCTGTTTCTTGTGTACACAGAAAATATAATTAACATAGAGAACTAAGAGTAACGTTTTTAATGTCTTCGTCCTGTGCCTTGTGTACCCAGAAAATATAATTAACAGAGACCTAAGGGTAACGTTTTTAATGTCTTCGTCCTGTGCCTTGTGTACCCAGAAAATATAATTATCAGAGACCTAAGAGTAACGTGTTTAATGTCTTCGTCCTGTGCCTTGTGTACCCAGAAAATATAATTAACAGAGACCTAAGGGTAACGTTTTTAATGTCTTCTTCCTGTGCCTTGTGTACACAGAAAATATAATTAACAGAGACCTAAGGGTAACGTTTGTAATGTCTTCGTCCTGTGCCTTGTGTACCCAGAAAATATAATTAACAGATACCTAAGGGTAACGTTTTTAATGTCTTCGTCCTGTGCCTTATGTACCCAGAAAATATAATTAACAGAGACCTAAGGGTAACGTTTTTAATGTCTTCGTCCTGTGTCTTGTGTACCCAGAAAATATAATTAACATAGAGACCTAAGGGTAACGTTTTTAATGTCTTCGTCCTGTGCCTTTTGTACCCAGAAAATATAATTAACATAGAAAACTAATGGGTAACGTTTTTAATGTCTTCGTCCTGTGTCTTGTGTACCCAGAAAATATAATTAACATAGAGACCTAAGGGTAACGTTTTTAATGTCTTCGTCCTGTTTCTTGTGTACACAGAAAATATAATTAACATACAGACCTAAGGGTAACGTTTTTAATGTCTTCGTCCTGTGTCTTGTGTACCCAGAAAATATAATTAACATAGAGACCTAAGGGTAACGTTTTAAATGTCTTCGTCCTGTTTCTTGTGTACCCAGAAAATATAATTAACATACAGACCTAAGGGTAACGTTTTAAATGTCTTCGTCCTGTTTCTTGTGTACCCAAAAAATATAATTAACATAGAGACCTAAGGGTAACGTTTTTAATGTCTTCGTCCTGTGCCTTGTGTACCCAGAAAATATAATTAACATAGAGACCTAAGGGTAACGTTTTTAATGTCTTCGTCCTGTTTCTTGTGTACCCAGAAAATATAATTAACATAGAGACCTAAGGGTAACGTTTTTAATGTCTTCGTCCTGTTTCTTGTGTACCCAGAAAATATAATTAACATAGAGACCTAAGGGTAACTTTTTTAATGTCTTCGTCCTGTTTCTTGTGTACACAGAAAATATAATTAACATAGAGACCTAAGAGTAACGTTTTTAATGTCTTCGTCCTGTGCCTTGTGTACCCAGAAAATATAATTAACAGAGACCTAAGGGTAACGTTTTTAATGTCTTCGTCCTGTGCCTTGTGTACCCAGAAAATATAATTAACAGAGACCTAAGAGTAACGTTTTTAATGTCTTCGTCCTGTTTCTTGTGTACCCAGAAAATATAATTAACATAGAGACCTAAGGGTAACGTTTTTAATGTCTTCGTCCTGTGTCTTGTGTACCCAGAAAATATAATTAACATAGAGACCTAAGGGTAACGTTTTTAATGTCTTCGTCCTGTGTCTTGTGTACCCAGAAAATATAATTAACATAGAGACCTGAGGGTAACGTTTTTAATGCCTTCGTCCTGTGTCTTGTGTACCCAGAAAATATAATTAACATAGAGACCTAAGGGTAACGTTTTTAATGTCTTCGTCCTGTGTCTTGTGTACCCAGAAAATATAATTAACATAGAGACCTAAGGGTAACGTTTTTAATGCCTTCGTCCTGTGTCTTGTGTACCCAGAAAATATAATTAACATAGAGACCTAAGGGTAACGTTTTTAATGTCTTCGTCCTGTGTCTTGTGTACCCAGAAAATATAATTAACATAGAGACCTAAGGGTAACGTTTTTAATGTCTTCGTCCTGTTTCTTGTGTACCCAGAAAATATAATTAACATAGAGACCTAAGGGTAACGTTTTTAATGTCTTCGTCCTGTGTCTTGTGTACCCAGAAAATATAATTAACAGAGACCTAAGGGTAACGTTTTTAATGTCTTCGTCCTGTGTCTTGTGTACCCAGAAAATATAATTAACATAGAGACCTAAGGGTAACGTTTTTAATGTCTTCGTCCTGTGCCTTTTGTACCCAGAAAATATAATTAACATAGAAAACTAATGGGTAACGTTTTTAATGTCTTCGTCCTGTGTCTTGTGTACCCAGAAAATATAATTAACATAGAGACCTAAGGGTAACGTTTTTAATGTCTTCGTCCTGTTTCTTGTGTACCCAGAAAATATAATTAACATAGAGACCTAAGGGTAACGTTTTAAATGTCTTCGTCCTGTGTCTTGTGTACCCAGAAAATATAATTATCATAGAGACCTAAGGGTAACGTTTTCAATGCCTTCGTCCTGTGTCTTGTGTACCCAGAAAATATAATTAACATAGAGACCTAAGGGTAACGTTTTTAATGTCTTCGTCCTGTGTCTTGTGTACCCAGAAAATATAATTAACATAGAGACCTAAGGGTAACGTTTTTAATGCCTTCGTCCTGTGTCTTGTGTACCCAGAAAATATAATTAACATAGAGACCTAAGGGTAACGTTTTTAATGTCTTCGTCCTGTGTCTTGTGTACCCAGAAAATATAATTAACATAGAGACCCAAGGGTAACGTTTTTAATGCCTTCGTCCTGTTTCTTGTGTACCCAGAAAATATAATTAACATAGAGACCTAAGGGTAACGTTTTTAATGTCTTCGTCCTGTGTCTTGTGTACCCAGAAAATATAATTAACATAGAGACCTAAGGGTAACGTTTTCAATGTCTTCGTCCTGTGTGTTGTGTACCCAGAAAATATAATTAACATAGAGACCTAAGGGTAACGTTTTTAATGTCTTCGTCCTGTTTCTTGTGTACCCAGAAAATATAATTAACATAGAGACCTAAGGGTAACGTTTTTAATGTCTTCGTCCTGTTTCTTGTGTACCCAGAAAATATAATTAACATAGAGACCTAAGGGTAACGTTTTTAATGTCTTCGTCCTGTTTCTTGTGTACCCAGAAAATATAATTAACATAGAGACCTAAGGGTAACGTTTTTAATGTCTTCGTCCTGTTTCTTGTGTACCCAGAAAATATAATTAACATAGAGACCTAAGGGTAACGTTTTTAATGTCTTCGTCCTATTTCTTGTATACCCAGAAAATATAATTAACATAGAGACCTAAGGGTAACGTTTTTAATGTCTTCGTCCTGTGTCTTGTGTACCCAGAAAATATAATTAACATAGAGACCTAAGGGTAACGTTTTTAATGTCTTCGTCCTGTTTCTTGTGTACCCAGAAAATATAATTAACATAGAGACCTAAGGGTAACGTTTTTAATGTCTTCGTCCTGTTTCTTGTGTACCCAGAAAATATAATTAACATAGAGACCTAAGGGTAACGTTTTTAATGTCTTCGTCCTGTTTCTTGTGTACACAGAAAATATAATTAACATAGAGAACTAAGGGTAACGTTTTCAATGCCTTCGTCCTGTTTCTTGTGTACCCAGAAAATATAATTAACATAGAGACCTAAGGGTAACGTTTTTAATGTCTTCGTCCTGTGTCTTGTGTACCCAGAAAATATAATTAACATAGAGACCTAAGGGTAACGTTTTTAATGCCTTCGTCCTGTGTTTTGTGTACCCAGAAAATATAATTAACATAGAGACCTAAGGGTAACGTTTTTAATGTCTTCGTCCTGTGTCTTGTGTACCCAGAAAATATAATTAACATAGAGACCTAAGGGTAACGTTTTTAATGCCTTCGTCCTGTTTCTTGTGTACCCAGAAAATATAATTAACATAGAGACCTAAGGGTAACGTTTTTAATGTCTTCGTCCTGTTTCTTGTGTACCCAGAAAATATAATTAACATAGAGACCTAAGGGTAACGTTTTTAATGTCTTCGTCCTGTGTGTTGTGTACCCAGAAAATATAATTAACATAGAGACCTAAGGGTAACGTTTTTAATGTCTTCGTCCTGTTTCTTGTGTACCCAGAAAATATAATTAACATAGAGACCTAAGGGTAACGTTTTTAATGTCTTCGTCCTGTTTCTTGTGTACCCAGAAAATATAATTAACATAGAGACCTAAGGGTAACGTTTTTAATGTCTTCGTCCTGTTTCTTGTGTACCCAGAAAATATAATTAACATAGAGACCTAAGGGTAACGTTTTTAATGTCTTCGTCCTGTTTCTTGTGTACCCAGAAAATATAATTAACATAGAGACCTAAGGGTAACGTTTTTAATGTCTTCGTCCTGTTTCTTGTATACCCAGAAAATATAATTAACATAGAGACCTAAGGGTAACGTTTTTAATGTCTTCGTCCTGTGTCTTGTGTACCCAGAAAATATAATTAACATAGAGACCTAAGGGTAACGTTTTTAATGTCTTCGTCCTGTGTCTTGTGTACCCAGAAAATATAATTAACATAGAGACCTAAGGGTAACGTTTTTAATGTCTTCGTCCTGTTTCTTGTGTACCCAGAAAATATAATTAACATAGAGACCTAAGGGTAACGTTTTTAATGTCTTCGTCCTGTTTCTTGTGTACACAGAAAATATAATTAACATAGAGAACTAAGAGTAACGTTTTTAATGTCTTCGTCCTGTGCCTTGTGTACCCAGAAAATATAATTAACAGAGACCTAAGGGTAACGTTTTTAATGTCTTCGTCCTGTGCCTTGTGTACCCAGAAAATATAATTATCAGAGACATAAGAGTAACGTGTTTAATGTCTTCGTCCTGTGCCTTGTGTACCCAGAAAATATAATTAACAGAGACCTAAGGGTAACGTTTTTAATGTCTTCGTCCTGTGCCTTGTGTACACAGAAAATATAATTAACAGAGACCTAAGAGTAACGTTTGTAATGTCTTCGTCCTGTGCCTTGTGTACCCAGAAAATATAATTAACAGATACCTAAGGGTAACGTTTTTAATGTCTTCGTCCTGTGCCTTATGTACCCAGAAAATATAATTAACAGAGACCTAAGGGTAACGTTTTTAATGTCTTCGTCCTGTGTCTTGTGTACCCAGAAAATATAATTAACATAGAGACCTAAGGGTAACGTTTTTAATGTCTTCGTCCTGTGCCTTTTGTACCCAGAAAATATAATTAACATAGAAAACTAATGGGTAACGTTTTTAATGTCTTCGTCCTGTGTCTTGTGTACCCAGAAAATATAATTAACATAGAGACCTAAGGGTAACGTTTTTAATGTCTTCGTCCTGTTTCTTGTGTACACAGAAAATATAATTAACATACAGACCTAAGGGTAACGTTTTTAATGTCTTCGTCCTGTGTCTTGTGTACCCAGAAAATATAATTAACATAGAGACCTAAGGGTAACGTTTTAAATGTCTTCGTCCTGTTTCTTGTGTACCCAGAAAATATAATTAACATACAGACCTAAGGGTAACGTTTTAAATGTCTTCGTCCTGTTTCTTGTGTACCCAGAAAATATAATTAACATAGAGACCTAAGGGTAACGTTTTTAATGTCTTCGTCCTGTGCCTTGTGTACCCAGAAAATATAATTAACATAGAGACCTAAGGGTAACGTTTTTAATGTCTTCGTCCTGTTTCTTGTGTACCCAGAAAATATAATTAACATAGAGACCTAAGGGTAACGTTTTTAATGTCTTCGTCCTGTTTCTTGTGTACCCAGAAAATATAATTAACATAGAGACCTAAGGGTAACTTTTTTAATGTCTTCGTCCTGTTTCTTGTGTACACAGAAAATATAATTAACATAGAGACCTAAGAGTAACGTTTTTAATGTCTTCGTCCTGTGCCTTGTGTACCCAGAAAATATAATTAACAGAGACCTAAGGGTAACGTTTTTAATGTCTTCGTCCTGTGCCTTGTGTACCCAGAAAATATAATTAACAGAGACCTAAGAGTAACGTTTTTAATGTCTTCGTCCTGTGCCTTGTGTACCCAGAAAATATAATTAACAGAGACATAAGGGTAACGTTTTTAATGTCTTCGTCCTGTGCCTTGTGTACCCAGAAAATATAATTAACAGAGACCTAAGGGTAACGTTTTTAATGTCTTCGTCCTGTGCCTTGTGTACCCAGAAAATATAATTAACATAGAGACCTAAGGGTAACGTTTTTAATGTCTTCGTCCTGTGTCTTGTGTACCCAGAAAATATAATTAACATAGAGACCTAAGGGTAACGTTTTCAATGTCTTCGTCCTGTGGGTTGTGTACCCAGAAAATATAATTAACATAGAGACCTAAGGGTAACGTTTTCAATGTCTTCGTCCTGTGTCTTGTGTACACAGAAAATATAATTAACATACAGACATAAGGGTAACGTTTTTAATGTCTTCGTCCTGTGTCTTGTGTACCCAGAAAATATAATTAACATAGAGACCTAAGGGTAACGTTTTTAATGTCTTCGTCCTGTTTCTTGTGTACCCAGAAAATATAATTAACATAGAGACCTAAGGGTAACATTTTTAATGTCTTCGTCCTGTGTCTTGTGTACCCAGAAAATATAATTAACATAGAGACCTAAGGGTAACGTTTTTAATGTCTTCGTCCTGTGTCTTGTGTACCCAGAAAATATAATTAACATAGAGACCTAAGGGTAACGTTTTAAATGTCTTCGTCCTGTTTCTTGTGTACCCAGAACATATAATTAACATAGAGACCTAAGGGTAACGTTTTTAATGTCTTCGTCCTGTTTCTTGTGTACCCAGAAAATATAATTAACATAGAGACCTAAGGGTAACGTTTTAATGTCTTCGTCCTGTGTCTTGTGTACCCAGAAAATATAATTAACATAGAGACCAAAGAGTAACGTTTTCAATGTCTTCGTCCTGTGCCTTGTGTACCCAGAAAATATAATTAACATAGAGACCTAAGGGTAACGTTTTTAATGTCTTCGTCCTGTTTCTTGTGTACACAGAAAATATAATTAACATAGAGACCTAAGAGTAACGTTTTAAATGTCTTCGTCCTGTTTCTAGTGTACACAGAAAATATAATTAACATAGAGACCTAAGGGTAACGTTTTAAATGTCTTCGTCCTGTTTCTTGTGTACACAGAAAATATAATTAACATAGAGACCTAAGGGTAACGTTTTTAATGTCTTCGTCCTGTGTCTTGTGTACCCAGAAAAAATAATTAACATAGAGACCTAAGGGTAACGTTTTTAATGTCTTCGTCCTGTGTCTTGTGTACCCAGAAAATATAATTAACATAGAGACCTAAGGGTAACGTTTTTAATGTCTTCGTCCTGTGTCTTGTGTACCCAGAAAATATAATTAACATAGAGACCTAAGGGTAACGTTTTCAATGCCTTCGTCCTGTGTCTTGTGTACCCAGAAAATATAATTAACATAGAGACCTAAGGGTAACGTTTTTAATGTCTTCGTCCTGTGTCTTGTGTACCCAGAAAATATAATTAACATAGAGACCCAAGGGTAACGTTTTTAATGTCTTCGTCCTGTTTCTTGTGTACCCAGAAAATATAATTAACATAGAGACCTAAGGGTAACGTTTTTAATGTCTTCGTCCTGTGTCTTGTGTACCCAGAAAATATAATTAACATAGAGACCTAAGGGTAACGTTTTTAATGTCTTCGTCCTGTGTCTTGTGTACCCAGAAAATATAATTAACATAGAGACCTAAGGGTAACGTTTTTAATGTCTTCGTCCTGTTTCTTGTGTACCCAGAAAATATAATTAACATAGAGACCTAAGGGTAACGTTTTTAATGTCTTCGTCCTGTTTCTTGTGTACCCAGAAAATATAATTAACATAGAGACCTAAGGGTAACGTTTTTAATGTCTTCGTCCTGTTTCTTGTGTACCCAGAAAATATAATTAACATAGAGACCTAAGGGTAACGTTTTTAATGTCTTCGTCCTGTTTCTTGTGTACCCAGAAAATATAATTAACATAGAGACCTAAGGGTAACGTTTTTAATGTCTTCGTCCTGTTTCTTGTATACCCAGAAAATATAATTAACATAGAGACCTAAGGGTAACGTTTTTAATGTCTTCGTCCTGTGTCTTATGTACCCAGAAAATATAATTAACATAGAGACCTAAGGGTAACGTTTTTAATGTCTTCGTCCTGTGTCTTGTGTACCCAGAAAATATAATTAACATAGAGACCTAAGGGTAACGTTTTTAATGTCTTCGTCCTGTTTCTTGTGTACCCAGAAAATATAATTAATATAGAGACCTAAGGGTAACGTTTTTAATGTCTTCGTCCTGTTTCTTGTGTACACAGAAAATATAATTAACATAGAGAACTAAGAGTAACGTTTTTAATGTCTTCGTCCTGTGCCTTGTGTACCCAGAAAATATAATTAACAGAGACCTAAGGGTAACGTTTTTAATGTCTTCGTCCTGTGCCTTGTGTACCCAGAAAATATAATTATCAGAGACCTAAGAGTAACGTGTTTAATGTCTTCGTCCTGTGTCTTGTGTACCCAGAAAATATAATTAACAGAGACCTAAGGGTAACGTTTTTAATGTCTTCGTCCTGTGCCTTGTGTACACAGAAAATATAATTAACAGAGACCTAAGAGTAACGTTTGTAATGTCTTCGTCCTGTGCCTTGTGTACCCAGAAAATATAATTAACAGATACCTAAGGGTAACGTTTTTAATGTCTTCGTCCTGTGCCTTATGTACCCAGAAAATATAATTAACAGAGACCTAAGGGTAACGTTTTTAATGTCTTCGTCCTGTGTCTTGTGTACCCAGAAAATATAATTAACATAGAGACCTAAGGGTAACGTTTTTAATGTCTTCGTCCTGTGCCTTTTGTACCCAGAAAATATAATTAACATAGAAAACTAATGGGTAACGTTTTTAATGTCTTCGTCCTGTGTCTTGTGTACCCAGAAAATATAATTAACATAGAGACCTAAGGGTAACGTTTTTAATGTCTTCGTCCTGTTTCTTGTGTACACAGAAAATATAATTAACATAGAGACCTAAGGGTAACGTTTTTAATGTCTTCGTCCTGTGCCTTGTGTACCCAGAAAATATAATTATCAGAGACATAAGAGTAACGTGTTTAATGTCTTTGTCCTGTGCCTTGTGTACCCAGAAAATATAATTAACAGAGACCTAAGGGTAACGTTTTTAATGTCTGCGTCCTGTGCCTTGTGTACACAGAAAATATAATTAACAGAGACCTAAGGGTAACGTTTGTAATGTCTTCGTCCTGTGCCTTGTGTACCCAGAAAATATAATTAACAGATACCTAAGGGTAACGTTTTTAATGTCTTCGTCCTGTGCCTTATGTACCCAGAAAATATAATTAACAGAGACCTAAGGGTAACGTTTTTAATGTCTTCGTCCTGTGTCTTGTGTACCCAGAAAATATAATTAACATAGAGACCTAAGGGTAACGTTTTTAATGTCTTCGTCCTGTGCCTTTTGTACCCAGAAAATATAATTAACATAGAAAACTAATGGGTAACGTTTTTAATGTCTTCGTCCTGTGTCTTGTGTACCCAGAAAATATAATTAACAAAGAGACCTAAGGGTAACGTTTTTAATGTCTTCGTCCTGTTTCTTGTGTACACAGAAAATATAATTAACATACAGACCTAAGGGTAACGTTTTTAATGTCTTCGTCCTGTGTCTTGTGTACCCAGAAAACATAATTAACATAGAGACCTAAGGGTAACGTTTTAAATGTCTTCGTCCTGTTTCTTGTGTACCCAGAAAATATAATTAACATACAGACCTAAGGGTAACGTTTTAAATGTCTTCGTCCTGTTTCTTGTGTACCCAGAAAATATAATTAACATAGAGACCTAAGGGTAACGTTTTTAATGTCTTCGTCCTGTGCCTTGTGTACCCAGAAAATATAATTAACATAGAGACCTAAGGGTAACGTTTTTAATGTCTTCGTCCTGTTTCTTGTGTACCCAGAAAATATAATTAACATAGAGACCTAAGGGTAACGTTTTTAATGTCTTCGTCCTGTTTCTTGTGTACCCAGAAAATATAATTAGCATAGAGACCTAAGGGTAACTTTTTTAATGTCTTCGTCCTGTTTCTTGTGTACACAGAAAATATAATTAACATAGAGACCTAAGAGTAACGTTTTTAATGTCTTCGTCCTGTGCCTTGTGTACCCAGAAAATATAATTAACAGAGACCTAAGGGTAACGTTTTTAATGTCTTCGTCCTGTGCCTTGTGTACCCAGAAAATATAATTAACAGAGACCTAAGAGTAACGTTTTTAATGTCTTCGTCCTGTGTCTTGTGTACCCAGAAAATATAATTAACAGAGACATAAGGGTAACGTTTTTAATGTCTTCGTCCTGTGCCTTGTGTACCCAGAAAATATAATTAACAGAGACCTAAGGGTAACGTTTTTAATGTCTTCGTCCTGTCCCTTGTGTACCCAGAAAATATAATTAACATAGAGACCTAAGGGTAACGTTTTTAATGTCTTCGTCCTGTGTCTTGTGTACTCAGAAAATATAATTAACATAGAGACCTAAGGGTAACGTTTTCAATGTCTTCGTCCTGTGGGTTGTGTACCCAGAAAATATAATTAACATAGAGACCTAAGGGTAACGTTTTCAATGTCTTCGTCCTGTGTCTTGTGTACACAGAAAATATAATTAACATACAGACCTAAGGGTAACGTTTTTAATGTCTTCGTCCTGTGTCTTGTGTACCCAGAAAATATAATTAACATAGAGACCTAAGGGTAACGTTTTTAATGTCTTCGTCCTGTTTCTTGTGTACCCAGAAAATATAATTAACATAGAGACCTAAGGGTAACGTTTTTAATGTCTTCGTCCTGTGTCTTGTGTACCCAGAAAATATAATTAACATAGAGACCTAAGGGTAACGTTTTTAATGTCTTCGTCCTGTGTCTTGTGTACCCAGAAAATATAATTAACATAGAGACCTAAGGGTAACGTTTTCAATGCCTTCGTCCTGTGTCTTGTGTACCCAGAAAATATAATTAACATAGAGACCTAAGGGTAACGTTTTTAATGTCTTCGTCCTGTGTCTTGTGTACCCAGAAAATATAATTAACATAGAGACCCAAGGGTAACGTTTTTAATGTCTTCGTCCTGTTTCTTGTGTACCCAGAAAATATAATTAACATAGAGACCTAAGGGTAACGTTTTTAATGTCTTCGTCCTGTGTCTTGTGTACCCAGAAAATATAATTAACATAGAGACCTAAGGGTAACGTTTTTAATGTCTTCGTCCTGTGTGTTGTGTACCCAGAAAATATAATTAACATAGAGACCTAAGGGTAACGTTTTTAATGTCTTCGTCCTGTTTCTTGTGTACCCAGAAAATATAATTAACATAGAGACCTAAGGGTAACGTTTTTAATGTCTTCGTCCTGTTTCTTGTGTACCCAGAAAATATAATTAACATAGAGACCTAAGGGTAACGTTTTTAATGTCTTCGTCCTGTTTCTTGTGTACCCAGAAAATATAATTAACATAGAGACCTAAGGGTAACGTTTTTAATGTCTTCGTCCTGTTTCTTGTGTACCCAGAAAATATAATTAACATAGAGACCTAAGGGTAACGTTTTTAATGTCTTCGTCCTGTTTCTTGTATACCCAGAAAATATAATTAACATAGAGACCTAAGGGTAACGTTTTTAATGTCTTCGTCCTGTTTCTTGTGTACCCAGAAAATATAATTAACATAGAGACCTAAGGGTAACGTTTTTAATGTCTTCGTCCTGTGTCTTGTGTACCCAGAAAATATAATTAACATAGAGACCTAAGGGTAACGTTTTTAATGTCTTCGTCCTGTTTCTTGTGTACCCAGAAAATATAATTAATATAGAGACCTAAGGGTAACGTTTTTAATGTCTTCGTCCTGTTTCTTGTGTACACAGAAAATATAATTAACATAGAGAACTAAGAGTAACGTTTTTAATGTCTTCGTCCTGTGCCTTGTGTACCCAGAAAATATAATTAACAGAGACCTAAGGGTAACGTTTTTAATGTCTTCGTCCTGTGCCTTGTGTACCCAGAAAATATAATTATCAGAGACCTAAGAGTAACGTGTTTAATGTCTTCGTCCTGTGCCTTGTGTACCCAGAAAATATAATTAACAGAGACCTAAGTGTAACGTTTTTAATGTCTTCGTCCTGTGCCTTGTGTACACAGAAAATATAATTAACAGAGACCTAAGAGTAACGTTTGTAATGTCTTCGTCCTGTGCCTTGTGTACCCAGAAAATATAATTAACAGATACCTAAGGGTAACGTTTTTAATGTCTTCGTCCTGTGCCTTATGTACCCAGAAAATATAATTAACAGAGACCTAAGGGTAACGTTTTTAATGTCTTCGTCCTGTGTCTTGTGTACCCAGAAAATATAATTAACATAGAGACCTAAGGGTAACGTTTTTAATGTCTTCGTCCTGTGCCTTTTGTACCCAGAAAATATAATTAACATAGAAAACTAATGGGTAACGTTTTTAATGTCTTCGTCCTGTGTCTTGTGTACCCAGAAAATATAATTAACATAGAGACCTAAGGGTAACGTTTTTAATGTCTTCGTCCTGTTTCTTGTGTACACAGAAAATATAATTAACATACAGACCTAAGGGTAACGTTTTTAATGTCTTCGTCCTGTGTCTTGTGTACCCAGAAAATATAATTAACATAGAGACCTAAGGGTAACGTTTTCAATGTCTTCGTCCTGTTTCTTGTGTACCCAGAAAATATAATTAACATACAGACCTAAGGGTAACGTTTTAAATGTCTTCGTCCTGTTTCTTGTGTACCCAGAAAATATAATTAACATAGAGACCTAAGGGTAACGTTTTTAATGTCTTCGTCCTGTGCCTTGTGTACCCAGAAAATATAATTAACATAGAGACCTAAGGGTAACCTTTTTAATGTCTTCGTCCTGTTTCTTGTGTACCCAGAAAATATAATTAACATAGAGACCTAAGGGTAACGTTTTTAATGTCTTCGTCCTGTTTCTTGTGTACCCAGAAAATATAATTAACATAGAGACCTAAGGGTAACTTTTTTAATGTCTTCGTCCTGTTTCTTGTGTACACAGAAAATATAATTAACATAGAGACCTAAGAGTAACGTTTTTAATGTCTTCGTCCTGTGCCTTGTGTACCCAGAAAATATAATTAACAGAGACCTAAGGGTAACGTTTTTAATGTCTTCGTCCTGTGCCTTGTGTACCCAGAAAATATAATTAACAGAGACCTAAGAGTAACGTTTTTAATGTCTTCGTCCTGTTTCTTGTGTACCCAGAAAATATAATTAACATAGAGACCTAAGGGTAACGTTTTTAATGTCTTCGTCCTGTGTCTTGTGTACCCAGAAAATATAATTAACATAGAGACCTAAGGGTAACGTTTTTAATGTCTTCGTCCTGTTTCTTGTGTACCCAGAAAATATAATTAACATAGAGACCTAAGGGTAACGTTTTTAATGCCTTCGTCCTGTGTCTTGTGTACCCAGAAAATATAATTAACATAGAGACCTAAGGGTAACGTTTTTAATGTCTTCGTCCTGTTTCTTGTGTACCCAGAAAATATAATTAACATAGAGACCTAAGGGTAACGTTTTTAATGCCTTCGTCCTGTGTCTTGTGTACCCAGAAAATATAATTAACATAGAGACCTAAGGGTAACGTTTTTAATGTCTTCGTCCTGTGTCTTGTGTACCCAGAAAATATAATTAACATAGAGACCTAAGGGTAACGTTTTTAATGTCTTCGTCCTGTTTCTTGTGTACCCAGAAAATATAATTAACATAGAGACCTAAGGGTAACGTTTTTAATGTCTTCGTCCTGTGTCTTGTGTACCCAGAAAATATAATTAACAGAGACCTAAGGGTAACGTTTTTAATGTCTTCGTCCTGTGTCTTGTGTACCCAGAAAATATAATTAACATAGAGACCTAAGGGTAACGTTTTTAATGTCTTCGTCCTGTGCCTTTTGTACCCAGAAAATATAATTAACATAGAAAACTAATGGGTAACGTTTTTAATGTCTTCGTCCTGTGTCTTGTGTACCCAGAAAATATAATTAACATAGAGACCTAAGGGTAACGTTTTTAATGTCTTCGTCCTGTTTCTTGTGTACCCAGAAAATATAATTAACATAGAGACCTAAGGGTAACGTTTTAAATGTCTTCGTCCTGTGTCTTGTGTACCCAGAAAATATAATTATCATAGAGACCTAAGGGTAACGTTTTCAATGCCTTCGTCCTGTGTCTTGTGTACCCAGAAAATATAATTAACATAGAGACCTAAGGGTAACGTTTTTAATGTCTTCGTCCTGTGTCTTGTGTACCCAGAAAATATAATTAACATAGAGACCTAAGGGTAACGTTTTTAATGTCTTCGTCCTGTTTCTTGTGTACCCAGAAAATATAATTAACATAGAGACCTAAGGGTAACGTTTTTAATGTCTTCGTCCTGTGTCTTGTGTACCCAGAAAATATAATTAACATAGAGACCTAAGGGTAACGTTTTTAATGTCTTCGTCCTGTGTCTTGTGTACCCAGAAAATATAATTAACATAGAGACCTAAGGGTAACGTTTTCAATGCCTTCGTCCTGTGTCTTGTGTACCCAGAAAATATAATTAACATAGAGACCTAAGGGTAACGTTTTTAATGTCTTCGTCCTGTGTCTTGTGTACCCAGAAAATATAATTAACATAGAGACCCAAGGGTAACGTTTTTAATGTCTTCGTCCTGTTTCTTGTGTACCCAGAAAATATAATTAACATAGAGACCTAAGGGTAACGTTTTTAATGTCTTCGTCCTGTGTGTTGTGTACCCAGAAAATATAATTAACATAGAGACCTAAGGGTAACGTTTTTAATGTCTTCGTCCTGTGTCTTGTGTACCCAGAAAATATAATTAACATAGAGACCTAAGGGTAACGTTTTTAATGTCTTCGTCCTGTTTCTTGTGTACCCAGAAAATATAATTAACATAGAGACCTAAGGGTAACGTTTTTAATGTCTTCGTCCTGTTTCTTGTGTACCCAGAAAATATAATTAACATAGAGACCTAAGGGTAACGTTTTTAATGTCTTCGTCCTGTTTCTTGTGTACCCAGAAAATATAATTAACATAGAGACCTAAGGGTAACGTTTTTAATGTCTTCGTCCTGTTTCTTGTATACCCAGAAAATATAATTAACATAGAGACCTAAGGGTAACGTTTTTAATGTCTTCGTCCTGTGTCTTGTGTACCCAGAAAATATAATTAACATAGAGACCTAAGGGTAACGTTTTTAATGTCTTCGTCCTGTGTCTTGTGTACCCAGAAAATATAATTAACATAGAGACCTAAGGGTAACGTTTTTAATGTCTTCGTCCTGTTTCTTGTGTACCCAGAAAATATAGTTAATATAGAGACCTAAGGGTAACGTTTTTAATGTCTTCGTCCTGTTTCTTGTGTACACAGAAAATATAATTAACATAGAGAACTAAGAGTAACGTTTTTAATGTCTTCGTCCTGTGCCTTGTGTACCCAGAAAATATAATTAACAGAGACCTAAGGGTAACGTTTTTAATGTCTTCGTCCTGTGCCTTGTGTACCCAGAAAATATAATTATCAGAGACCTAAGAGTAACGTGTTTAATGTCTTCGTCCTGTGCCTTGTGTACCCAGAAAATATAATTAACAGAGACCTAAGGGTAACGTTTTTAATGTCTTCTTCCTGTGCCTTGTGTACACAGAAAATATAATTAACAGAGACCTAAGGGTAACGTTTGTAATGTCTTCGTCCTGTGCCTTGTGTACCCAGAAAATATAATTAACAGATACCTAAGGGTAACGTTTTTAATGTCTTCGTCCTGTGCCTTATGTACCCAGAAAATATAATTAACAGAGACCTAAGGGTAACGTTTTTAATGTCTTCGTCCTGTGTCTTGTGTACCCAGAAAATATAATTAACATAGAGACCTAAGGGTAACGTTTTTAATGTCTTCGTCCTGTGCCTTTTGTACCCAGAAAATATAATTAACATAGAAAACTAATGGGTAACGTTTTTAATGTCTTCGTCCTGTGTCTTGTGTACCCAGAAAATATAATTAACATAGAGACCTAAGGGTAACGTTTTTAATGTCTTCGTCCTGTTTCTTGTGTACACAGAAAATATAATTAACATACAGACCTAAGGGTAACGTTTTTAATGTCTTCGTCCTGTGTCTTGTGTACCCAGAAAATATAATTAACATAGAGACCTAAGGGTAACGTTTTAAATGTCTTCGTCCTGTTTCTTGTGTACCCAGAAAATATAATTAACATACAGACCTAAGGGTAACGTTTTAAATGTCTTCGTCCTGTTTCTTGTGTACCCAAAAAATATAATTAACATAGAGACCTAAGGGTAACGTTTTTAATGTCTTCGTCCTGTGCCTTGTGTACCCAGAAAATATAATTAACATAGAGACCTAAGGGTAACGTTTTTAATGTCTTCGTCCTGTTTCTTGTGTACCCAGAAAATATAATTAACATAGAGACCTAAGGGTAACGTTTTTAATGTCTTCGTCCTGTTTCTTGTGTACCCAGAAAATATAATTAACATAGAGACCTAAGGGTAACTTTTTTAATGTCTTCGTCCTGTTTCTTGTGTACACAGAAAATATAATTAACATAGAGACCTAAGAGTAACGTTTTTAATGTCTTCGTCCTGTGCCTTGTGTACCCAGAAAATATAATTAACAGAGACCTAAGGGTAACGTTTTTAATGTCTTCGTCCTGTGCCTTGTGTACCCAGAAAATATAATTAACAGAGACCTAAGAGTAACGTTTTTAATGTCTTCGTCCTGTTTCTTGTGTACCCAGAAAATATAATTAACATAGAGACCTAAGGGTAACGTTTTTAATGTCTTCGTCCTGTGTCTTGTGTACCCAGAAAATATAATTAACATAGAGACCTGAGGGTAACGTTTTTAATGCCTTCGTCCTGTGTCTTGTGTACCCAGAAAATATAATTAACATAGAGACCTAAGGGTAACGTTTTTAATGTCTTCGTCCTGTGTCTTGTGTACCCAGAAAATATAATTAACATAGAGACCTAAGGGTAACGTTTTTAATGCCTTCGTCCTGTGTCTTGTGTACCCAGAAAATATAATTAACATAGAGACCTAAGGGTAACGTTTTTAATGTCTTCGTCCTGTGTCTTGTGTACCCAGAAAATATAATTAACATAGAGACCTAAGGGTAACGTTTTTAATGTCTTCGTCCTGTTTCTTGTGTACCCAGAAAATATAATTAACATAGAGACCTAAGGGTAACGTTTTTAATGTCTTCGTCCTGTGTCTTGTGTACCCAGAAAATATAATTAACAGAGACCTAAGGGTAACCTTTTTAATGTCTTCGTCCTGTGTCTTGTGTACCCAGAAAATATAATTAACATAGAGACCTAAGGGTAACGTTTTTAATGTCTTCGTCCTGTGCCTTTTGTACCCAGAAAATATAATTAACATAGAAAACTAATGGGTAACGTTTTTAATGTCTTCGTCCTGTTTCTTGTGTACCCAGAAAATATAATTAACATAGAGACCTAAGGGTAACGTTTTTAATGTCTTCGTCCTGTTTCTTGTGTACCCAGAAAATATAATTAACATAGAGACCTAAGGGTAACGTTTTAAATGTCTTCGTCCTGTGTCTTGTGTACCCAGAAAATATAATTATCATAGAGACCTAAGGGTAACGTTTTCAATGCCTTCGTCCTGTGTCTTGTGTACCCAGAAAATATAATTAACATAGAGACCTAAGGGTAACGTTTTTAATGTCTTCGTCCTGTGTCTTGTGTACCCAGAAAATATAATTAACATAGAGACCTAAGGGTAACGTTTTTAATGCCTTCGTCCTGTGTCTTGTGTACCCAGAAAATATAATTAACATAGAGACCTAAGGGTAACGTTTTTAATGTCTTCGTCCTGTGTCTTGTGTACCCAGAAAATATAATTAACATAGAGACCCAAGGGTAACGTTTTTAATGCCTTCGTCCTGTTTCTTGTGTACCCAGAAAATATAATTAACATAGAGACCTAAGGGTAACGTTTTTAATGTCTTCGTCCTGTGTCTTGTGTACCCAGAAAATATAATTAACATAGAGACCTAAGGGTAACGTTTTCAATGTCTTCGTCCTGTGTGTTGTGTACCCAGAAAATATAATTAACATAGAAAACTAATGGGTAACGTTTTTAATGTCTTCGTCCTGTGTCTTATGTACCCAGAAAATATAATTAACATAGAGACCTAAGGGTAACGTTTTTAATGTCTTCGTCCTGTTTCTTGTGTACCCAGAAAATATAATTAACATAGAGACCTAAGGGTAACTTTTTTAATGTCTTCGTCCTGTTTCTTGTGTACACAGAAAATATAATTAACATAGAGACCTAAGAGTAACGTTTTTAATGTCTTCGTCCTGTGCCTTGTGTACCCAGAAAATATAATTAACAGAGACCTAAGGGTAACGTTTTTAATGTCTTCGTCCTGTGCCTTGTGTACCCAGAAAATATAATTAACAGAGACCTAAGAGTAACGTTTTTAATGTCTTCGTCCTGTTTCTTGTGTACCCAGAAAATATAATTAACATAGAGACCTAAGGGTAACGTTTTTAATGTCTTCGTCCTGTGTCTTGTGTACCCAGAAAATATAATTAACATAGAGACCTAAGGGTAACGTTTTTAATGTCTTCGTCCTGTTTCTTGTGTACCCAGAAAATATAATTAACATAGAGACCTAAGGGTAACGTTTTTAATGCCTTCGTCCTGTGTCTTGTGTACCCAGAAAATATAATTAACATAGAGACCTAAGGGTAACGTTTTTAATGTCTTCGTCCTGTTTCTTGTGTACCCAGAAAATATAATTAACATAGAGACCTAAGGGTAACGTTTTTAATGCCTTCGTCCTGTGTCTTGTGTACCCAGAAAATATAATTAACATAGAGACCTAAGGGTAACGTTTTTAATGTCTTCGTCCTGTGTCTTGTGTACCCAGAAAATATAATTAACATAGAGACCTAAGGGTAACGTTTTTAATGTCTTCGTCCTGTTTCTTGTGTACCCAGAAAATATAATTAACATAGAGACCTAAGGGTAACGTTTTTAATGTCTTCGTCCTGTGTCTTGTGTACCCAGAAAATATAATTAACAGAGACCTAAGGGTAACGTTTTTAATGTCTTCGTCCTGTGTCTTGTGTACCCAGAAAATATAATTAACATAGAGACCTAAGGGTAACGTTTTTAATGTCTTCGTCCTGTGCCTTTTGTACCCAGAAAATATAATTAACATAGAAAACTAATGGGTAACGTTTTTAATGTCTTCGTCCTGTGTCTTGTGTACCCAGAAAATATAATTAACATAGAGACCTAAGGGTAACGTTTTTAATGTCTTCGTCCTGTTTCTTGTGTACCCAGAAAATATAATTAACATAGAGACCTAAGGGTAACGTTTTAAATGTCTTCGTCCTGTGTCTTGTGTACCCAGAAAATATAATTATCATAGAGACCTAAGGGTAACGTTTTCAATGCCTTCGTCCTGTGTCTTGTGTACCCAGAAAATATAATTAACATAGAGACCTAAGGGTAACGTTTTTAATGTCTTCGTCCTGTGTCTTGTGTACCCAGAAAATATAATTAACATAGAGACCTAAGGGTAACGTTTTTAATGTCTTCGTCCTGTTTCTTGTGTACCCAGAAAATATAATTAACATAGAGACCTAAGGGTAACGTTTTTAATGTCTTCGTCCTGTGTCTTGTGTACCCAGAAAATATAATTAACATAGAGACCTAAGGGTAACGTTTTTAATGTCTTCGTCCTGTGTCTTGTGTACCCAGAAAATATAATTAACATAGAGACCTAAGGGTAA
This sequence comes from Bathymodiolus septemdierum, assembly GCA_963383655.1. Taxonomy (NCBI): domain Eukaryota; kingdom Metazoa; phylum Mollusca; class Bivalvia; order Mytilida; family Modiolidae; genus Bathymodiolus; species Bathymodiolus septemdierum. The sequence continues at coordinate 2,367,625 of OY726527.1, forward strand.
CGTTTTCAATGCCTTCGTCCTGTGTCTTGTGTACCCAGAAAATATAATTAACATAGAGACCTAAGGGTAACGTTTTTAATGTCTTCGTCCTGTGTCTTGTGTACCCAGAAAATATAATTAACATAGAGACCCAAGGGTAACGTTTTTAATGTCTTCGTCCTGTTTCTTGTGTACCCAGAAAATATAATTAACATAGAGACCTAAGGGTAACGTTTTTAATGTCTTCGTCCTGTGTGTTGTGTACCCAGAAAATATAATTAACATAGAGACCTAAGGGTAACGTTTTTAATGTCTTCGTCCTGTGTCTTGTGTACCCAGAAAATATAATTAACATAGAGACCTAAGGGTAACGTTTTTAATGTCTTCGTCCTGTTTCTTGTGTACCCAGAAAATATAATTAACATAGAGACCTAAGGGTAACGTTTTTAATGTCTTCGTCCTGTTTCTTGTGTACCCAGAAAATATAATTAACATAGAGACCTAAGGGTAACGTTTTTAATGTCTTCGTCCTGTTTCTTGTGTACCCAGAAAATATAATTAACATAGAGACCTAAGGGTAACGTTTTTAATGTCTTCGTCCTGTTTCTTGTATACCCAGAAAATATAATTAACATAGAGACCTAAGGGTAACGTTTTTAATGTCTTCGTCCTGTGTCTTGTGTACCCAGAAAATATAATTAACATAAAGACCTAAGGGTAACGTTTTTAATGTCTTCGTCCTGTGTCTTGTGTACCCAGAAAATATAATTAACATAGAGACCTAAGGGTAACGTTTTTAATGTCTTCGTCCTGTTTCTTGTGTACCCAGAAAATATAGTTAATATAGAGACCTAAGGGTAACGTTTTTAATGTCTTCGTCCTGTTTCTTGTGTACACAGAAAATATAATTAACATAGAGAACTAAGAGTAACGTTTTTAATGTCTTCGTCCTGTGCCTTGTGTACCCAGAAAATATAATTAACAGAGACCTAAGGGTAACGTTTTTAATGTCTTCGTCCTGTGCCTTGTGTACCCAGAAAATATAATTATCAGAGACCTAAGAGTAACGTGTTTAATGTCTTCGTCCTGTGCCTTGTGTACCCAGAAAATATAATTAACAGAGACCTAAGGGTAACGTTTTTAATGTCTTCGTCCTGTGCCTTGTGTACACAGAAAATATAATTAACAGAGACCTAAGGGTAACGTTTGTAATGTCTTCGTCCTGTGCCTTGTGTACCCAGAAAATATAATTAACAGATACCTAAGGGTAACGTTTTTAATGTCTTCGTCCTGTGCCTTATGTACCCAGAAAATATAATTAACAGAGACCTAAGGGTAACGTTTTTAATGTCTTCGTCCTGTGTCTTGTGTACCCAGAAAATATAATTAACATAGAGACCTAAGGGTAACGTTTTTAATGTCTTCGTCCTGTGCCTTTTGTACCCAGAAAATATAATTAACATAGAAAACTAATGGGTAACGTTTTTAATGTCTTCGTCCTGTGTCTTGTGTACCCAGAAAATATAATTAACATAGAGACCTAAGGGTAACGTTTTTAATGTCTTCGTCCTGTTTCTTGTGTACACAGAAAATATAATTAACATACAGACCTAAGGGTAACGTTTTTAATGTCTTCGTCCTGTGTCTTGTGTACCCAGAAAATATAATTAACATAGAGACCTAAGGGTAACGTTTTAAATGTCTTCGTCCTGTTTCTTGTGTACCCAGAAAATATAATTAACATACAGACCTAAGGGTAACGTTTTAAATGTCTTCGTCCTGTTTCTTGTGTACCCAAAAAATATAATTAACATAGAGACCTAAGGGTAACGTTTTTAATGTCTTCGTCCTGTGCCTTGTGTACCCAGAAAATATAATTAACATAGAGACCTAAGGGTAACGTTTTTAATGTCTTCGTCCTGTTTCTTGTGTACCCAGAAAATATAATTAACATAGAGACCTAAGGGTAACGTTTTTAATGTCTTCGTCCTGTTTCTTGTGTACCCAGAAAATATAATTAACATAGAGACCTAAGGGTAACTTTTTTAATGTCTTCGTCCTGTTTCTTGTGTACACAGAAAATATAATTAACATAGAGACCTAAGAGTAACGTTTTTAATGTCTTCGTCCTGTGCCTTGTGTACCCAGAAAATATAATTAACAGAGACCTAAGGGTAACGTTTTTAATGTCTTCGTCCTGTGCCTTGTGTACCCAGAAAATATAATTAACAGAGACCTAAGAGTAACGTTTTTAATGTCTTCGTCCTGTTTCTTGTGTACCCAGAAAATATAATTAACATAGAGACCTAAGGGTAACGTTTTTAATGTCTTCGTCCTGTGTCTTGTGTACCCAGAAAATATAATTAACATAGAGACCTAAGGGTAACGTTTTTAATGTCTTCGTCCTGTGTCTTGTGTACCCAGAAAATATAATTAACATAGAGACCTGAGGGTAACGTTTTTAATGCCTTCGTCCTGTGTCTTGTGTACCCAGAAAATATAATTAACATAGAGACCTAAGGGTAACGTTTTTAATGTCTTCGTCCTGTGTCTTGTGTACCCAGAAAATATAATTAACATAGAGACCTAAGGGTAACGTTTTTAATGCCTTCGTCCTGTGTCTTGTGTACCCAGAAAATATAATTAACATAGAGACCTAAGGGTAACGTTTTTAATGTCTTCGTCCTGTGTCTTGTGTACCCAGAAAATATAATTAACATAGAGACCTAAGGGTAACGTTTTTAATGTCTTCGTCCTGTTTCTTGTGTACCCAGAAAATATAATTAACATAGAGACCTAAGGGTAACGTTTTTAATGTCTTCGTCCTGTGTCTTGTGTACCCAGAAAATATAATTAACAGAGACCTAAGGGTAACGTTTTTAATGTCTTCGTCCTGTGTCTTGTGTACCCAGAAAATATAATTAACATAGAGACCTAAGGGTAACGTTTTTAATGTCTTCGTCCTGTGCCTTTTGTACCCAGAAAATATAATTAACATAGAAAACTAATGGGTAACGTTTTTAATGTCTTCGTCCTGTGTCTTGTGTACCCAGAAAATATAATTAACATAGAGACCTAAGGGTAACGTTTTTAATGTCTTCGTCCTGTTTCTTGTGTACCCAGAAAATATAATTAACATAGAGACCTAAGGGTAACGTTTTAAATGTCTTCGTCCTGTGTCTTGTGTACCCAGAAAATTTAATTATCATAGAGACCTAAGGGTAACGTTTTCAATGCCTTCGTCCTGTGTCTTGTGTACCCAGAAAATATAATTAACATAGAGACCTAAGGGTAACGTTTTTAATGTCTTCGTCCTGTGTCTTGTGTACCCAGAAAATATAATTAACATAGAGACCTAAGGGTAACGTTTTTAATGCCTTCGTCCTGTGTCTTGTGTACCCAGAAAATATAATTAACATAGAGACCTAAGGGTAACGTTTTTAATATCTTCGTCCTGTGTCTTGTGTACCCAGAAAATATAATTAACATAGAGACCCAAGGGTAACGTTTTTAATGCCTTCGTCCTGTTTCTTGTGTACCCAGAAAATATAATTAACATAGAGACCTAAGGGTAACGTTTTTAATGTCTTCGTCCTGTGTCTTGTGTACCCAGAAAATATAATTAACATAGAGACCTAAGGGTAACGTTTTCAATGTCTTCGTCCTGTGTGTTGTGTACCCAGAAAATATAATTAACATAGAGACCTAAGGGTAACGTTTTTAATGTCTTCGTCCTGTTTCTTGTGTACCCAGAAAATATAATTAACATAGAGACCTAAGGGTAACGTTTTTAATGTCTTCGTCCTGTTTCTTGTGTACCCAGAAAATATAATTAACATAGAGACCTAAGGGTAACGTTTTTAATGTCTTCGTCCTGTTTCTTGTGTACCCAGAAAATATAATTAACATAGAGACCTAAGGGTAACGTTTTTAATGTCTTCGTCCTGTTTCTTGTGTACCCAGAAAATATAATTAACATAGAGACCTAAGGGTAACGTTTTTAATGTCTTCGTCCTATTTCTTGTATACCCAGAAAATATAATTAACATAGAGACCTAAGGGTAACGTTTTTAATGTCTTCGTCCTGTGTCTTGTGTACCCAGAAAATATAATTAACATAGAGACCTAAGGGTAACGTTTTTAATGTCTTCGTCCTGTTTCTTGTGTACCCAGAAAATATAATTAACATAGAGACCTAAGGGTAACGTTTTTAATGTCTTCGTCCTGTTTCTTGTGTACCCAGAAAATATAATTAACATAGAGACCTAAGGGTAACGTTTTTAATGTCTTCGTCCTGTTTCTTGTGTACACAGAAAATATAATTAACATAGAGAACTAAGGGTAACGTTTTCAATGCCTTCGTCCTGTTTCTTGTGTACCCAGAAAATATAATTAACATAGAGACCTAAGGGTAACGTTTTTAATGTCTTCGTCCTGTGTCTTGTGTACCCAGAAAATATAATTAACATAGAGACCTAAGGGTAACGTTTTTAATGCCTTCGTCCTGTGTTTTGTGTACCCAGAAAATATAATTAACATAGAGACCTAAGGGTAACGTTTTTAATGTCTTCGTCCTGTGTCTTGTGTACCCAGAAAATATAATTAACATAGAGACCTAAGGGTAACGTTTTTAATGCCTTCGTCCTGTTTCTTGTGTACCCAGAAAATATAATTAACATAGAGACCTAAGGGTAACGTTTTTAATGTCTTCGTCCTGTTTCTTGTGTACCCAGAAAATATAATTAACATAGAGACCTAAGGGTAACGTTTTTAATGTCTTCGTCCTGTGTGTTGTGTACCCAGAAAATATAATTAACATAGAGACCTAAGGGTAACGTTTTTAATGTCTTCGTCCTGTTTCTTGTGTACCCAGAAAATATAATTAACATAGAGACCTAAGGGTAACGTTTTTAATGTCTTCGTCCTGTTTCTTGTGTACCCAGAAAATATAATTAACATAGAGACCTAAGGGTAACGTTTTTAATGTCTTCGTCCTGTTTCTTGTGTACCCAGAAAATATAATTAACATAGAGACCTAAGGGTAACGTTTTTAATGTCTTCGTCCTGTTTCTTGTGTACCCAGAAAATATAATTAACATAGAGACCTAAGGGTAACGTTTTTAATGTCTTCGTCCTGTTTCTTGTATACCCAGAAAATATAATTAACATAGAGACCTAAGGGTAACGTTTTTAATGTCTTCGTCCTGTGTCTTGTGTACCCAGAAAATATAATTAACATAGAGACCTAAGGGTAACGTTTTTAATGTCTTCGTCCTGTGTCTTGTGTACCCAGAAAATATAATTAACATAGAGACCTAAGGGTAACGTTTTTAATGTCTTCGTCCTGTTTCTTGTGTACCCAGAAAATATAATTAACATAGAGACCTAAGGGTAACGTTTTTAATGTCTTCGTCCTGTTTCTTGTGTACACAGAAAATATAATTAACATAGAGAACTAAGAGTAACGTTTTTAATGTCTTCGTCCTGTGCCTTGTGTACCCAGAAAATATAATTAACAGAGACCTAAGGGTAACGTTTTTAATGTCTTCGTCCTGTGCCTTGTGTACCCAGAAAATATAATTATCAGAGACATAAGAGTAACGTGTTTAATGTCTTCGTCCTGTGCCTTGTGTACCCAGAAAATATAATTAACAGAGACCTAAGGGTAACGTTTTTAATGTCTTCGTCCTGTGCCTTGTGTACACAGAAAATATAATTAACAGAGACCTAAGAGTAACGTTTGTAATGTCTTCGTCCTGTGCCTTGTGTACCCAGAAAATATAATTAACAGATACCTAAGGGTAACGTTTTTAATGTCTTCGTCCTGTGCCTTATGTACCCAGAAAATATAATTAACAGAGACCTAAGGGTAACGTTTTTAATGTCTTCGTCCTGTGTCTTGTGTACCCAGAAAATATAATTAACATAGAGACCTAAGGGTAACGTTTTTAATGTCTTCGTCCTGTGCCTTTTGTACCCAGAAAATATAATTAACATAGAAAACTAATGGGTAACGTTTTTAATGTCTTCGTCCTGTGTCTTGTGTACCCAGAAAATATAATTAACATAGAGACCTAAGGGTAACGTTTTTAATGTCTTCGTCCTGTTTCTTGTGTACACAGAAAATATAATTAACATACAGACCTAAGGGTAACGTTTTTAATGTCTTCGTCCTGTGTCTTGTGTACCCAGAAAATATAATTAACATAGAGACCTAAGGGTAACGTTTTAAATGTCTTCGTCCTGTTTCTTGTGTACCCAGAAAATATAATTAACATACAGACCTAAGGGTAACGTTTTAAATGTCTTCGTCCTGTTTCTTGTGTACCCAGAAAATATAATTAACATAGAGACCTAAGGGTAACGTTTTTAATGTCTTCGTCCTGTGCCTTGTGTACCCAGAAAATATAATTAACATAGAGACCTAAGGGTAACGTTTTTAATGTCTTCGTCCTGTTTCTTGTGTACCCAGAAAATATAATTAACATAGAGACCTAAGGGTAACGTTTTTAATGTCTTCGTCCTGTTTCTTGTGTACCCAGAAAATATAATTAACATAGAGACCTAAGGGTAACTTTTTTAATGTCTTCGTCCTGTGCCTTGTGTACCCAGAAAATATAATTAACAGAGACCTAAGGGTAACGTTTTTAATGTCTTCGTCCGGTGCCTTGTGTACCCAGAAAATATAATTAACAGAGACCTAAGAGTAACGTTTTTAATGTCTTCGTCCTGTGCCTTGTGTACCCAGAAAATATAATTAACAGAGACATAAGGGTAACGTTTTTAATGTCTTCGTCCTGTGCCTTGTGTACCCAGAAAATATAATTAACAGAGACCTAAGGGTAACGTTTTTAATGTCTTCGTCCTGTGCCTTGTGTACCCAGAAAATATAATTAACATAGAGACCTAAGGGTAACGTTTTTAATGTCTTCGTCCTGTGTCTTGTGTACCCAGAAAATATAATTAACATAGAGACCTAAGGGTAACGTTTTCAATGTCTTCGTCCTGTGGGTTGTGTACCCAGAAAATATAATTAACATAGAGACCTAAGGGTAACGTTTTCAATGTCTTCGTCCTGTGTCTTGTGTACACAGAAAATATAATTAACATACAGACATAAGGGTAACGTTTTTAATGTCTTCGTCCTGTGTCTTGTGTACCCAGAAAATATAATTAACATAGAGACCTAAGGGTAACGTTTTTAATGTCTTCGTCCTGTTTCTTGTGTACCCAGAAAATATAATTAACATAGAGACCTAAGGGTAACATTTTTAATGTCTTCGTCCTGTGTCTTGTGTACCCAGAAAATATAATTAACATAGAGACCTAAGGGTAACGTTTTTAATGTCTTCGTCCTGTGTCTTGTGTACCCAGAAAATATAATTAACATAGAGACCTAAGGGTAACGTTTTAAATGTCTTCGTCCTGTTTCTTGTGTACCCAGAACATATAATTAACATAGAGACCTAAGGGTAACGTTTTTAATGTCTTCGTCCTGTTTCTTGTGTACCCAGAAAATATAATTAACATAGAGACCTAAGGGTAACGTTTTAATGTCTTCGTCCTGTGTCTTGTGTACCCAGAAAATATAATTAACATAGAGACCAAAGAGTAACGTTTTCAATGTCTTCGTCCTGTGCCTTGTGTACCCAGAAAATATAATTAACATAGAGACCTAAGGGTAACGTTTTTAATGTCTTCGTCCTGTTTCTTGTGTACACAGAAAATATAATTAACATAGAGACCTAAGAGTAACGTTTTAAATGTCTTCGTCCTGTTTCTAGTGTACACAGAAAATATAATTAACATAGAGACCTAAGGGTAACGTTTTAAATGTCTTCGTCCTGTTTCTTGTGTACACAGAAAATATAATTAACATAGAGACCTAAGGGTAACGTTTTTAATGTCTTCGTCCTGTGTCTTGTGTACCCAGAAAAAATAATTAACATAGAGACCTAAGGGTAACGTTTTTAATGTCTTCGTCCTGTGTCTTGTGTACCCAGAAAATATAATTAACATACAGACCTAAGGGTAACGTTTTAAATGTCTTCGTCCTGTGTCTTGTATACCCAGAAAATATAATTAACATAGAGGCCTAATGGTAATGTTTTTAATGTCTTCGTCCTGTGTCTTGTGTACCCAGAAAATATAATTAACATAGAGACCTAAGGGTAACGTTTTTAATGTCTTCGTCCTGTGTCTTGTGTACCCAGAAAATATAATTAACATAGAGACCTAAGGGTAACGTTTTTAATGTCTTCGTCCTGTTTCTTGTGTACCCAGTAAATATAATTAACATACAGACCTAAGGGTAACGTTTTTAATGTCTTCGTCCTGTTTCTTGTGTACACAGAAAATATAATTAACATAGAGACCTAAGGGTAACGTTTTTAATGTCTTCGTCCTGTGTCTTGTGTACCCAGAAAATATAATTAACATAGAGGCCTAAGGGTAACGTTTTTAATGTCTTCGTCCTGTGCCTTGTGTATCCAGAAAATATAATTAACATAGAGACCTAAGGGTAACGTTTTTAATGTCTTCGTCCTGTGTCTTGTGTACCAAGAAAATATAATTAACATAGAGACCTAAGGGTAACGTTTTTAATGTCTTCGTCCTGTGTCTTGTGTACCCAGAAAATATAATTAACATAGAGACCTAAGGGTAACGTTTTTAATGTCTTCGTCCTGTGTCTTGTGTACCCAGAAAATATAATTAACATAGAGACCTAAGGATAACGTTTTTAATGTCTTCGTCCTGTTTCTTGTTTACCCAGAAAATATAATTAACATAGAGACCTAAGGGTAACGTTTTTAATGTCTTTGTCCTGTGTCTTGTGTACCCAGAAAATATAATTAACATAGAAACCTAAGGGTAACGTTTTTAATGTCTTCGTCCTGTGTCTTGTGTACCCAGAAAATATAATTAACATAGAAAACTAATGGGTAACGTTTTTAATGTCTTCGTCCTGTGTCTTGTGTACTTAGAAAATATAATTAACATAGAGACCTAAGGGTAATGTTTTTAATGTCTTCGTCCTGTGTCTTGTGTACCTAGAAAATATAATTAACAGAGACCTAAGAGTAACGTTTTTAATGTCTTCGTCCTGTGCCTTGTGTACCCAGAAAATATAATTAACAGAGACCTAAGGGTAACGTTTTTAATGTCTTCGTCCTGTTTCTTGTGTACCCAGAACATGTTATTAACATAGAGACCTAATGGTAACGTTTTTAATGTCTTCGTCCTGTTTCTTGTGTACCCAGAAAATATAATTAACATAGAGACCTAAGGGTAACGTTTTTAATGTCTTCGTCCTGTGTCTTGTGTACACAGAAAATATAACTAACATAGAGACCTAAGGGTAACGTTTTTAATGTCTTCGTCCTGTTTCTTGTGTACCCAGTAAATATAATTAACATAGAGACCTAAGAGTAACGTTTTAAATGTCTTCGTCCTGTTTCTAGTGTACACAGAAAATATAATTAACATAGAGACCTAAGGGTAACGTTTTAAATGTCTTCGTCCTGTTTCTTGTGTACACAGAAAATATAATTAACATAGAGACCTAAGGGTAACGTTTTTAATGTCTTCGTCCTGTGTCTTGTGTACCCAGAAAATATAATTAACATAGAGACCTAAGGGTAACGTTTTTAATGTCTTCGTCCTGTGTCTTGTGTACACAGAAAATATAATTAACATACAGACCTAAGGGTAACGTTTTAAATGTCTTCGTCCTGTGTCTTGTATACCCAGAAAATATAATTAACATAGAGACCTAAGAGTAACGTTTGAAATGTCTTCGTCCTGTGCCTTGTGTACCCAGAAAATATAATTAACATAGAGACCTAAGGGTAACGTTTTTAATGTCTTCGTCCTGTTTCTTGTGTACACAGAAAATATAATTAACATAGAGACCTAAGAGTAACGTTTTAAATGTCTTCGTCCTGTTTCTAGTGTACACAGAGAATATAATTAACATAGAGACCTAAGGGTAACGTTTTAAATGTCTTCGTCCTGTTTCTTGTGTACCCAGAACATATTATTAACATAGAGGCCTAATGGTAACGTTTTTAATGTCTTCGTCCTGTGTCTTGTGTACCCAGAAAATATAATTAACATAGAGACCTAAGGGTAACGTTTTTAATGTCTTCGTCCTGTGTCTTGTGTAACCAGAAAATATAATTAACATAGAGACCTAAGGGTAACGTTTTTAATGTCTTCGTCCTGTTTCTTGTGTACCCAGTAAATATAATTAACATACAGACCTAAGGGTAACGTTTTTAATGTCTTCGTCCTGTTTCTTGTGTACACAGAAAATATAATTAACATAGAGACCTAAGGGTAACGTTTTTAATGTCTTCGTCCTGTGTCTTGTGAACCCAGAAAATATAATTAACATAGAGGCCTAAGGGTAACGTTTTTAATGTCTTCGTCCTGTGCCTTGTGTACCCAGAAAATATAATTAACATAGAGACCTAAGGGTAACGTTTTTAATGTCTTCGTCCTGTGTCTTGTGTACCAAGAAAATATAATTAACATAGAGACCTAAGGGTAACGTTTTTAATGTCTTCGTCCTGTTTCTTGTGTACCCAGAAAATATAATTAACATAGAGACCTAAGGGTAACGTTTTTAATGTCTTCGTCCTGTTTCTTGTTTACCCAGAAAATATAATTAACATAGAGACCTAAGGGTAACGTTTTTAATGTCTTTGTCCTGTGTCTTGTGTACCCAGAAAATATAATTAACATAGAAACCTAAGGGTAACGTTTTTAATGTCTTCGTCCTGTGTCTTGTGTACCCAGAAAATATAATTAACATAGAAAACTAATGGGTAACGTTTTTAATGTCTTCGTCCTGTGTCTTGTGTACTTAGAAAATATAATTAACATAGAGACCTAAGGGTAATGTTTTTAATGTCTTCGTCCTGTGTCTTGTGTACCTAGAAAATATAATTAACAGAGACCTAAGAGTAACGTTTTTAATGTCTTCGTCCTGTGCCTTGTGTACCCAGAAAATATAATTAACAGAGACCTAAGGGTAACGTTTTTAATGTCTTCGTCCTGTTTCTTGTGTACCCAGAACATATTATTAACATAGAGGCCTAATGGTAACGTTTTTAATGTCTTCGTCCTGTTTCTTGTGTACCCAGAAAATATAATTAACATAGAGACCTAAGGGTAACGTTTTTAATGTCTTCGTCCTGTGTCTTGTGTACCCAGAAAATATAATTAACATAGAGACCTAAGGGTAACGTTTTTAATGTCTTCGTCCTGTTTCTTGTGTACCCAGTAAATATAATTAACATACAGACCTAAGGGTAACGTTTTTAATGTCTTCGTCCTGTTTCTTGTGTACACAGAAAATATAATTAACATAGAGACCTAAGGGTAACGTTTTTAATGTCTTCGTCCTGTGTCTTGTGTACCCAGAAAATATAATTAACATAGAGGCCTAAGGGTAACGTTTTTAATGTCTTCGTCCTGTGTCTTGTGTACCCAGAAAATATAATTAACATAGAGACCTAAGGGTAACGTTTTTAATGTCTTCGTCCTGTGTCTTGTGTACCAAGAAAATATAATTAACATTGAGACCTAAGGGTAACGTTTTTAATGTCTTCGTCCTGTGTCTTGTTTACCCAGAAAATATAATTAACATAGAGACCTAAGGGTAACGTTTTTAATGTCTTCGTCCTGTTTCTTGTGTACCCAGAAAATATAATTAACATAGAGACCTAAGGGTAACGTTTTTAATGTCTTCGTCCTGTTTCTTTTTTACCCAGAAAATATAATAAAACATAGAGACCTAAGGGTAACGTTTTTAATGTCTTTGTCCTGTGTCTTGTGTACCCAGAAAATATAATTAACATAGAAACCTAAGGGTAACGTTTTTAATGTCTTCGTCCTGTGTCTTGTGTACCCAGAAAATATAATTAACATAGAAAACTAATGGGTAACGTTTTTAATGTCTTCGTCCTGTGTCTTGTGTACCTAGAAAATATAATTAACAGAGACCTAAGAGTAACGTTTTTAATGTCTTCGTCCTGTGCCTTGTGTACCCAGAAAATATAATTAACAGAGACCTAAGGGTAACGTTTTTAATGTCTTCGTCCTGTGCCTTGTGTACCCAGAAAATATAATTAACATAGAGACCTAAGGGTAACGTTTTCAATGTCTTCGTCCTGTGTCTTGTGTACCCAGAAAATATAATTAACATAGAGACCTAAGGGTAACGTTTTCAATGTCTTCGTCCTGTTTCTTGTGTACCCAGAAAATATAATTAACATAGAGACCTAAGGGTAACGTTTTCAATGTCTTCGTCCTGTTTCTTGTGTACCCAGAAAATATAATTAACATAGAGACCTAAGGGTAACGTTTTCAATGTCTTCGTCCTCTGTCTTGTGTACACAGAAAATATAATTAACATACAGACCTAAGGGTAACGTTTTTAATGTCTTCGTCCTTTGTCTTGTGTACCCAGAAAATATAATTAACATAGAGACCTAAGGGTAACGTTTTTAATGTCTTCGTCCTGTTTCTTGTGTACCCAGAAAATATAATTAACATAGAGACCTAAGGGTAACGTTTTTAATGTCTTCGTCCTGTGTCTTGTGTACCCAGAAAATATAATTAACATAGAGACCTAAGGGTAACGTTTTTAATGTCTTCGTCCTGTTTCTTGTTTACCCAGAAAATATAATTAACATAGAGACCTAAGGGTAACGTTTTTAATGTCTTTGTCCTGTGTCTTGTGTACCCAGAAAATATAATTAACATAGAAACCTAAGGGTAACGTTTTTAATGTCTTCGTCCTGTGTCTTGTGTACCCAGAAAATATAATTAACATAGAAAACTAATGGGTAACGTTTTTAATGTCTTCGTCCTGTGTCTTGTGTACTTAGAAAATATAATTAACATAGAGACCTAAGGGTAATGTTTTTAATGTCTTCGTCCTGTGTCTTGTGTACCTAGAAAATATAATTAACAGAGACCTAAGAGTAACGTTTTTAATGTCTTCGTCCTGTGCCTTGTGTACCCAGAAAATATAATTAACAGAGACCTAAGGGTAACGTTTTTAATGTCTTCGTCCTGTGCCTTGCGTACCCAGAAAATATAATTAACATAGAGACCTAAGGGTAACGTTTTTAATGTCTTCGTCCTGTGTCTTGTGTACCCAGAAAATATAATTAACATAGAGACCTAAGGGTAACGTTTTTAATGTCTTCGTCCTGTGTCTTGTGTACCAAGAAAATATAATTAACATAGAGACCTAAGGGTAACGTTTTTAATGTCTTCGTCCTGTGTCTTGTGTACCCAGAAAATATTATTAACATAGAGACCTAAGGGTAACGTTTTTAATGTCTTCGTCCTGTTTCTTTTTTACCCAGAAAATATAATAAAACATAGAGACCTAAGGGTAACGTTTTTAATGTCTTCGTCCTGTGTCTTGTGTACTTAGAAAATATAATTAACATAGAGACCTAAGGGTAATGTTTTTAATGTCTTCGTCCTGTGTCTTGTGTACCTAGAAAATATAATTAACAGAGACCTAAGAGTAACGTTTTTAATGTATTCGTCCTGTGCCTTGTGTACCCAGAAAATATAATTAACAGAGACCTAAGGGTAACGTTTTTAATGTCTTCGTCCTGTGCCTTGTGTACCCAGAAAATATAATTAACATAGAGACCTAAGGGTAACGTTTTCAATGTCTTCGTCCTGTGTCTTGTGTACCCAGAAAATATAATTAACATAGAGACCTAAGGGTAACGTTTTCAATGTCTTCGTCCTGTTTCTTGTGTACCCAGAAAATATAATTAACATAGAGACCTAAGGGTAACGTTTTCAATGTCTTCGTCCTCTGTCTTGTGTACACAGAAAATATAATTAACATACAGACCTAAGGGTAACGTTTTTAATGTCTTCGTCCTTTGTCTTGTGTACCCAGAAAATATAATTAACATAGAGACCTAAGGGTAACGTTTTTAATGTCTTCGTCCTGTGTCTTGTGTACCCAGAAAATATAATTAACATAGAGACCTAAGGGTAACGTTTTTAATGTCTTCGTCCTGTGTCTTGTGTACCCAGAAAATATAATTAACATAGAGACCTAAGGGTAACGTTTTTAATGTCTTCGTCCTGTTTCTTGTTTACCCAGAAAATATAATTAACATAGAGACCTAAGGGTAACGTTTTTAATGTCTTTGTCCTGTGTCTTGTGTACCCAGAAAATATAATTAACATAGAAACCTAAGGGTAACGTTTTTAATGTCTTCGTCCTGTGTCTTGTGTACCCAGAAAATATAATTAACATAGAAAACTAATGGGTAACGTTTTTAATGTCTTCGTCCTGTGTCTTGTGTACTTAGAAAATATAATTAACATAGAGACCTAAGGGTAATGTTTTTAATGTCTTCGTCCTGTGTCTTGTGTACCTAGAAAATATAATTAACAGAGACCTAAGAGTAACGTTTTTAATGTCTTCGTCCTGTGCCTTGTGTACCCAGAAAATATAATTAACAGAGACCTAAGGGTAACGTTTTTAATGTCTTCGTCCTGTGCCTTGCGTACCCAGAAAATATAATTAACATAGAGACCTAAGGGTAACGTTTTTAATGTCTTCGTCCTGTGTCTTGTGTACCCAGAAAATATAATTAACATAGAGACCTAAGGGTAACGTTTTTAATGTCTTCGTCCTGTGTCTTGTGTACCAAGAAAATATAATTAACATAGAGACCTAAGGGTAACGTTTTTAATGTCTTCGTCCTGTGTCTTGTGTACCCAGAAAATATTATTAACATAGAGACCTAAGGGTAACGTTTTTAATGTCTTCGTCCTGTTTCTTTTTTACCCAGAAAATATAATAAAACATAGAGACCTAAGGGTAACGTTTTTAATGTCTTCGTCCTGTGTCTTGTGTACTTAGAAAATATAATTAACATAGAGACCTAAGGGTAATGTTTTTAATGTCTTCGTCCTGTGTCTTGTGTACCTAGAAAATATAATTAACAGAGACCTAAGAGTAACGTTTTTAATGTCTTCGTCCTGTGCCTTGTGTACCCAGAAAATATAATTAACAGAGACCTAAGGGTAACGTTTTTAATGTCTTCGTCCTGTGCCTTGTGTACCCAGAAAATATAATTAACATAGAGACCTAAGGGTAACGTTTTCAATGTCTTCGTCCTGTGTCTTGTGTACCCAGAAAATATAATTAACATAGAGACCTAAGGGTAACGTTTTCAATGTCTTCGTCCTGTGTCTTGTGTACCCAGAAAATATAATTAACATAGAGACCTAAGGGTAACGTTTTCAATGTCTTCGTCCTGTGTCTTGTGTACACAGAAAATATAATTAACATACAGACCTAAGGGTAACGTTTTAAATGTCTTCGTCCTGTGTCTTGTGTACCCAGAAAATATAATTAACATAGAGACCTAAGAGTAACGTTTTAAATGTCTTCTTCCTGTGCCTTGTGTACCCAGAAAATATAATTAACATAGAAACCTAAGGGTAACGTTTTTAATGTCTTCGTCCTGTTTCTTGTGTACACAGAAAATATAATTAACATAGAGACCGAAGACTAACGTTTTAAATGTCTTCGTCCTGTTTCTAGTGTACACAGAAAATATAATTAACATAGAGACCTAAGGGTAACGTTTTAAATGTCTTCGTCCTGTTTCTTGTGTAACCAGAAAATATAATTAACATAGAGACCTAAGGGTAACGTTTTAAATGTCTTCGTCCTGTTTCTTGTGTACTCATAACATATTATTAACATAGAGGCCTAATGGTAACGTTTTTAATGTCTTCGTCCTGTGTCTTGTGTACCCAGAAAATATAATTAACATAGAGACCTAAGGGTAACGTTTTTAATGTCTTCGTCCTGTGTCTTGTGTACCCAGAAAATATAATTAGCATAGAGACCTAAGGGTAACGTTTTTAATGTCTTCGTCCTGTGTCTTGTGTACCCAGAAAATATAATTAACATAGAGACCTAAGGGTAACGTTTTTAATGTCTTTGTCCTGTGTCTTGTGTACCCAGAAAATATAATTAACATAGAAACCTAAGGGTAACGTTTTTAATGTCTTCGTCCTGTGTCTTGTGTACCCAGAAAATATAATTAACATAGAAAACTAATGGGTAACGTTTTTAATGTCTTCGTCCTGTGTCTTGTGTACTTAGAAAATATAATTAACATAGAGACCTAAGGGTAATGTTTTTAATGTCTTCGTCCTGTGTCTTGTGTACCTAGAAAATATAATTAACAGAGACCTAAGAGTAACGTTTTTAATGTCTTCGTCCTGTGCCTTGTGTACCCAGAAAATATAATTAACAGAGACCTAAGGGTAACGTTTTTAATGTCTTCGTCCTGTGCCTTGTGTACCCAGAAAATATAATTAACATAGAGACCTAAGGGTAACGTTTTCAATGTCTTCGTCCTGTGTCTTGTGTACCCAGAAAATATAATTAACATAGAGACCTAAGGGTAACGTTTTCAATGTCTTCGTCCTGTGTCTTGTGTACCCAGAAAATATAATTAACATAGAGACCTAAGGGTAACGTTTTCAATGTCTTCGTCCTGTGTCTTGTGTACACAGAAAATATAATTAACATACAGACCTAAGGGTAACGTTTTAAATGTCTTCGTCCTGTGTCTTGTGTACCCAGAAAATATAATTAACATAGAGACCTAAGGGTAACGTTTTAAATGTCTTCTTCCTGTGCCTTGTGTACCCAGAAAATATAATTAACATAGAGACCTAAGGGTAACGTTTTTAATGTCTTCGTCCTGTTTCTTGTGTACACAGAAAATATAATTAACATAGAGACCGAAGACTAACGTTTTAAATGTCTTCGTCCTGTTTCTAGTGTACACAGAAAATATAATTAACATAGAGACCTAAGGGTAACGTTTTAAATGTCTTCGTCCTGTTTCTTGTGTACCCAGAAAATATAATTAACATAGAGACCTAAGGGTAACGTTTTAAATGTCTTCGTCCTGTTTCTTGTGTACTCATAACATATTATTAACATAGAGGCCTAATGGTAATGTTTTTAATGTCTTCGTCCTGTGTCTTGTGTACCCAGAAAATATAATTAACATAGAGACCTAAGGGTAACGTTTTAAATGTCTTCGTCCTGTTTCTTGTGTACACAGAAAATATAATTAACATAGAGACCTAGGGGTAACGTTTTTAATGTCTTTGTCCTGTGTCTTGTGTACCCAGAAAATATAATTAACATAGAAACCTAAGGGTAATGTTTTTAATGTCTTCGTCCTGTTTCTTGTGTACCCAGAAAATATAATTAACATAGAAAACTAATGGGTAACGTTTTTAATGTCTTCGTCCTGTGTCTTGTGTACCCAGAAAATATAATTAACATAGAGACCTAAGGGTAATGTTTTTAATGTCTTCGTCCTGTGTCTTGTGTACCTAGAAAATATAATTAACATAGAGATCTAAGGGTAAGGTTTTTAATGTCTTCGTCCTGTGTCTTGTGTACCCAGAAAATATAATTAACATAGAGACCTAAGGGTAATGTTTTTAATGTCTTCGTCCTGTGTCTTGTGTACCCAGAAAATATAATTAACATAGAGACCTAAGGGTAACGTTTTTAGTGTTTTCGTCCTGTTTTTTGTGTACCCAGAAAATATAATTAACATAGAGACCTAAGGGTAACGTTTTCAATTTCTTCATCCTGTGTCTTTTGTACCCAGAAAATATAATTAACATAGAGACCTAAGGGTAACGTTTTCAATGTCTTCGTCCTGTGTCTTGTGTACCCAGAAAATATAATTAACATAGAGACCTAAGGGTAACGTTTTTAATGTTTTCGTCCTGTTTCTTGTGTACCCAGAAAATATAATTAACATAGAGACCTAAGGGTAACGTTTTTAATGTCTTCGTCCTGTGTCTTGTGTACCCAGAAAATATAATTAACATAGAAAACTAATGGGTAACCTTTTTAGTGTCTTCGTCCTGTGTCTTGTGTACCCAGAAAATATAATTAACATAGAGTCCTAAGGGTAATGTTTTTAATGTCTTCGTCCTGTGTCTTGTGTACCCATAAAATATAATTAACATAGAAAACTAATGGGTAACGTTTTTAATGTCTTTGTCCTGTGTCTTGTGTATTCAGAAAATATAATTAACATAGAGACCTAAGGGTAATGTTTTTAATGTCTTCGTCCTGTGTCTTGTGTACCCAGAAAATATAATTAACATAGAGATCTAAGGGTAATGTTTTTAATGTCTTCGTCCTGTGTCTTGTGTACCCAGAAAATATAATTAACATAGAGACCTAAGGGTAACGTTTTTAATGTCTTCGTCCTGTTTCTTGTGTACCCAGAAAATATAATTAACATAGAGACCTAAGGGTAACGTTTTTAATGTCTTCGTCCTGTTTCTTGTGTACCCAGAACATATTATTAACATAGAGGCCTAATGGTAACGTTTTTAATGTCTTCGTCCTGTTTCTTGTGTACCCAGAAAATATAATTAACATAGAGACCTAAGGGTAACGTTTTTAATGTCTTCGTCCTGTGTCTTGTGTACCCAGAAAATATAATTAACATAGAGACCTAAGGGTAACGTTTTTAATGTCTTCGTCCTGTTTCTTGTGTACCAAGTAAATATAATTAACATACAGACCTAAGGGTAACGTTTTTAATGTCTTCGTCCTGTTTCTTGTGTACACAGAAAATATAATTAACATAGAGACCTAAGGGTAACGTTTTTAATGTCTTCGTCCTGTGTCTTGTGTACCCAGAAAATATAATTAACATAGAGGCCTAAGGGTAACGTTTTTAATGTCTTCGTCCTGTGCCTTGTGTACCCAGAAAATATAATTAACATAGAGACCTAAGGGTAACGTTTTTAATGTCTTCGTCCTGTGTCTTGTGTACCAAGAAAATATAATTAACATAGAGACCTAAGGGTAACGTTTTTAATGTCTTCGTCCTGTGTCTTGTGTACCCAGAAAATATAATTAACATAGAGACCTAAGGGTAACGTTTTTAATGTCTTCGTCCTGTTTCTTGTGTACCCAGAAAATATAATTAACATAGAGACCTAAGGGTAACGTTTTTAATGTCTTTGTCCTGTGTCTTGTGTACCCAAAAAATATAATTAACATAGAAACCTAAGGGTAACGTTTTTAATGTCTTCGTCCTGTGTCTTGTGTACCCAGAAAATATAATTAACATAGAAAACTAATGGGTAACGTTTTTAATGTCTTCGTGCTGTGTCTTGTGTACTTAGAAAATATAATTAACATAGAGACCTAAGGGTAATGTTTTTAATGTCTTCGTCCTGTGTCTTGTGTACCTAGAAAATATAATTAACAGAGACCTAAGAGTAACGTTTTTAATGTCTTCGTCCTGTGCCTTGTGTACCCAGAAAATATAATTAACAGAGACCTAAGGGTAACGTTTTTAATGTCTTCGTCCTGTGCCTTGTGTACCCAGAAAATATAATTAACATACAGACCTAAGGGTAACGTTTTCAATGTCTTCGTCCTCTGTCTTGTGTACCCAGAAAATATAATTAACATAGAGACCTAAGGGTAACGTTTTCAATGTCTTCGTCCTGTGTCTTGTGTACCCAGAAAATATAATTAACATAGAGACCTAAGGGTAACGTTTTTAATGTCTTCGTCCTGTGTCTTGTGTACCCAGAAAATATAATTAACATAGAGACCTAAGGGTAACGTTTTTAATGTCTTCGTCCTGTGTCTTGTGTACACAGAAAATATAATTAACATACAGACCTAAGGGTAACGTTTTAAATGTCTTCGTCCTGTGTCTTGTATACCCAGAAAATATAATTAACATAGAGACCTAAGAGTAACGTTTTAAATGTCTTCTTCCTGTGCCTTGTGTACCCAGAAAATATAATTAACATAGAGACCTAAGGGTAACGTTTTTAATGTCTTTGTCCTGTGTCTTGTGTACCCAGAAAATATAATTAACATAGAAACCTAAGGGTAATGTTTTTAATGTCTTCGTCCTGTGTCTTGTGTACCCAGAAAATATAATTAACATAGAGGCCTAAGGGTAACGTTTTTAATGTCTTCGTCCTGTGCCTTGTGTACCCAGAAAATATAATTAACATAGAGACCTAAGGGTAACGTTTTTAATGTCTTCGTCCTGTGTCTTGTGTACCAAGAAAATATAATTAACATAGAGACCTAAGGGTAACGTTTTTAATGTCTTCGTCCTGTGTCTTGTGTACCCAGAAAATATAATTAACATAGAGACCTAAGGGTAACGTTTTTAATGTCTTCGTCCTGTTTCTTGTGTACCCAGAAAATATAATTAACATAGAGACCTAAGGGTAACGTTTTTAATGTCTTTGTCCTGTGTCTTGTGTACCCAAAAAATATAATTAACATAGAAACCTAAGGGTAACGTTTTTAATGTCTTCGTCCTGTGTCTTGTGTACCCAGAAAATATAATTAACATAGAAAACTAATGGGTAACGTTTTTAATGTCTTCGTGCTGTGTCTTGTGTACTTAGAAAATATAATTAACATAGAGACCTAAGGGTAATGTTTTTAATGTCTTCGTCCTGTGTCTTGTGTACCTAGAAAATATAATTAACAGAGACCTAAGAGTAACGTTTTTAATGTCTTCGTCCTGTGCCTTGTGTACCCAGAAAATATAATTAACAGAGACCTAAGGGTAACGTTTTTAATGTCTTCGTCCTGTGCCTTGTGTACCCAGAAAATATAATTAACATACAGACCTAAGGGTAACGTTTTCAATGTCTTCGTCCTCTGTCTTGTGTACCCAGAAAATATAATTAACATAGAGACCTAAGGGTAACGTTTTCAATGTCTTCGTCCTGTGTCTTGTGTACCCAGAAAATATAATTAACATAGAGACCTAAGGGTAACGTTTTTAATGTCTTCGTCCTGTGTCTTGTGTACCCAGAAAATATAATTAACATAGAGACCTAAGGGTAACGTTTTTAATGTCTTCGTCCTGTGTCTTGTGTACACAGAAAATATAATTAACATACAGACCTAAGGGTAACGTTTTAAATGTCTTCGTCCTGTGTCTTGTATACCCAGAAAATATAATTAACATAGAGACCTAAGAGTAACGTTTTAAATGTCTTCTTCCTGTGCCTTGTGTACCCAGAAAATATAATTAACATAGAGACCTAAGGGTAACGTTTTTAATGTCTTTGTCCTGTGTCTTGTGTACCCAGAAAATATAATTAACATAGAAACCTAAGGGTAATGTTTTTAATGTCTTCGTCCTGTTTCTTGTGTACCCAGAAAATATAATTAACATAGAAAACTAATGGGTAACGTTTTTAATGTCTTCGTCCTGTGTCTTGTGTACCCAGAAAATATAATTAACATAGAGACCTAAGGGTAATTTTTTTAATGTCTTCGTCCTGTGTCTTGTGTACCTAGAAAATATAATTAACATAGAGATCTAAGGGTAAGGTTTTTAATGTCTTCGTCCTGTGTCTTGTGTACCCAGAAAATATAATTAACATAGAGACCTAAGGGTAATGTTTTTAATGTCTTCGTCCTGTGTCTTGTGTACCCAGAAAATATAATTAACATAGAGACCTAAGGGTAACGTTTTTAGTGTTTTCGTCCTGTTTTTTGTGTACCCAGAAAATATAATTAACATAGAGACCTAAGGGTAACGTTTTCAATTTCTTCATCCTGTGTCTTTTGTACCCAGAAAATATAATTAACATAGAGACCTAAGGGTAACGTTTTCAATGTCTTCGTCCTGTGTCTTGTGTACCCAGAAAATATAATTAACATAGAGACCTAAGGGTAACGTTTTTAATGTTTTCGTCCTGTTTCTTGTGTACCCAGAAAATATAATTAACATAGAGACCTAAGGGTAACGTTTTTAATGTCTTCGTCCTGTGTCTTGTGTACCCAGAAAATATAATTAACATAGAAAACTAATGGGTAACCTTTTTAGTGTCTTCGTCCTGTGTCTTGTGTACCCAGAAAATATAATTAACATAGAGTCCTAAGGGTAATGTTTTTAATGTCTTCGTCCTGTGTCTTGTGTACCCATAAAATATAATTAACATAGAAAACTAATGGGTAACGTTTTTAATGTCTTTGTCCTGTGTCTTGTGTATTCAGAAAATATAATTAACATAGAGACCTAAGGGTAATGTTTTTAATGTCTTCGTCCTGTGTCTTGTGTACCCAGAAAATATAATTAACATAGAGATCTAAGGGTAATGTTTTTAATGTCTTCGTCCTGTGTCTTGTGTACCCAGAAAATATAATTAACATAGAGACCTAAGGGTAACGTTTTCAATGTCTTCGTCCTGTGTCTTGTGTACCCAGAAAATATAATTAACATAGAGACCTAAGGGTAACGTTTTTAATGTCTTCGTCCTGTTTCTTGTGTACCCAGAAAATATAATTAACATAGAGACCTAAGGGTAACGTTTTTAATGTCTTCGTCCTGTTTCTTGTGTACCCAGAACATATTATTAACATAGAGGCCTAATGGTAACGTTTTTAATGTCTTCGTCCTGTTTCTTGTGTACCCAGAAAATATAATTAACATAGAGACCTAAGGGTAACGTTTTTAATGTCTTCGTCCTGTGTCTTGTGTACCCAGAAAATATAATTAACATAGAGACCTAAGGGTAACGTTTTTAATGTCTTCGTCCTGTTTCTTGTGTACCCAGTAAATATAATTAACATACAGACCTAAGGGTAACGTTTTTAATGTCTTCGTCCTGTTTCTTGTGTACACAGAAAATATAATTAACATAGAGACCTAAGGGTAACGTTTTTAATGTCTTCGTCCTGTGTCTTGTGTACCCAGAAAATATAATTAACATAGAGGCCTAAGGGTAACGTTTTTAATGTCTTCGTCCTGTGCCTTGTGTACCCAGAAAATATAATTAACATAGAGACCTAAGGGTAACGTTTTTAATGTCTTCGTCCTGTGTCTTGTGTACCAAGAAAATATAATTAACATAGAGACCTAAGGGTAACGTTTTTAATGTCTTCGTCCTGTGTCTTGTGTACCCAGAAAATATAATTAACATAGAGACCTAAGGGTAACGTTTTTAATGTCTTCGTCCTGTTTCTTGTGTACCCAGAAAATATAATTAACATAGAGACCTAAGGGTAACGTTTTTAATGTCTTTGTCCTGTGTCTTGTGTACCCAAAAAATATAATTAACATAGAAACCTAAGGGTAACGTTTTTAATGTCTTCGTCCTGTGTCTTGTGTACCCAGAAAATATAATTAACATAGAAAACTAATGGGTAACGTTTTTAGTGTCTTCGTGCTGTGTCTTGTGTACTTAGAAAATATAATTAACATAGAGACCTAAGGGTAATGTTTTTAATGTCTTCGTCCTGTGTCTTGTGTACCTAGAAAATATAATTAACATAGAGATCTAAGGGTAAGGTTTTTAATGTCTTCGTCCTGTGTCTTGTGTACCCAGAAAATATAATTAACATAGAGACCTAAGGGTAACGTTTTTAATGTCTTCGTCCTGTTTCTTGTGTACCCAGAAAATATAATTAACATAGAGACCTAAGGGTAACGTTTTTAATGTCTTTGTCCTGTGTCTTGTGTACCCAGAAAATATAATTAACATAGAAAACTAATGGGTAACGTTTTTAATGTCTTCGTGCTGTGTCTTGTGTACTTAGAAAATATAATTAACATAGAGACCTAAGGGTAATGTTTTTAATGTCTTCGTCCTGTGTCTTGTGTACCTAGAAAATATAATTAACAGAGACCTAAGAGTAACGTTTTTAATGTCTTCGTCCTGTGCCTTGTGTACCCAGAAAATATAATTAACAGAGACCTAAGGGTAACGTTTTTAATGTCTTCGTCCTGTGCCTTGTGTACCCAGAAAATATAATTAACATACAGACCTAAGGGTAACGTTTTCAATGTCTTCGTCCTCTGTCTTGTGTACCCAGAAAATATAATTAACATAGAGACCTAAGGGTAACGTTTTCAATGTCTTCGTCCTGTGTCTTGTGTACCCAGAAAATATAATTAACATAGAGACCTAAGGGTAACGTTTTTAATGTCTTCGTCCTGTGTCTTGTGTACCCAGAAAATATAATTAACATAGAGACCTAAGGGTAACGTTTTTAATGTCTTCGTCCTGTGTCTTGTGTACACAGAAAATATAATTAACATACAGACCTAAGGGTAACGTTTTAAATGTCTTCGTCCTGTGTCTTGTATACCCAGAAAATATAATTAACATAGAGACCTAAGAGTAACGTTTTAAATGTCTTCTTCCTGTGCCTTGTGTACCCAGAAAATATAATTAACATAGAGACCTAAGGGTAACGTTTTTAATGTCTTTGTCCTGTGTCTTGTGTACCCAGAAAATATAATTAACATAGAAACCTAAGGGTAATGTTTTTAATGTCTTCGTCCTGTTTCTTGTGTACCCAGAAAATATAATTAACATAGAAAACTAATGGGTAACGTTTTTAATGTCTTCGTCCTGTGTCTTGTGTACCCAGAAAATATAATTAACATAGAGACCTAAGGGTAATGTTTTTAATGTCTTCGTCCTGTGTCTTGTGTACCTAGAAAATATAATTAACATAGAGATCTAAGGGTAAGGTTTTTAATGTCTTCGTCCTGTGTCTTGTGTACCCAGAAAATATAATTAACATAGAGACCTAAGGGTAATGTTTTTAATGTCTTCGTCCTGTGTCTTGTGTACCCAGAAAATATAATTAACATAGAGACCTAAGGGTAACGTTTTTAGTGTTTTCGTCCTGTTTTTTGTGTACCCAGAAAATATAATTAACATAGAGACCTAAGGGTAACGTTTTCAATTTCTTCATCCTGTGTCTTTTGTACCCAGAAAATATAATTAACATAGAGACCTAAGGGTAACGTTTTCAATGTCTTCGTCCTGTGTCTTGTGTACCCAGAAAATATAATTAACATAGAGACCTAAGGGTAACGTTTTTAATGTTTTCGTCCTGTTTCTTGTGTACCCAGAAAATATAATTAACATAGAGACCTAAGGGTAACGTTTTTAATGTCTTCGTCCTGTGTCTTGTGTACCCAGAAAATATAATTAACATAGAAAACTAATGGGTAACCTTTTTAGTGTCTTCGTCCTGTGTCTTGTGTACCCAGAAAATATAATTAACATAGAGTCCTAAGGGTAATGTTTTTAATGTCTTCGTCCTGTGTCTTGTGTACCCAGAAAATATAATTAACATAGAAAACTAATGGGTAACGTTTTTAATGTCTTTGTCCTGTGTCTTGTGTATTCAGAAAATATAATTAACATAGAGACCTAAGGGTAATGTTTTTAATGTCTTCGTCCTGTGTCTTGTGTACCCAGAAAATATAATTAACATAGAGATCTAAGGGTAATGTTTTTAATGTCTTCGTCCTGTGTCTTGTGTACCCAGAAAATATAATTAACATAGAGACCTAAGGGTAACGTTTTCAATGTCTTCGTCCTGTGTCTTGTGTACCCAGAAAATATAATTAACATAGAGACCTAAGGGTAACGTTTTTAATGTCTTCGTCCTGTTTCTTGTGTACCCAGAAAATATAATTAACATAGAGACCTAAGGGTAACGTTTTTAATGTCTTCGTCCTGTTTCTTGTGTACCCAGAACATATTATTAACATAGAGGCCTAATGGTAACGTTTTTAATGTCTTCGTCCTGTTTCTTGTGTACCCAGAAAATATAATTAACATAGAGACCTAAGGGTAACGTTTTTAATGTCTTCGTCCTGTGTCTTGTGTACCCAGAAAATATAATTAACATAGAGACCTAAGGGTAACGTTTTTAATGTCTTCGTCCTGTTTCTTGTGTACCCAGTAAATATAATTAACATACAGACCTAAGGGTAACGTTTTTAATGTCTTCGTCCTGTTTCTTGTGTACACAGAAAATATAATTAACATAGAGACCTAAGGGTAACGTTTTTAATGTCTTCGTCCTGTGTCTTGTGTACCCAGAAAATATAATTAACATAGAGGCCTAAGGGTAACGTTTTTAATGTCTTCGTCCTGTGCCTTGTGTACCCAGAAAATATAATTAACATAGAGACCTAAGGGTAACGTTTTTAATGTCTTCGTCCTGTGTCTTGTGTACCAAGAAAATATAATTAACATAGAGACCTAAGGGTAACGTTTTTAATGTCTTCGTCCTGTGTCTTGTGTACCCAGAAAATATAATTAACATAGAGACCTAAGGGTAACGTTTTTAATGTCTTCGTCCTGTTTCTTGTGTACCCAGAAAATATAATTAACATAGAGACCTAAGGGTAACGTTTTTAATGTCTTTGTCCTGTGTCTTGTGTACCCAAAAAATATAATTAACATAGAAACCTAAGGGTAACGTTTTTAATGTCTTCGTCCTGTGTCTTGTGTACCCAGAAAATATAATTAACATAGAAAACTAATGGGTAACGTTTTTAGTGTCTTCGTGCTGTGTCTTGTGTACTTAGAAAATATAATTAACATAGAGACCTAAGGGTAATGTTTTTAATGTCTTCGTCCTGTGTCTTGTGTACCTAGAAAATATAATTAACATAGAGATCTAAGGGTAAGGTTTTTAATGTCTTCGTCCTGTGTCTTGTGTACCCAGAAAATATAATTAACATAGAGACCTAAGGGTAACGTTTTTAATGTCTTCGTCCTGTTTCTTGTGTACCCAGAAAATATAATTAACATAGAGACCTAAGGGTAACGTTTTTAATGTCTTTGTCCTGTGTCTTGTGTACCCAAAAAATATAATTAACATAGAAACCTAAGGGTAACGTTTTTAATGTCTTCGTCCTGTGTCTTGTGTACCCAGAAAATATAATTAACATAGAAAACTAATGGGTAACGTTTTTAATGTCTTCGTGCTGTGTCTTGTGTACTTAGAAAATATAATTAACATAGAGACCTAAGGGTAATGTTTTTAATGTCTTCGTCCTGTGTCTTGTGTACCTAGAAAATATAATTAACAGAGACCTAAGAGTAACGTTTTTAATGTCTTCGTCCTGTGCCTTGTGTACCCAGAAAATATAATTAACAGAGACCTAAGGGTAACGTTTTTAATGTCTTCGTCCTGTGCCTTGTGTACCCAGAAAATATAATTAACATACAGACCTAAGGGTAACGTTTTCAATGTCTTCGTCCTCTGTCTTGTGTACCCAGAAAATATAATTAACATAGAGACCTAAGGGTAACGTTTTCAATGTCTTCGTCCTGTGTCTTGTGTACCCAGAAAATATAATTAACATAGAGACCTAAGGGTAACGTTTTTAATGTCTTCGTCCTGTGTCTTGTGTACCCAGAAAATATAATTAACATAGAGACCTAAGGGTAACGTTTTTAATGTCTTCGTCCTGTGTCTTGTGTACACAGAAAATATAATTAACATACAGACCTAAGGGTAACGTTTTAAATGTCTTCGTCCTGTGTCTTGTATACCCAGAAAATATAATTAACATAGAGACCTAAGAGTAACGTTTTAAATGTCTTCTTCCTGTGCCTTGTGTACCCAGAAAATATAATTAACATAGAGACCTAAGGGTAACGTTTTTAATGTCTTTGTCCTGTGTCTTGTGTACCCAGAAAATATAATTAACATAGAAACCTAAGGGTAATGTTTTTAATGTCTTCGTCCTGTTTCTTGTGTACCCAGAAAATATAATTAACATAGAAAACTAATGGGTAACGTTTTTAATGTCTTCGTCCTGTGTCTTGTGTACCCAGAAAATATAATTAACATAGAGACCTAAGGGTAATGTTTTTAATGTCTTCGTCCTGTGTCTTGTGTACCTAGAAAATATAATTAACATAGAGATCTAAGGGTAAGGTTTTTAATGTCTTCGTCCTGTGTCTTGTGTACCCAGAAAATATAATTAACATAGAGACCTAAGGGTAATGTTTTTAATGTCTTCGTCCTGTGTCTTGTGTACCCAGAAAATATAATTAACATAGAGACCTAAGGGTAACGTTTTTAGTGTTTTCGTCCTGTTTTTTGTGTACCCAGAAAATATAATTAACATAGAGACCTAAGGGTAACGTTTTCAATTTCTTCATCCTGTGTCTTTTGTACCCAGAAAATATAATTAACATAGAGACCTAAGGGTAACGTTTTCAATGTCTTCGTCCTGTGTCTTGTGTACCCAGAAAATATAATTAACATAGAGACCTAAGGGTAACGTTTTTAATGTTTTCGTCCTGTTTCTTGTGTACCCAGAAAATATAATTAACATAGAGACCTAAGGGTAACGTTTTTAATGTCTTCGTCCTGTGTCTTGTGTACCCAGAAAATATAATTAACATAGAAAACTAATGGGTAACCTTTTTAGTGTCTTCGTCCTGTGTCTTGTGTACCCAGAAAATATAATTAACATAGAGTCCTAAGGGTAATGTTTTTAATGTCTTCGTCCTGTGTCTTGTGTACCCATAAAATATAATTAACATAGAAAACTAATGGGTAACGTTTTTAATGTCTTTGTCCTGTGTCTTGTGTATTCAGAAAATATAATTAACATAGAGACCTAAGGGTAATGTTTTTAATGTCTTCGTCCTGTGTCTTGTGTACCCAGAAAATATAATTAACATAGAGATCTAAGGGTAATGTTTTTAATGTCTTCGTCCTGTGTCTTGTGTACCCAGAAAATATAATTAACATAGAGACCTAAGGGTAACGTTTTCAATGTCTTCGTCCTGTGTCTTGTGTACCCAGAAAATATAATTAACATAGAGACCTAAGGGTAACGTTTTTAATGTCTTCGTCCTGTTTCTTGTGTACCCAGAAAATATAATTAACATAGAGACCTAAGGGTAACGTTTTTAATGTCTTCGTCCTGTTTCTTGTGTACCCAGAACATATTATTAACATAGAGGCCTAATGGTAACGTTTTTAATGTCTTCGTCCTGTTTCTTGTGTACCCAGAAAATATAATTAACATAGAGACCTAAGGGTAACGTTTTTAATGTCTTCGTCCTGTGTCTTGTGTACCCAGAAAATATAATTAACATAGAGACCTAAGGGTAACGTTTTTAATGTCTTCGTCCTGTTTCTTGTGTACCCAGTAAATATAATTAACATACAGACCTAAGGGTAACGTTTTTAATGTCTTCGTCCTGTTTCTTGTGTACACAGAAAATATAATTAACATAGAGACCTAAGGGTAACGTTTTTAATGTCTTCGTCCTGTGTCTTGTGTACCCAGAAAATATAATTAACATAGAGGCCTAAGGGTAACGTTTTTAATGTCTTCGTCCTGTGCCTTGTGTACCCAGAAAATATAATTAACATAGAGACCTAAGGGTAACGTTTTTAATGTCTTCGTCCTGTGTCTTGTGTACCAAGAAAATATAATTAACATAGAGACCTAAGGGTAACGTTTTTAATGTCTTCGTCCTGTGTCTTGTGTACCCAGAAAATATAATTAACATAGAGACCTAAGGGTAACGTTTTTAATGTCTTCGTCCTGTTTCTTGTGTACCCAGAAAATATAATTAACATAGAGACCTAAGGGTAACGTTTTTAATGTCTTTGTCCTGTGTCTTGTGTACCCAAAAAATATAATTAACATAGAAACCTAAGGGTAACGTTTTTAATGTCTTCGTCCTGTGTCTTGTGTACCCAGAAAATATAATTAACATAGAAAACTAATGGGTAACGTTTTTAGTGTCTTCGTGCTGTGTCTTGTGTACTTAGAAAATATAATTAACATAGAGACCTAAGGGTAATGTTTTTAATGTCTTCGTCCTGTGTCTTGTGTACCTAGAAAATATAATTAACAGAGACCTAAGAGTAACGTTTTTAATGTCTTCGTCCTGTGCCTTGTGTACCCAGAAAATATAATTAACAGAGACCTAAGGGTAACGTTTTTAATGTCTTCGTCCTGTGCCTTGTGTACCCAGAAAATATAATTAACATACAGACCTAAGGGTAACGTTTTCAATGTCTTCGTCCTCTGTCTTGTGTACCCAGAAAATATAATTAACATAGAGACCTAAGGGTAACGTTTTCAATGTCTTCGTCCTGTGTCTTGTGTACCCAGAAAATATAATTAACATAGAGACCTAAGGGTAACGTTTTTAATGTCTTCGTCCTGTGTCTAGTGTACCCAGAAAATATAATTAACATAGAGACCTAAGGGTAACGTTTTTAATGTCTTCGTCCTGTGTCTTGTGTACACAGAAAATATAATTAACATACAGACCTAAGGGTAACGTTTTAAATGTCTTCGTCCTGTGTCTTGTATACCCAGAAAATATAATTAACATAGAGACCTAAGAGTAACGTTTTAAATGTCTTCTTCCTGTGCCTTGTGTACCCAGAAAATATAATTAACATAGAGACCTAAGGGTAACGTTTTTAATGTCTTCGTCCTGTTTCTTGTGTACACAGAAAATATAATTAACATAGAGACCTAAGAGTAACGTTTTAAATGTCTTCGTCCTGTTTCTAGTGTACACAGAAAATATAATTAACATAGAGACCTAAGGGTAACGTTTTAAATGTCTTCGTCCTGTTTCTTGCGTACCCAGAAAATATAATTAACATAGAGACCTAAGGGTAACGTTTTAAATGTCTTCGTCCTGTTTCTTGTGTACCCAGAACATATTATTAACATAGAGGCCTAATGGTAACGTTTTTAATGTCTTCGTCCTGTGTCTTGTGTACCCAGAAAATATAATTAACATAGAGACCTAAGGGTAACGTTTTTAATGTCTTCGTCCTGTGTCTTGTGTACCCAGAAAATATAATTAGCATAGAGACCTAAGGGTAACGTTTTTAATGTCTTCGTCCTGTGTCTTGTGTACCCAGAAAATATAATTAACATAGAGACCTAAGGGTAACGTTTGAAATGTCTTCGTCCTGTTTCTTGTGTACACAGAAAATATAATTAACATAGAGACCTAAGGGTAACGTTTTTAATGTCTTTGTCCTGTGTCTTGTGTACCCAGAAAATATAATTAACATAGAAACCTAAGGGTAATGTTTTTAATGTCTTCGTCCTGTGTCTTGTGTACCCAGAAAATATAATTAACATAGAGACCTAAGGGTAATGTTTTTAATGTCTTCGTCCTGTGTCTTGTGTACCTAGAAAATATAATTAACATAGAGATCTAAGGGTAAGGTTTTTAATGTCTTCGTCCTGTGTCTTGTGTACCCAGAAAATATAATTAACATAGAGACCTAATGGGTAACGTTTTTAATGTCTTCGTCCTGTGTCTTGTGTACCCAGAAAATATAATTAACATAGAGACCTAAGGGTAATGTTTTTAATGTCTTCGTCCTGTGTCTTGTGTACCCAGAAAATATAATTAACATAGAGATCTAAGGGTAAGGTTTTTAATGTCTTCGTCCTGTGTCTTGTGTACCCAGAAAATATAATTAACATAGAGACCTAAGGGTAATGTTTTTAATGTCTTCGTCCTGTGTCTTGTGTACCCAGAAAATATAATTAACATAGAGACCTAAGGGTAACGTTTTTAATGTTTTCGTCCTGTTTTTTGTGTACCCAGAAAATATAATTAACATAGAGACCTAAGGGTAACGTTTTCAATTTCTTCGTCCTGTGTCTTGTGTACCCAGAAAATATAATTAACATAGAGACCTAAGGGTAACGTTTTCAATGTCTTCGTCCTGTGTCTTGTGTACCCAGAAAATATAATTAACATAGAGACCTAAGGGTAACGTTTTTAATGTTTTCGTCCTGTTTCTTGTGTACCCAGAAAATATAATTAACATAGAGACCTAAGGGTAACGTTTTTAATGTCTTCGTCCTGTTTCTTGTGTACCCAGAAAATATAATTAACATAGAGACCTAAGGGTAACGTTTTCAATGTCTTCGTCCTGTGTCTTGTGTACCCAGAAAATATAATTAACATAGAAAACTAATGGGTAACGTTTTTAGTGTCTTCGTCCTGTGTCTTGTGTACCCAGAAAATATAATTAACATAGAGACCTAAGGGTAATGTTTTTAATGTCTTCGTCCTGTTTCTTGTGTACCCAGAAAATATAATTAACATAGAAAACTAATGGGTAACGTTTTTAATGTCTTTGTCCTGTGTCTTGTGTATTCAGAAAATATAATTAACATAGAGACCTAAGGGTAATGTTTTTAATGTCTTCGTCCTGTGTCTTGTGTACCCAGAAAATATAATTAACATAGAGATCTAAGGGTAATGTTTTTAATGTCTTCGTCCTGTGTCTTGTGTACCCAGAAAATATAATTAACATAGAGACCTAAGGGTAACGTTTTCAATGTCTTCGTCCTGTGTCTTGTGTACCCAGAAAATATAATTAACATAGAGACCTAAGGGTAACGTTTTTAATGTCTTCGTCCTGTGTCTTGTGTACCCAGAAAATATAATTAACATAGAGACCTAAGGGTAACGTTTTTAATGTCTTCGTCCTGTTTCTTGTGTACCCAGAAAATATAATTAACATAGAGACCTAAGGGTAACGTTTTAAATGTCTTCATCCTGTTTCTTGTGTATCCAGAAAATATAATTAATATAGAGATCTAAGGGCAACGTTTAAAATGTCTTCGTCCTGTGTCTTGTGTACACAGAAAATATAATTAACATAGAGACCTAAGGGTAACGTTTTTAATGTCTTCGTCCTGTTTCTTGTATACCCAGAAAATATAATTAACATAGAAAACGAATGGGTAACGTTTTTAATGTCTTCGTCCTGTGTCTTGTGTACCCAGAAAATATAATTAACATAGAGACCTACGGGTGACGTTTTTAATAATTGACCAACAATTATGAAATTAATTGTCAGATTTCGTATGTAACATATATTTCATATATTAATATACATACTAAAAAAAATGTTGATTTGAAAACTAGATTAAAATACATTTCTGAACATAGTCAAGCGGACCATACCAAAGAAATAGCTAGAATCCGTAAATCGAAGAAGACGGACAAGACAGTGTCCAAATGAAAATGTACAAAAATGACAAGCAATAGTATAGAAAACACTACTAAAACTAAAGATTGAGCAACTCGAACCCCACTGAAAAGCAAGCAGTTATTACAATTCGAATATTCGATTAAGTCGAACTTACACATTAGGCCCGTCTGTCTTCGATAGAGTGAGATTCAATTGCATTTGCCATTCAACTCCCATGAGGAGATGAAATATAAATTTGAGACCATATAAATGTACACAAAAATGTACTTGTGCAACATGCACAATAAGTCAATGTGCATATATTTGTAAATAAATAACACGCGGCATTACACGTGCTAATGTTCTCGTGTGTATCGTTATTTGAAGAATGACGGTAACGGGTGCCACATATGAAGCAGGAACTGCTTACCCTTCCGGAGCATCTGAGTTAACCACGGGTTTTAGTGGGTTCGTGTTGCTCGGTTTTTAGTTTTGTATGAAATCTTTGGAGATCATTTGTCCCTTTGTCTATTTTATTGTTTGTTCTACTTCGATTTACGGCTTACTCCTTTGGTATGAAAACACAAGATACAAACACACAAACAATCCTTTCAAGCTTCAAATTGAACTTGATAAAAAGGGGCTACAACGAACTTGAAATTGATGACAATATAAATCAGGCATTATCTAATAACAGAGCAGAATTTTTAAACAAGAGGGGAGGTGGGGGGAGGAGGGGGGGGGGGAACACGGCCCTCGTGACAAGGACTACCAAAATGTTGGAGTGGCTAGTTAAATTCTTAGACTATTAGCCCTTTGGACTAGTATACTGGGGAAGTTAGTGTCAAACCCTGCAAAGGAGACCTCATCATCATCTCGTTGAAAATTAACTTGTTCTCGCCATGATATAGCTGAAAATTGTTGAGTTGGCATTAAACAACTATCACTCAATCACTCACTAAACCTCGAAATGGACAGTGAGGGCCGGTTCAGATCAAAGCTTTGTGACAAGAGATAGGATTACAGCTTTCTCATTGAGAGTTTTCCATTTATATGTTTCAACATTCCAGCAGCACCTGCACATGGCGTATCTATCTCTCAGTTGATACGGTATTCCAGAGCTAGTAGTTCTTATCATGATTTGTTTGATAGCGCATTGCTGCTAACGAGCAAGTCATAAAGGGTTCAGTTGAAATCAGCACGAAAGTTTTTTGGTCACCATCACGACACAGATGACCAGAATATATGTTTCGTTTGTCGTAGTCGAAAATACCCCCTCTTTTCCCGCGGGCCGGTGTGGTCGTGACAGTATGGTAGTTGGATTTACAGCTACCTGTGCAATCAGGGCCTATTACCACTTAAGCTGTCACTTCAAATCCTGCTGATTGTGAGGTGTACTCGATACAACATTATGTGATAGACTTTGTCAGTGACTTGCGGCAGGTCGGTTGTTTTCTCCGGGTACTCCGGTTTCCTCCACCCGTAAAATTGACTGAAATATTGTTGAAAATGGCATTAAACATCCATAACCCTAACTCCCTCCTTTCCTTGTTATGTTTTTGTGTTATTGTGTAGTGTTTATCTTATGGATCATTGATTGTCGTTTTCGGCCATTGTATTATCTATCCTTAGATTTACGGTTTATGCTACCCCTTTCTAACCAGGGCCTCCAAGAGAAATTGTGCAAGGCGGAACAACATTGCTTTATTTGGGTCCCCTGGACAGGCTGAGACTTCTCTCAAAATTCAGGATTTATTTGAGGTCTAATAAAACTACTGGTAAACTTTCATAAATGCTTTATTTCCTGTACAGCAGAATGGCCAGATAACAGATCTAAATAAACTAAAAATAGTTGAAAATACCCCAAAACTTTGAAAAAATCTAAATATTATGGCTAAGGCTAAGGGGTCTTTCAGAGATTCATGGGCTCTTTCCTGGCTCTCCGGGCCCCGGACCGATGTACCGGTTGAACCCCTCTCTCATAGACCCTGTTTCTAACCTTCTACCCTTCATGCACCCAGTTAACAAGAGGGGAGGGTTGGGGTCCCATTGACTGATTTAATACCGTCATACTTTTTGTGCCTGTCCCAGGAAAGAATTTCCAACATCACATCTGGTGTACTTTTTGGTGTTCAGTCAGTTAAACTGAAAGGTGTTTGTTCGTTTTGTTGATATTGGTGGAATTGTAGCATTTCTGTATGGGGTTCTTTTGAGAGAAAAAAAGCCAATTAGACTCTTCCAAATATATTTTATTGTACAAAATAAAAAAATAAATAAGCATATACTACACAAAGTATTCACTTCCTTGTAAACAACTGTGCATGGAATTTTTATATAAATGTTCAAATGCATTACTATAAATAACAATATTAAATACAGAAATAAGCAAGTTTAAAAAACATGTGAAAAATTTCCAACACTTACATTATAATTTGTGGAGGAGTCTGGAGTACACGTAGAAAACCAACAATCCAGGCGTCCCCCCCCCCCCCCCCCCCAAAAAAAAGAAGAAGAAAAAAAAATTGGAGTGACTGGACTGACAATCGCTTGATGTTAAATATGTGATATCAACACTTTGTAATTTCAACTCATCTCTCCATTGCAATGAATATTCTTATATGTCTTTGCTGCCCCGTTCCAGGTCATGTAAAAACCGGCATCGGTTACATTTCACTTTTTGCAAACATACGAATTAGTTCTTTTTCTTTTGAACGAAGGGATATAGGCTAATGTGAATAGAACAAATTCGCACATATTTTCCTGGAACAAGCAAAAGCCTTTGATTGCTGTTCTTCATATTGAAGTCGTAACGAGGCCGTACGTCATCAGTAAAATATCATACTTCATTGTACGTACCTTCGATTTTAATCAATTTCGGTTCAGAAAAGAGGTCCTATATTTTATAATTCCCATGAGCTTCCGGGGGCTTCGCCCCGGTCCCCCCATCGGGCGCTGCCCTGGACCCGATGGAGACCTAGGCGGACCACAAACCCCTCGCCAAGAAGTGCGCCCCCTAACGTAAAATCCTGGATCCGCGCCTGCAACCTGCAGCAAGATTCTGGAAAACTTTATCATATAATGTTGTATCGAGTTCACCTCACCATATCTAAAATCCTGAGTGACATCACATTTGGCTATAGACTTTGTATTTTGTGACATCTGTGTTACATAGTGGCGATCAGAAGATAACCACCGATCTGTCGGAAGTCACAGACAAACTTAATCACATCAACTCAAGTACACCTGATCATGAGCTGGATTGAAATGTATCTTGCACACTAAATTAGATATCTACATTTGTATTACTGTCAAAGGGTGGATACCCTCGTAGACTACATGTAATTGTCCTCCAGCTCAGTCTACGAGGGTATCATCCACCCGATATTCAATGTTTCGGTACTGAAATGGTTTATTAGATATATTTATTATTGAAAATTATATTTCTTAAAAATGTAATTATTAATAAGAGTTTGAAGATACCAAAGGGGCAATCAGAATCAGTATATCGAAGAAGAACAGACAACACAATGGCCAAAAGAAAAAGTACAAAAGGACAAACAACGATCAACAAAACATACACATAAAACTAAAGATCGAGTAATACGAACCCCACTGAAAACCGGGGGCGAACTCGGGTGCTCCGGAAGGGTAAGTAGTTCCTGCTCCACTAATGACACCCGTCGTGTTAATCTAGTTACAAACCCGATGACAATACTAAGGCTTGTTCTCCTTTCTCATGCATAGGTGATCATAGCTGATTTTGGCTATTCTGTTTTGACCTTTTGCTCACAAAATTTTTAATTATTTTGCATTCTAATCTCTTGACGGTCAGCGTTCCTGGTGAAGGTCATTGGAGAAACTCGTCGTGAGCATTAAATTAGATATCCACGTTTTAATAAACACTGGGGAGACGTCCTGTTTAGCTTAAGCATATTTTATTATCAAACAATTAAAGACAATGGATCAGACACAAGTTATAAACTTACGAAGTCTTCTCCATTACAT
Source organism: Bathymodiolus septemdierum (assembly GCA_963383655.1). Taxonomy (NCBI): domain Eukaryota; kingdom Metazoa; phylum Mollusca; class Bivalvia; order Mytilida; family Modiolidae; genus Bathymodiolus; species Bathymodiolus septemdierum. The sequence goes on from OY726527.1 coordinate 2,404,490, forward strand.
ATAAATAATTAAGTAGACAATATATTACAAAAACATGACATTATTTCATTCAAGATTATTAGTGAAAAATGACATAATACTGCAAAAGACATTGATATTGAGTCGTTGCCGTCGGATGAACTAGGAATGTGTAAACATTAGACAAATCTTTTAGTGTCCATTATGTATCTAATTGCATGGTAGTTGGATTTACATAAATGTACAACCCCATATGCAATCAGTGCCTATCACCACTAATTTTGTGAGGTCGAATCCCGCTCATGGCGAGATGTACTCGATGCAACATTATGTGCTAATGTTTGTCAGTGACTTGCGGAAGGACGGTGGTTTCCTCCGGGTATTCCTGTTGCCACCACCAATAAAACAGACAGCCATGATATAACTGAAATATTGTCGAAAGTGGCGATGAACAACATAACCCTGACCTTTATTGACATTGGAGGTACCTGAGCATATGATCGATAACCGACGTCAGTTGTGATCAAGGTTAAATTGAACTCAGTAGTTCAACGACATTAGTCATCCTACAACTTTTTATTATTATTATTATTATTATTATTATTATTATTATTATTATTATTATTATTATTATTTAATTATTTAGTTCAGTAGACAAACGACATTAGTCATGACATCCTACTACTTTTTATTATTATCATTATTATTTAATTATTTAGTTCAGTAGATCAACGACATTAGTCATCCTACTACTTTTTATTATTATTATTATTTAATTATTTAGTTCAGTAGACAAACGACATTAGTCATGACATCCTACTACTTTTTATTATTATCATTATTATTTAATTATTGAGTTCAGTAGACCAACGACATTAGTCATCCTACTACTTTTTATTATTATTATTATTATTATTATTATTATTATTTAATTATTGAGTTCAGTAAACCAACGACATTTGTCATCTTACTACTCTTTATTATTATTATTATTATTATTATTATTATTATTATTATTATTATTATTATTTTATTATTATTATTATTATTATTATTGTTATTTTATTATTAAGTTCAGTAGAACAACATCATTAGTCATCCTACTACTTTTTATTATTATTATTTAATTATTTAGTTCAGTAGACCAACGACATTAGTCATCCTACTACTTTTTATTATTATTATTATTATTATTATTATTATTATTATTATTATTGTTATTTTATTATTTAGTTCAGTAGAACAACATCATTAGTCATCCTACTTATATAATAATGTTGTGTTAGCAATGACTATGCCAGCATAGTAGTCAGGGTTGAAGACATAGTGCTAACACAACATTATTATTATTATTATTATTATTATTATTATTATTATTATTATTATGCCGACTGTTATATGTAGACAAAATATATTGAGAACTATTATATTGGTGACTAATATATTGGATCAGATAGTCTGAAAGTGTGAGAATATTCTTTGTTTTATCTAAGGCTTTACAAATATAAAGATTTTTGAAGTTTGAAATTTAACTAACAACAATAACAAGTATTAAAACAAATTAACATGAATAATAGACGACTATGATAGATTGACAGATTGGATCCACCCCTTGCACGTGGACTAGCAATATATAGCTTGATAGACAGCTGAAAACCCAACCTTCCCCGCGTGAAACTGGCATAGTAGATGTACTATTTTCGCATAATATATCACGCTATATAATTCTTTGTGATATATGCCAAAATTTCGTATGAAGTTATATTACAGAAAGCATAATAATACTTTTTATTATTATTATTATTATTTAATTATTGAGTTCAGTAGGTCAACGACATTAGTCATCCTACAACTTTTTTTTTATTATTATTATTTGATTATTTAGTTCAGTAGACCAACGACATTAGTCATCTTAATTATCATTAATTATTATTATTATTATTTAATTATTTAGTGGGTTTTTTTAATTATTATTATTTTTTAATTTTATTTAGGTTATCTCGTGTCTCTAAGGTCGTCACCAACGTCGTGTAAATTAATAAATTATGTTAAGGTAGAAACCATGGCGAGACTACATTTTGTATATGGAGCCATATACCATATCACCTAATTATAAAATATGATGTTTAATTGATGCTGATAACATAGATACCGTCAACGTATACTGAATACAGCAAATCAAACTCCTGGATGATAAATTTGTAATCTTGTAAGATCATAAATGTCCATTATGAGGAGAGTACAACCAGCACAGTGTCTTCTGATTTTTATTTTCAGTTTTATTATTGTTACCGTTCTGTGTGGAGACACATTCACGTCCTTCTTTGATATAAAAATCAGGGAAAACCCCTTCACTACACAGATGACGGGAGTTTCAGATTTACAATGTGCGCATAGCTGATTAGCTGCAGGCAGTTGCTGTGCACTTGGGTATAAAGGTTATCTATTCTCAACAAAATATTTATATTTTTTACTTCAGAACCCCATATCATGAAAGCCAGAACAACGGGAATAAGCTCCAAACATGTTATATCAAATAAAATATCAGTGTTTGGCCAATGATACTGAACCTAATGACCGTGACAATATGCTCCACAGCCTAACGAAGCGTTCCCTGCACTATCAGTGTACAATTCAAGACTTTCATTTGTAGACCAATATCTATTCGGAATGAGTTAAATTAAATTTATCTAAAAAACTTAAAAAACTTTGCATCAGCTTTGACCTCTGCATTCAACCTAACAGTATGATAAGGTTTTCCATTCTGGATAGAAGCAATTAGATCATAAAATCGACGAATAAATGCACCGGCCGATATAATCGCTCTTGAACAGAAAGCCATCAATCCAGTTATTGATTCAATTTCTTTCAAGACAATTTTCTTCGTTGTAATGACCTGAAGAAGCATTAATTTCAATCTGTCAAGGAATTTGACCAACATAAGGACTGTGTCTATTTCCAAACCTAAAAATGTAATACTTGTGGTAGAGCCTACAGTTTTGCTATCTGCTAATGGGACACCAAACTGGCGCAATAATATACTAAAGATTTGTATCAATTTTGTACAATTTTGTTCTATGTAAGAAAGTAGCGAATTTCACAAAGAGAGCACAGGCGATTGAACAGCCTTCGGGCAAATATTTGTTTATATAATATTTTTCATCAAAGAAAATGCCCAGAAGATCAAAATCAACCGGGTGTACCATCAATAGACGAAAAGCTTGACTAATGTCCATTTTTGCACACAAAACATTGCTTCCTAATGCAGAGATCATTTCAACCACTTTATCAAGCGATGCATACTTAACTTTTGCAAATTTCTGGATTGATAAAATCATTGACACTCCAATTCGGAGGGTATGGCAAGTGAGTTATAAAACGCCAGCCCTCATCCTTTTTAGCAACCACGCCAATAGGCGATACTCTGAAAGTTGATATTGGTATTTGTGAGGATTATTACCTACTGCTTGTCTATTATTTGTGACAGGATGTACACCATTGCACTTCAGCAATGTTTGAAATTACAATATTATTGTGCGCATACCCCATTATAATTAAATGCATAACATTTGAATGATTTGTTATTCTGTGTTTTTCTTGGGGTACCTTGTAACTCAAGTTCATTCCCAACTCCTGCAGGTGGCTACATATATAGTAACCATCATTCTGTATCTATGATAGCCCAAGAACTGGCAGGCTGCTGCGTCTTCCTTAATCGGAATTGCTCATCATATAGCTTCCATCCGAAGCCTGCATTACGTTTAGCTCCCAATCTGATAGTTTGCATGTACTTTAGCAATTCCTGAAAGCGTGATACATGTATGGTTAAACAAATACGTGTGTCAATTAGAAATGCATCTGTCCACATTCCTATTGTGGTAATTTTTGTAATCTGTTATTTAAGTACGAGTTGCCCCTGATTTATTGTAAGTGTTTGGTTTACCCCTGCATTATTTTGCGGGTTGTTCAATAAGCTTCCCAAATCTACATATTCTCCTGCGCCGATTATTTGTTTTATATTTTTACCTATATTTCTTGCTATGCTTTCTGACGCTTTAACTGGTTCAACTGGCAAAGCATTCCCTGTATTATTAAATGACAGATTTAAGTCATTTACTGGATTACATCTGATGACTGTATTATGGTAGGTGACGTCACTGGAGCCGATGTCACTGTAGTACGTGTATCAGTATTTAAATTCTCTGTAGGAGCTGAAATGGTTATAGCTGGAGTTGTGATACGTTCAATTGATGCAAGTGTACTCTGGCTTGTCCTGCAAGTAGGTTCGCTTGCCTGAATGTTTGCTGGGATATCAGAATGCTGCTGTCTTGCCTTTATGATTTCTGATGGAGCAACGCCACCGCTAACGTTGACAACCTTGCTTGTAGGTAGCCTCTTTCTTCCGGACAGCCTATACATAGTTCACGACCTGAAACTTAAAAGTGGAAGTAAACGAACTTGACAAATTGATTGATCTGCTAAAATATAACAAAAAACTAATCAGGTAATCAAATAATCATAATTGAATCAGGTAATCACATAATCATAATTGAATCAGGTACACTTAATCATAATTGAATCAGGTAGTCACTTAAATTTGGATCATGCAATCACATAATCATAATTGACTCAGGTAATCACTTAATCATAATTAAGTCGGGACTCCGGTACTCATTGGGTCACTTTTTAATATAATATATGTATTCCTTATTTATCGATAAGTAATCATTTAATCAAAATGTAATCAGGTAATCACTATATATAAATAAATAATCACTTAATCTTATAATTAGAGACTGTATTCACTCAGCTATGATTAATAAGTAATCATAATTATTGTACTATGTTTCGAACGGATTAATTTAAATAATAAATTAAGTATCACTTAAGATAATCAATTATGGAGAGAAGTTTAATAAAGTGTTGTATTTTCGCTAAGTTCGACGCATTAGCTGTGACCGGATAAGAAAACAAAATTCAAGCGCCATTTATTTGCACGCTACAATAAAATTACTTTAAAGAGGGTGTTAAGATGGTGAACTTCTCTCTAATATATTTGTTTCCTCCTCACTTGCTGCTAAATTTCGAAAAGACCGCAATGAGGCTGCGGTTTGACAAAATAACAAAAGGAGTTTGGCCAACACCAAATGTTCATTACGTAGTGATATCCTACTAAGTACCATATTCATGTTGTATCCTACGGATAAATGGATCCAAAATTGGAGATTCTAAATCCTTTTAGACATTTCTAAAATTTTCAGTTCGCCCTAGAGACTGTCAAGATCGGAAGGGATATATTTCACTGGATGGGGAGGATTGTGGTTGCTAGAGTTGTCCATCAATTATTACTATTTTAAGTATTGTATACTTTTCAGCTCGCCCTAGATACTATGGAGATCTGAAAGGATATAGTGGTGTTTATACTATTTCACCAGATAGTACGACTTGGACGTTTATTGTGACATGGATACAGAAGGGGCTGGATGGACGGTAGGAAATACACAAATGGTTAGTTCACTATATATACAAATATAAAGAAGAGTTTGAAGATATCAAAGGGGCAATCAGAATCCGTATATCGAAGAACAGACAACACAATGGCCAAAAGAAAAAGGACAAACAACGATCTACAAAACATACATATAAAACTGAAGATCAAGTAACACGAAGCCCACTGAAATCGGGGGTGAAATCAGGTGTTCCGAAAGGGTAAGCAGTTCCTGATACACTAGTGACACCCGTCGTGCTAATCTATTTACAAAACCGGTAATAAGTCGTGAATGAGCAAAGAACCAGAAAGAAATGACACTGGAACGGTTCAACTTTTTCAGCTATGAAATATTGCGTCGACCACTTCAATGAACAATTGGGGGGGGGGGGGGGGGGGATTTTAAGCTATATTATTTTAATCGACCATATTTCTACAGTCACGTAGCTTCTTTGTTGCAAAGTGGATTTTTCTGTTATCACAATAACATTTTAGGTCTTCCAAAGAAGATTAGATGGTGCGCTGGACTTCTTTCTGGGTTGGTCGGAATACGAGAAAGGTTTTGGTGTTCTGTGGAAGGAATTCTGGTTAGGTAATATTTCACTATGCATATATGTTATCATTGAATGAGAGATACTGTTATTTGGATACTAGTAGTAGCCATCTTGACCAACTTTGCATACATACAGGGCCTCCAAGAGAAATTTTGCAAGGCGGAACAAGACTGCTTTGGGGTGGACAACGTACGTCATACATATTTTTTTTTAAAAACTTTATAATGGCGGAAATTGTTCAACCATCTGACAAAATAAAACAAATTTTACACTATTTTAACAACGAACCTTTATGATAAAAGCCAGACCAATGTACCCGACGGCCTTGTATGGTACTATTTACATCGATAATTTTCAAAAAGCTGTTGTCATTTGTCTAATAATTCCGATAATATTTTCTTTTGATGCTGGATCCAGCATAAACAAAATACCCAGATGTATGACGTACGTTGTCCACCGTGGATACAGAACCCTCTATATATGCTTCCCACCAAAGTTCGGCTCATTTGGCTAAGCAGTTTCAGAGAAAAAGATTGTTTGAAATCGGCCAATCAGAAACAAGAATTGTCTGTGGCGACCATGTTTGTCAACGGATCGGGATGAAATATGCACTCTTTATAAGACCTTCCATAGTTGCTTCCTACCAAGTTTCGGTTCATTTGGCTAAGCAGTTTGAGAAGAGGAGATTTTTATAAAATCGGCCAATTAGAAACAAGAATTATCTGTGGAGACCATGTTTGTTAACGGATCGGGATGAAATGAGCAATCTTAATAGAAGACCTTCCATAGTTGCTTCATACCAAGTTTCGGTTCATTTGGCTAAGAACGTTTAGAGGAGAATATTTTTTTTAAATCTGCCAATCAGAAACAAGAATAGCCAATCGTAACTACTCGGCCCTTCTCGCTACCCTACAAATAACCTCGTATGCATTAGGCGCATAAATCGCACTACTTTTTCACATGTCAGTTACATGAAAGTTTGATAAAGTTATATTTTAAACAATTTTCTATATTTCAATTATTTTCATGGATAAAAGTTAAAGTTTTTAATTAGTTTTGCATGATTAGATTTTACTTAGTATGTCTTCCATATTGGATTTTCGTGAACTATATTTTTGTGCGGCTTAACTTAACTTAACTTCCTGCAAACAGTTTAAGAAGAATTTCTACTATCTACGTACGAGGTTATTTGTAGGGTAGCGAGAATGGCCGAGTAGTTACGATTGCAAGAATCGCTTGTGGCGACCATGTTTGAAAGGGCAGTTTAAAAAAAGTGGTTCCTACTGCTATAGCTGAGTAATTTACTCATTTTTATGATTTTAATGGATCTAAATAGTTCACAAGATCTGTAATGATTTGATGTTTGTTACTGCAAAAAATCTTTAAGATATCTAGAATAACAAAAAAAGTATGTCCAAAAAACATGTCAAAATTGTCAGGAGTGCAACCCTTTTTTGTGACACTTTGACAAATCCTTAATTTTCAACAACCTACCACAGTGCTAAATCAAACAATATGTTATCAAAATCTATTTCATCACAAACTTTGATATGTTGACATACTTTAAGATAGCAATAGATCATGCTTCACATTTACTATTGCATAAAAATATGGCTTTGTAAAAAAGATGTACCTAGTCGGGAGTGCAACAAACATGTATGCAAGTTTTCCTAAATTACATTGTAGAAATGTTGTCTTTTAGTTTTCAAAGATATGGGGTATAGATAAATCTTAATACATCATTGCTGCTTCAAAACCATAGCTAAAGGATACACTAAAATCAGTAGTAAGGCCAAGAATGTCACATTAAAGGCAGCACCCTCAAATGTCAGGAGTGCAACATTTGATATTTTCTTAGACATATTTTCTTTTAAATGTAACTAAAATCACATTTGTCTTTCTATTTCAACAGAGATTGACCAAGAGAACAGATACAACCCATTTACCTGTTTGAGATACATAAAATATCTCTCACAGAAGCATTTGATTCATGTCAGGAGTGCTACTAGTTTTAAGTGATCTTCTACACAGTCTAAGTTATAGCTTTTTATATGGATGATTTAAATAAAATGAGATTCTGTCAAGTTTAGAATAATGTTTGAAAAAATTAAAAGTGCCAATAGCATTTTATGTGCTTTTAATTTTATGTAATAAAGCATTTTTTTTAATTTTAAATGGTCTCATGCTTTATTATATATTAGGTATTAATACTAGAGACATTCTCTGACAAGGGAATATGTTTTTTTAGATTCATTAGCTATTGGAGATTAATTGACTTGATAAAGTTTATGATAAATGCATTTATCTATTTTCTCATAGATAATTTATGGTTAACCATGTAAATGTTGCACTCCTGACATAAATATTTAAAAATCATTGAAATTTGATATAATTAATTTTCTAAGTATCCAAAAAATACTTGTAATTGTACACTAAACATCTATTTTCAATATTAATTTAGATTAATGCATGTTTTAAATGTTTTTGTATAGTATATTTCAAAAATAAGTTGGAATTTTCGAGAAGTATGGCTGTAAACAAGCTACAAATAACTAGAAAAATATTACTTTAAGAAACAATTATCATTAAAACTTGGTAAAACTAATGCTTGAAAGAACACCTGATTTTTTCCCATGTGAATTGTTTTTAAGTTAATAACTCTTCTTTTTTTTTATGGCAATATAATATCCTGATAAAATAGTACCATTGATAAAATAATGATAATTTATAATAAATTGCCTTTTCTAGCCTATAAAGATATTCTAATTGTTTATTTATGATTTATCTAATATATTAGAGTGGTATAATACAAATTTGCAAATGAAAATAATGAAAAATATTGCTGCTAAAACTGGGTATTAAAGAAGTGGTATGGCAAAACATTGTTACAAATTTCCAAATACTGTCATTTCTGTACAAATATTTCAATGAAAACAGGTAAAAATTATTGTATGAGTTAACAGTAACATCACTGTTCAATGTTGGCATTTTAAAATGTGATATTTTCTTCTTTTTTTTTCTTTATTATAAATTTATATAATGTCAGGAGTGCAACACTAAATAGACAAAATGTTTTTTTCACAACCAATTATTTTGTCATCTTCAAAGAATCAATGCTATTATTTTTTACAAATGGCTACTAATCTTTAAAGTTTGAAAATGTTGCTGTCTTAAGTAAAAATATTCATTATTATTTTGATAATAAAAACTTTATCAGGTAGATTGGACAAAAATATTGAGAATTTTTCATAAAAAATAGCTTTTAAGAAAAACTACAACTACCAATAACCCAATATTTTGCACAACAAGTCATTTATATCAGTTGCATTGTTTGAGATACCATTATACAAAATAATTGAGACTAAAGATTGCTTAACTGATATAGAATAAGTATGTGTTTTACATGGTTTTTATGCCAATTTGTGTTCAATAAAAGGTTCTTAAAAATGTATTGCTTATCTGTTCATAGTTTCTTTCTTGTTGCATTTACTTCAATGTATACAACATTGAAAATTATCAGCAAACAGGTTTTTGGGAGTGAGTTTAATTTGGAAATTTTTTTCACATGCTGGAGCCATTTTTTATGAAACAGCCCTTAACAGATCGGGATGAAATGAGTAATCGTTACAGAGGACCTTCCATAGATGCTTCCTACTAAGTTTCACTTCATTTGGTTGAGGCGTTTCAGAGGAGAAGATTAAAATGTGAATAGTTAATGGACGACAGACGACGAACGAACGACGACGGAGTGATGATAAAAGCTCACATTGCCTTTGGTAAGGTGAGCTAGCAACAGCCATTGGGTAGATATGTCGCTCCACTCGGACACATTATTCTGATTCCGAGCCAACCAGTCTTTGCTCTTTCTCCTTAATGCTGCGTTCTTAGCGGAGAAGCAACAAATACCAATTTTATATTCTTTTGTTTGACAAGACCGCAGTTCGTACCCACAATTTATCACACTCGAGACGAGCACGCTAACCATTACGCTACCGATGTAGTTCCCTATTTTTATTTTATTTTTATTATTTTTTTAATCAAAATTTCTTATTGTCCTTCAATATATTATTTGAAAACAAAAATTAATCCAAAACAATAAGAGTTACTTGATATCTATATAAACATTGAGAGTTCCTACTTGTGCCCAAACACTCTTTGAATATTGCAATAATCTAACTGCATAGAAAATAAAGAAAACGAATTATAAGTTCTATACAAAATCATGACCATTCTGTCGAAGGTGACTTGGCGAATTCCAATTCTGCGCAAACCGTTTGGTATTTCTTTCTTTTAATGTTATACAAAACATCCACATGTAAGATATTTTGACTATGTGCTGTTGGTTTTTTTTTTCACAACTTTTAGTCATTGAAGACAATTTTTGTTTTTTCTTTTTATCAATTTGCAAGTCGAACATATCCTTGACAAGTGTTATAATGAACCTTAAATAAATTACAAAAAGGAAACATAATTGTGATATTGAGCTGTTTTCGCTATTCTTTAAATTTTTTACATAGACACAACCGATTCTACTGAAAAAAAATTTTGGGACCCAACCGGAAAGTAGTGGCTGACAGAGCCGGAACGAATGTACGTAAATAAGCATCGTGTTTTTTACTGTAGCAAGTCTAAAACTTTTCATGGTGGCACGCCAGTGCAAACTATCATGTATATAAGCATTACAAAGGGTTTGTGTACTTTAATTACACATATAGACTACTTTTTATAGCTTTATTTTATGATTTCAAACTCATTACTAGCATTTTTCATTGTTTATGTCCATCATTTTATCTATATCTGAGTAATCTATTAAGTTAACCACAGAAGCATATAGGTAAAAACAAGCAAAAATAATCGACCGATAACGACATCTTCTGGAGTCAAGATATAATAAAACTATATGATCATAATACTTACATTTTGTCGTCGCCTGTATGTCAAACATGCCTGATTGACTTGTACCGGAAGATGACAGAACAATTCCGACGGAGCTCTTTGACGACAGTGGATACTTCTGTACATATATCTTTATTTTCTCTATGAACCATTGCAATACATAGGTATAGAGAATTACAAAACTATATACAATATATACAATTACAGAGAAAGAGAATTACAAAACAAATTTCTAATTAAGCGCTAAAGACTTTCTGAATCTCTCTGAAATATACTAAGATGATGATACGGAGGAATTAAAGAAATGTGTACCCAACTGGAACGATATTTTTTACCTTAAGATATTTATAATTAAGCACTAAAGACTTTCTGAATCTTTCTGAAATCTACTAAGATGATGATACGGAGGAATTAAAGAAATGTGTACCCAACTGGAATAATAATACGATACACCATATTTCTAAATCAGCGTCAACGACTTTCTGAATCAACAATATCTATGCAATTTTTCCCCTACAAACATACTGTTGCATAAAATAATAATAAATATGTAGACTTTTGTATATCTTTTTTATGTTCCTGCATATTATCTACTTTAGCTGAAAACGAGGCCATCTGTGTCCTGTGGAAACATTCTTCCATTTTTTGCTCACTTGGTCGAAAGGCTATGCGAGCTTTTGCCATCACATGGCGTCCATAGACGGTCGTCTGCTTATTTTTCACATTTGAATCTTCTCTTCTGAAACCGCTTATCCAAATGAACCAAATCATGATAGGAAACATTAATGGAAGGTCCGCTATAAACTTTTCTCATTTCGTTCCAATTCTTTTACAAACATGGCCACCATAGGCAATTCTTGTTTCTGGTTGGTCAATTTCTAAGAATGAAATCTTCTGCAACCGTTTGGCCAATTGCACCAAAACTTGGTGGAAAGAATTATTGGAAGTTCCTTAATAAAGATTGCCAATTTCGTCCCGTTCCGTTAACAAACATGGCCACCATTGGCAATAATTGATTCTGGTTGATCGATTTCTAAAAAATATTCTCCTCTGAAATCAGTTAGGCAAATAAATCACAATTTTGTAGGATGCAACCATGGAAGGTTCTCTATATGATTTCCTCATTTATTCTTGATTGGAAAAAAGCATGTTGGTAATGAGCAATTCTTGTTTCTAGTTGATTGAACTTAAAAAGATCATGCAACATATATGGCCGCTATAGGCAGTTCTTGGCCAATTAAAACAAGTCTTCTCTAAACCCATTTGGTCAAATTAACTGAGTGTTAGTAGCTATATATATGTATTGTAAACACCTATCGAAGGTTCTGTATAAAATTTCCTCACAACAAAATAACAGGTGTGCGACACAGTCTTTAGCCCACTGTACCTTAAGTATTTTAATTAGCTCACTTATTCCATAGGACCATATGGGTTATTGTCATTACTCTGCGCCCATTATTTGTTTTGTCTTTCTAAGTTAGCGTAACCTTTTATTCCGGAAATGGAAATACTTCATGAGAGACAATTCACAGTAGACCGGGTCACGTGTCACACATGGCTAAATATCCAATCAAGCATGTCGATGTGGCAATTTGGTCGACGTCATTGTAATCATATTATACCTCATGAATGATGTGACGTCACAATGGACATCGTTCCAAAGAAGGGTACGATGGTGATAGGAAATGATGGCATAGCTAGTTATGAATCCAACTACCATACGATCATAACCACGACAGTCCCTTTATAAATCCAACTACCATGCGATCATGACAACGACAGTCCCTTTATAAATCCAACTACCATGCGATCATGACAACGACAGTCCCTTTATAAATCCAACTACCATACGATCATGACCACGACAGTCCCTTTATAAATCCAGCTACCGTACAATCATGACCACGACAGTCCCTTTATAAATCCAACTACCATGCGATCATGACAACGACAGTCCCTTTATAAATCCAACTACCATACGATCATGACCACGACAGTCCCTTTATAAATCCAACTACCATGCGATCATGACCACGACAGTCCCTTTATAAATCCAGCTACCGTACAATCATGACCACGACAGTCCCTTTATAAATCCAACTACCATGCGATCAAGACAACGACAGTCCCTTTATAAATCCAACTACCATACGATCATGACCACGACAGTCCCTTTTTAAATCCAGCTACCGTACGATCATGACCACGACAGTCCCTTTATAAATCCAACTACCATACGATCATGACAACGACAGTCCCTTTATAAATCCAACTACCATACGATCATGACCACGACAGTCCCTTTATAAATCCAGCTACCGTACAATCATGACCACGACAGTCCCTTTATAAATCCAACTACCATGCGATCATGACAACGACAGTCCCTTTATAAATCCAACTACCATACGATCATGACCACGACAGTCCCTTTATAAATCCAGCTACCGTACAATTATGACCACGATAGTCCCTTTATAAATCCAATTACCGTACGATCATGACCACGACAGTCCTTTATAAATCCAACTACCATACGATCATGACCACAACAGTCCCTTTATAAATCCAACTACCATACGATCATGACTACGACAGTCCCTTTATAAATCCAACTACCATACGATCATGACGACGACAGTCCCTTTATAAATCCAACTACCGTACGATCATGACCACGACAGTCCCTTTATTTCAGTTTCGCCGTGGTAGTAAGTTTTATTGGTTTTAAAAGTCACTTTCAACAATATTTCAGCTATACCATGGCTGTCAGACATATTGGTGTTAAATAACACTTTCAACAATATTTCTGTTATACCATAGAGAACAATTGAGCCCACATCTCCTAAAGCCGACTCTACATTGTAGGATAACAATTTGACGAATCCAAACCAAGTAGTCATGAGTCCCACTAGTGCATTATTTGTTAGTCTTTGTAATAATATGTGGGTTCAGGACAGAAGCAATGAGTCCAGGACAGAAACAATGAGTCCAGGACAGAAGCTATGAATCCAGGACAGAAGCAATGGGTCCAGGACAGAAGCAATGAGTCCAGGACAGAAGCAATGAGTCCAGGACAGAAGCAATGAGTCCAGGACAGCAGCAATGAGTCCAGGACAGAAGCAATGAGTCCAGAACAGCAGCAATGAGTCCAGGACAGAAGCAATGAGTCCAGGATCAAGGACAGAAGCAATGTGTATCAGGTAACGAAACGCAATATAAAATATCTAATTTAGTGTCATTATGTGATAAACCTAATACTAACCTAATTTAGATTTTGAGAGAACCAGCTGATGAAGATTATTCCAGAAACAAATCGTGCGCACTAAATCTTATATCTACGTTTATAACTAGATTAACACGATGGGTGTCACTAGTGGAGTAAGAACTGCCTAACCTTCCGGAGCACCTGAGTTCACCCCGGTTTTTAGTGGGGTTCGTGTTACTCCATCTTTAGTTTTATATGTATGTTTTGTAGATCGTTGTTTGTCCTTTTGTACTTTTTCTTTTGGACATTGCGTTGTCTGTTCTTCTTTGATATACGGATTCTGATTGCCCCTTTGGTATTTTCAAACTCTTCTTTGTATTATAGTGGTATTAAAATGATGAAACTTGCTATAAAACAAACATAAATAAACGATGTCTTGCATTAATTGTTTGATTCCAAACATGTTTCAGACATGCTATATAATAATTAACACTGCTAGTAATACAACGTAACTGACTTGAAGCCATATCCAAGTGTTGAAAAGTACACATCGTGATTGTCCTTTCACTAAATAATTCTGTGTTTGGTGACTATGTTGTAAGTATATATCCCATTGAACTTGAAATAAAGGACATACTATTATTAGTTACACAGTGTACAATTGTCCTAATACGGAAAAATATCGGGTCAATAAAATTCATATCGGCCGATATTTCCCGTATTAGGACAATTGTACAATTTGTAACGAATTTATCCTGATTTTGCAACCAAACCTCATATCTAATGTTTTCCATATTAGGACAATGCATTTATCATGATTTTGAATCCATACAACCATGTATCTCATCTTTCAGTTTTCCATGGGATATGGAATTTGTCATGGTTTTGTCTCCATATTTCACCTCTGACTCCATTATTCTTTTCATGTTATGACAATAAATTTATCTTGGTTTTGTATCCATATCATCAAATTTAATATTAAATCAACAGTGTAAGGGAGATAATTCGAATTGACTTAATAAAATCAATATTAAGTCAATGGTGTAAGGGAGATAATGCGAATTGACTTAATAAAATATTGCACTGAAATTTATTAGGACAATATCAACCAATCATATTGCGAGATTTAACCTAAAATCAGGATAAATACAGCTACAGTCAAAGGACATAAGTATTAGTGAAATAAATGACATACTCTATACAAATACAGTCAAAGGAGATAAGTATTAGTGATTTTCAATATGGCGGGATCCTACTGCAATACTGTTGATTACGTTTTTTGGTCATTACATTAAAACGTCAGTTCAGATAGGTATGATATCACTGTAACAGGTAAGTGACAAAAAGACGTCTCGTGAACCGTGACGTCATTATACGTCTGTTGTGCTTACCTCCTGTAAAATGGACACAAACGAGATGGGTTGCAAAAGCAAAGAAGTGACAACAGAAACCAAAGAATTGATCGTAAGATGACATAGGGAAAAGGATAGAAGGTCGCATATTTCTGATTTATTGGACATATCCTGGTCAACAATTGACAGTGTTGTTGTGACGAAATATTGGTCAACTTGAACAGTAGAAAATCAATCACGAAAAGGGAGACGAAAATTGTTCACTGCCCGGGATGAAATTGGGTTAAATCGTCTTGTGAAAAAATCGTCGGGTACCTTTGCAGGAAATAACAACCAAATTTAATGACAATAAATATCATTCGTTCAGCAATAGAACTATCAGAAGGAAACTGGCATCTAAAGGTTACAAACAACGAGCTGCAATAAAGTGCGTGACTGTTCGCGAAGTCAACCGTAAAAAGAGGGTGGCATGGTGTAGGGAAAGACACAACTAGATTGTTGATTCGCAATGGAGGAAATATATATATTTTGATGAAAGTCAGATAGTTGGTGGATCAATACCGTATTAATGTCTGGAGGAAAGGCGACGAAGTTAACCGTCCGAATTTAGTATGCCGACCTTCCCAATGTAAAGTAAGTGTGATGATCTGGGGGTGTTTGTCTTTTAATGGGATCGGAACTTTAACTGATGTAAAAGGGAATATTAATTCCCAGATATATATAGATGTTCTTGAAAATAATTTGTGGTCTGTAATTGCACAATATTTTACTGACAATGAATATGTCTCTCAAGATGATAACGCGCCTGTACATCGTGCCCAAAATACAGAAAAACAGGAAAATAATATAAATTGTACTACATGGCCAACACAATCTCTGGACATAAATGTGTGTGAAAATGTTTGGGTTCGCATAAAGAGGGCACTAAAACCAATCGCTGGAAACATCAACACCCAAAACAAACTTATTGCCGAAATTCGATGTGTGTGGGAAAATCTCCCTAAACTATATTCAGGGACTGTATCAAACCATTCCAACACGGATACGCGAAGTCATTAGGATGAATAGTCACATGACAAAATATTATGGTAGGATATTGTGTTAAACATTTTTATTGAACGTTAGTTCATAAGTTAAAATTTTGCGTTACGACGTCAAAATCACGAATACTTATGTCCATTTACTGTAGGCCTGCTTTACTTCATGACCTATTCCTCGTCCGCATCGGTGGTATAATGGTTAGCGTGCTCGCTTCGAGTGCGGTATATCGTGGGTTCGAGCCCCGATCGGGTCAAATCAAAGACTATGAAATTTGCATTTTTTGTTTCTTCGCTAAGCACGCAGCATTAAGGAGAAAGAGTAAAGACTGGTTGGCTCGGAATCAGGATAATGTGTCAGAGTGGACCGACATGTCTACATGCTGACTATTGGTTCAGTGAGCTAGCACAATGAAAAGCTCAAGCCTGTTAAACTAGTACAAAGCGGACCTCATCATCATCTCATTGAAAATTAACTTGTTCTCGCCATGATATAGCTGACAAAGCTTTATAGCATAATGTTGTATCGAGTACACCTCGGCATGAGAACCAGCGTGTTCATCAAGTCAACGACTTTAGTCACCGTACTATTTTTGTATTTTTCTTTCTAATTTTATTTATTTTTTTTTATTAATGATTATGTTTTTTTTTTAGCACATACAACTAATTTAAATTATATCTAATTTATCCAATGTCTCTAAAGGTCGTTGTTAATGTTATTTGCTATTAAATTTAATTAAATAATTTCCCAATTATGTAAAAGTATAAACCATGGCGAAGCTTTATAGCTATAGCAATGTAACCAATCAGAATTAGTCATTTAACATAGTCGATAACATAGACACCTTCAACGTATACAGAATACTGCATGACAATTATATAACTACAGGAAAACCGATTGTGTTAACCATTGTAGAATTCATCTTTACACAATGAAGATACGCGTATTCATAGCAAATCAAATTCCTGGATGATAAATATTTAATCTTGTAAGATCAGACATATATAAATGTCCATTATGAGGAGAGTACGATCAGCAAAGTGCTTTCTGATTTTTATTTTCAGTCTTATTATTGTCACCGTTCTATGTGGTGAAACATTCCAGGCTTACGTTGATACGAAAATCAGAGAATCCCCTTATATGACGCAGATGGCGGGAGTCTCATATTTACAATGCGCTTACAGTTGTTTTGCTGCAGGAAGTTGTTGTGCACTTGGGTATAAAGAATCAATAAAAACGTGTGTTATTGACAAGTCTTTTAATTGTTGTCCCCCAAACGAAATATCAATTGGGTGGACAGTTTTGCTTATGAGTATGTTTGGTAAGTATTGCAATATTACTATGATAACCGTTGTATACACTATCTGTGTCTCGCACCACGATTTATCTAAAAGCATTGCGAAAATTGACGTTAAGCAGCAACCAATCACTGTGTCTTATACCATGGTATAACTGAAATACTGACAAGATTGGAGTTGATCACCAATAATCAATCACTGTAATGTGCTAAGATATATCTGGAATACTACTGAAATGACTCATGCCCCACGATATTTCTGTAATACTACTGAAATGACTCATGCTCCACGATATAGCTGTAATACTACTGAAATGACTCATGCTCCACGATATATCTGTAATACTACTGAAATGACTCATGCTCCACGATATATCTGTAATACTACTAAAATGACTCATGCTTCACGATATATCTGTAATATTACTGAAATGACTCATGCCCCACGATATATCTGAAATACTACTAAAATGACTCATGCTCCACGATATATCTGTAATACTGCTAAAATGACTCATGCTCCACGATATATCTGTAATACTACTAAAATGACTCATGCTCCACGACATATCTGTAATACTGCTAAAATGACTCATACTCCACGATATATCTGTAATACTGCTAGAATGACTCATGCTCCACGATATATCTGGAATACTGCTAAAATGACTCATGCTCCACGATATATCTGGAATACTGCTAGAATGACTCATGCTCCACGATATATCTGGAATACTGCTAAAATGACTCATGCTCCACGATATATCTGGAATACTGCTAAAATGACTCATGCTCCACGATATATCTGAAATACTGCTAGAATGACTCATGCTCCACAATATATCTGGAATACTGCTAAAATGACTCATGCTCCACGATATATCTGAAATACTGCTAAAATGACTCATGCTCCACGATATATCTGTGATACTGCTAAGATGACTCATGCCTCACGATATATCTGAAATACTGCTAAAATGACTCATGCTCCACGATATAGCTTAAATACTGCTAAAATGACTCATGCTCCACGATATATCTGAAATACTGCTAAAATGACTCATGCTCCACGATATATCTGAAATACTGCTAAAATGCCTCATGCTCCACGATATATCTGTAATACTGCTAAAATGACTCATGCTCCACGATATATCTGAAATACTGCTAAAATGACTCATGCCTCACGATATATCTGAAATACTGCTAAAATGACTCATGCTCCACGATATAGCTGAAATACTGCTGAAATGACTCATGCTCCACGATATATCTGAAATACTGCTAAAATGACTCATGCTCCACGATATATCTGAAATACTGCTAATATGATTCATGCTGCACGATATATCTGTAATACTGCTGAAATGACTCATGCTCCTCGATATAGCTGAATTACTGCTAAAATGACTCATGCTCCACGATATATCTGGAATACTGCTAAAATGACTCAAGCTCCAGGATATATCTGAAATACTACTGAAATGACTCATGCTCCGCGATATATCTGTAATACTGCTAAAATTTCTCATGCTCCACGATATATCTGGAATACTGCTAAAATGACTCATGCTCCACGATATATCTGTAATACTGCTGAAATGACTCATGCTCCACGATATATCTGTAATACTGCTGAAATGACTCATACTCGCGATATATCTGTAATACTGCTAAAATTACTCATGCTTCACGATATATCTGGAATACTGCTAAAATGACTCATGCTCCACGATATAGCTGAAATACTGCTAAAATGACTCATGCTCCACGATATATCTGGAAAACTGCTGAAATGACTCATGCTCCTCGATATTTCTGGAATACTTCTAAAATGACTCATGCTCCATGATATATCTGGAATACTGCTAAAATGACCCATGCTCCACGATATATCTGAAATACTGCTGAAATGACTCATGCTCCACGATATATCTCAAATACTGCTAAAATGACTCATGCTCCACGATATAGCTGAAATACTGCTAAAATGACTCATGTTCCACGATATATCTGGAATACTGCTGAAATGACTCATGCTCCACGATATATCTGAAATACTGCTAAAATGACTCATGCTCCACGATATAGCTGAAATACTGCTAGAATGACTCATGCTCCACGATATATCTGTAATAATGCTAGAATGACTCATGCTCCACG
This sequence comes from Bathymodiolus septemdierum, assembly GCA_963383655.1. Classification (NCBI taxonomy): domain Eukaryota; kingdom Metazoa; phylum Mollusca; class Bivalvia; order Mytilida; family Modiolidae; genus Bathymodiolus; species Bathymodiolus septemdierum. Next base: position 2,424,444 of record OY726527.1, read on the forward strand.
ATATATCTGGAATACTGCTAAAATGACTCATACTCCACGATATATCTGTAATACTGCTAGAATGGCTCATGCTCCACGATATATCTGGAATACTGCTAAAATGACTCATGCTCCACGATATATCTGGAATACTGCTTAAATGATTCATGCTCCACGATATATCTGGAATACTGCTAAAATGACTCATGCTCCACGATATATCTGGAATACTGCTAAAATGACTCATGCTCCACGATATATCTGAAATACTGCTAGAATGACTCATGCTCCACGATATATCTGGAATACTGCTAAAATGACTCTTGCTCCACAATATATCTGAAATACTGCTAAAATGCCTCATGCTCCACGATATATCTGTAATACTGCTAAAATGACTCATGCCTCACGATATATCTGAAATGCTGCTAAAATGATTCATGCTCCACGATATAGCTTAAATACTGCTAAAATGACTCATGCTCCACGATATATCTGAAATACTGCTAAAATGCCTCATGCTCCACGATATATTTGTAATACTGCTAAAATGACTCATGCCTCACGATATATCTGAAATACTGCTGAAATGACTCATGCTCCACGATATATCTGAAATACTGCTGAAATGACTCATGCTCCACGATATATCTGAAATACTGCTAAAATGACTCATGCTTCACGATATATCTGAAATACTGCTAATATGATTCATGCTGCACGATATATCTGTAATACTGCTGAAATGACTCATGCTCCTCGATATAGCTGAATTACTGCTAAAATGACTCATGCTCCACGATATATCTGGAATACTGCTAAAATGACTCATGCTCCAGGATATATCTGAAATACTACTGAAATGACTCATGCTCCACGATATATCTGTAATACTGCTAAAATGACTCATGCTCTACGATATATCTGGAATACTGCTAAAATGACTCATGCTCCACGATATATCTGAAATACTGCTAAAATTACTCATGCTCCACGATATATCTGGAATACTGCTAAAATGACTCATGCTCCACGATATAGCTGAAATACTGCTGAAATGACTCCTGCTCCACGATATATCTGGAATACTGCTAAAATGACTCATGCTCCACAATATATCTGGAATACTACTGAAATGACTCATGCTCCACGATATATCTGTAATACTGCTAAAATGACTCCTGCTCCACGATATATCTGGAATACTGCTAGAATGACCCATGCTCCACGATATATCTGTAATACTGCTAAAATGACTCACGCTCCACGATATATCTGGAATACTGCTAAAATAACCCATGCTCCACGATATATCTGGAATACTGCTAAAATGACTCATGCTCCACGATATATCTGTAATACTGCTAAAATGACTCATGCTCCACGATATATCTGGAATACTGCTAGAATGACTCATGCTCCACGATATATCTGTAATACTGCTGAAATGACTCATGCTCCACGATATATCTGTAATACTGCTAAAATGACTCATGCTCTACGATATATCTGGAATACTGCTGAAATGACTCATGCTCCACGATATATATGTAATACTGCTAAAATGACTCATGCTCCACGATATATCTGTAATACTGCTAAAATGACTCATGCTCCACGATATATCTGTAATACTGCTAAAATGACCCATGCTCCACGATATATCTGGAATACTGCTAGAATGACTCATGCTCCACGATATATCTGTAATACTGCTAAAATGAATCATGCTCCACGATATATCTGTAATACTGCTAAAATGACCCATGCTCAACGATATATCTGTAATACTGCTAAAATGACCCATGCTCCACGATATATCTGTAATACTGCTAAAATGACCCATGCTCCACGATATATCTGTAATACTGCTAAAATGAATCATGCTCCACGATATATCTGTAATACTGCTAAAATGACCCATGCTCAACGATATATCTGTAATACTGCTAAAATGACCCATGCTCCACGATATATCTGTAATACTGCTAAAATGACCCATGCTCCACGATATATCTGTAATACTGCTAAAATGACTCATGCTCCACGATATATCTGTAATACTGCTAAAATGACCCATGCTCCACGATATATCTGTAATACTGCTAGAATAACCCATGCTCCATGATATATCTGTAATACTGCTAAAATGACTCATGCTCCACGATATATCTGTAATATTGCTAGAATGACCCATGCTCCACGATATATCTGTAATACTGCTAGAATGACCCATGCTCCACGATATATCTGTAATACTGCTAAAATGACTCATGCTCCACGATATATCTGGAATACTGTTAAAATGACTCATGCTCCACGATATATCTGGAATACTGCTAAAATGACCCATGTTCCACGATATATCTGTAATACTGCTAAAATGAATCATGCTCCACGATATATCTGTAATACTGCTAAAATGACCCATGCTCAACGATATATCTGTAATACTGCTAAAATGACCCATGCTCCACGATATATCTGTAATACTGCTAAAATGACCCATGCTCCACGATATATCTGTAATACTGCTAAAATGAATCATGCTCCACGATATATCTGTAATACTGCTAAAATGACCCATGCTCAACGATATATCTGTAATACTGCTAAAATGACCCATGCTCCACGATATATCTGTAATACTGCTAAAATGACCCATGCTCCACGATATATCTGTAATACTGCTAACATGACTCATGCTCCACGATATATCTGTAATACTGCTAAAATGACCCATGCTCCACGATATATCTGTAATACTGCTAGAATGACCCATGCTCCATGATATATCTGTAATACTGCTAAAATGACTCATGCTCCACGATATATCTGTAATATTGCTAGAATGACCCATGCTCCACGATATATCTGTAATACTGCTAGAATGACCCATGCTCCACGATATATCTGTAATACTGCTAAAATGACTCATGCTCCACGATATATCTGGAATACTGTTAAAATGACTCATGCTCCACGATATATCTGTAATACTGCTAGAATGACCCATGCTCCACGATATATCTGTAATACTGCTAAAATGACTCATGCTCCACGATATATCTGGAATACTGTTAAAATGACTCATGCTCCACGATATATCTGGAATACTGCTAAAATGACCCATGTTCCACGATATATCTGTAATACTGCTAAAATGACCCATGCTCCACGATATATCTGTAATACTGCTAGAATGACCCATGCTCCACGATATATCTGTAATACTGCTAAAATGACTCATGCTCCACGATATATCTGGAATACTGCTAAAATGACCCATGCTCCACGATATATCTGTAATACTGCTAAAATGACCCATGCTCCACGATATATCTGAAATACTGCTAACATGACTCATGCTCCACGATATATCTGGAATATTGGTAAAGTTGGAGTTAAACACTTATCAATCAATCACCGAGTCGTCTACAAGGACATAGTAGAAATACTGCTAATGTAGTCCTGTATTATTTACTGGTCATTTTAAGACATTTTGATTTGTACCAACGAATTGTTTTACAGCCAATCATATTCCACGTACATAGTTTTTAAAAATGAAGTGACTACTAGGCAAATTCGGATGACAATTTCCAATTACTAGAAGTAAAATTATTCCAATGAATGTTTAACCCAGGAACATTTGTAATATAGGATTTATATTACTAGAAATATAGAACCAATTTATTGCTTACATATACAATGTAAAATTCTTTGGTTCATTCCGAAGGGATCGTCGTGGCTGTGATCGTATGATAGTTGAATTTACAACTACCTATGTAATCAGTGCCTTTCACCACTGATGTTGTGACTTCGAATCTCGACCAGGGCGAGATGTACAACATTATGTGATAAGTTTGTCGTCTAAGCTTTTATTTCTGGACATTTGTTCTACCTTCAACTTCATTCCTATGTTTTTTAGGACTAGAAGGGCAAAGCTTAGGGAACAGTCATTATCTATCAAGTGGAGAGGCTGGAAAATTTCAGGGGGGTCAATTTTTTTATATAGGTATTGGGGGGGGGTCCATTTTTAAAACCACTCAACATAGGGGCGGTCAATTTATCCTTAAAACATTTGGTTGTACAAAAAAGTAAAAGTAGCAAAAAAAACCAAACAAAATAGATGAATAAATAATTTTGAAAACCTAAACAGTTCTAAACACTTAAGTGTGAAGGACATGAGAGTAAGGGGTGATATTCAATATAACGTATAAATAATTAGTAATACAACTTTGGGAAGTATCTAACTAGGATTTATAAATATCAATATAGCTATAATTATCTGGAATTTTATTCACATGTATTTTGAAATGAAAGATCCTGATCAAAAATGAACTCAAAGCAATTACCAATAAGTAGTGAACCAAAGAAATCTTACAGCCGTTCTCTGCAAAGAAGTACTGATGTTGTTATAGATTCGGAAAACAATATACGGACATCCGCACAGTGCACACAATCTATTGCAGATAATCGGAATAAGCTAAACGGCTTATTACATGTGCCACAATATTCTAAATTCGAATTCCGCTCACTTCTAGGATTAACAGTTCTAGATGAATTGCAGAATATCTCGATTTAAAAAAATTTGAAAAACATGAATGATTTATTAAGAAAAAACAATGGTCAGTCTACTAATAACATTGACGTAAGTTGTGTACAGACAATAGGTCTAAAACATGCAAAGGGACTTTTTGTCTTATTAGAAACAAACTTCTTTACATTTGAAGGAAAATGTATAATCCTGGATAATGTGTGCCCTATTGTTGAAAAAAGATATTGGAAGTTATTTGAAAACCATTAAAATGTGAATGGTGAAAATGAGAGCATGGAAGAGGTGGATATGGATGGAAGTGAGAGTGATCAGGAATTGACTGGTAATGAAACAGATGAAAGTGAATGAGCAAGTAAGGTGCATGAGCATGCTTGAAGTATGTTTATATGGTCAACAAAAGATAGATATTAAACATTTTGCAGCTTATACTTGTACATGTATATAGGTGACATTTTTCATATACATGTACATGTAAGTAGTATATGGGTACGGACAAAGTCATATTTGTGGGGGAGCAATGAGGAGCAACTGGAAGTCACGTGACCGGAACTGACGTCAAGGGAAATCACGGGACTGGAAGTCGCGTGACCGGAAGATTTTTGAATAGGTTATATATATACGATTTAGCCTGTTCTGGAGCAGTATACGATCAATAAACCGCGAAGCGAAGAGGTTTACGAAAAGCGTAAGCTGTTTTAAACCAGATTATACAAGTATAACCTGTGCAAAAATTTAACATATTCCTAATATACCTTATAATTTAATGATTCCTCGATTTTAATTACGATTGTTTCATGTGACTATTTGAATTTGTCGTTGGCGAATGAATATGTTGGAGACGTCACACTATCAACCCAGGTAATCAAGTATGACCAATGTTGCTCCAGGCTGATCAGCCAATCAGATAGCAGAAATAACATCAAATTAAATCATTCTTTTGTTCTGCATATAGTTAAACCTGACAAAACCTACCACCGTTTAGACCTACTTTTTGTACATCAAACAGAGCGATGGTCCGGATTAAACAGGTTAAATGTGTAAATGTTACACATTGGTACTAAATATGATGCCATGTTTATACAAGATTTCAGTTTAATCGGGCTTCGGCTTATACAGGTATTTTCGCACCGTTCGCACTAAATAAGGGTAATAACAAAATTACCGAACTCAGAACAATCTTACAAAGGGAAAGTCAAAACTCATAAGTATATAAACAGACAAAATCGGTCAACAACCTTAAAACTATGAAAACCGTAATGACCCTGACTTGGTACAGGCATTTCTAAAGAAATGGTGGGTTGAATCAGATTTTAAAGCGCCAAACCTTCCGCTTTCGCTACGGCTCAAAGGTTCCGGCTGTCACTATAACAGTATTTATAACAATACTGGATCAAAATAGGTAAATTAGTTGTCAAAGCAGTACCAAACGCAGTGAAGCAAATGTCAAAAACAATTTTAGCATTTTGGTTGACTTCCTTATCTTTATACATTTTCACTATATGAAAATGCATCGTTTATCATCGTCTCTGCAGAGACGGAATATATTTCGACAAGATCTTGGTATCTGAATATAAACTTTTTAAGAGATCGAATAAGGCGAATCTTTTCATAGCCCTGGTCCAGTAGCCTGTTTCTCAGATGAAGATGACGTTTCAGGAAATCAGAATAATTGCTACTGGCCCTTGCATAGCGAATCAATTGTGAGATGTAAACACCATATGCAGGATAAGCTGGTATATTGCTGCACATATTTGGAAAATTTATGATTTTAAAATTGAAGTCGTCCCGTTTATCATAAATGTTAGTACTGAGTTGACCACTGTCGTCAAATTTGATGTAAAAGTCCAAAAATGATGCGGACGAAGCTGTATTTGTGGTCTCTTTAACTTCCAGCTCTGGAGGATATATCAATGGAAGAACTTCTGCAAATCTAGAATTATTGATAGATAAAACGTCATCAATATACCTGTATGTGAAATTAAAGGTTCTAGTTTCATGAATCTTCTTATCTTTTACAAGCTTTGGAAGAAACTCCGACTCATATGAGTATAGAAATAAATCGGCTAGAAGAGGGGTACAATTCGTACTCATTGGTATGACGACGACCTGCTGAGACAGTGTCCCTCCAAAGGAGACAAAAATGTTATCGATGAGGAACTCCAGCAAACTGATCAGTTGTTCCTCGGAGTAGCATGTTTTACCTTTTTGAATTTTGTTTGAAAAATATGTGGAATTGTAGCCTAACACAACAAATTTTGAACCATAGTTTCCATGACTGAAAGCTTTGTGAATTGTTTCTTTTAAGTGGGTTTTTAATTTGTCATGCGGTAGGGTGGTATATAGAGTTGAAAACTCAAAAGTTTTGATGGAGGATACCCGAGAGAAAGATCTTGATTGAAGATTATCCAAAAGATCTTTAGAGTTTTTCAAAATCCACATGTGATTTATGCCACTACGCGAGTAAACAGTTTCATAAGATATCTACGTTTCTATAGCAATCACTGGATCAAACACTTTGGTAAGTGGACTATTAATCTCCGAGGTTGTCATCCGCCCAGTAGTCAGTGCTTGAGCACTGACATGGTTTATTACATATCAACGGTTTTATTACCATCACTTAGTCGATCACTTTGGTACGTGGACTATTAGTCTCCGAGGGTATCATCCGTCCATTAAATCAGTGTTTCGTCATGGATATGGTTTATTAGATATATTAATATTTTAAATGTACATTTGCCAAATCATATGATTTATTAAAACTGAAGTCAATCTCACTCAGCCATAGTTAACTTAATTGATTTTTGCAATTTTTACAAGACTTTTGAATTATTTAGCTTTCCAATCTTTTGTCTATCAGTGTACTTGATGAAGAGTGTTATAGAAACGCACTGAATTATATATCTGCGTCTTTGTCCACAATGCCTATGCTACGATTCGAATTATTTCAACTATGTCATGACAAAATAAAATCACAGTTAAGATGTTTCTTTATTTTAGAAGGTAGACTAAAATTGATGCTTTCTATGAAAATGTTTGATATTTTTATTCTCTGAGATCGAAAAGGTCATTAAAGAAACGTTATAAAAACCAGAAAGGGCAATCAAGAAACACTGCCAACATTGGGCACACCACAAAGCAGGAAAACTAAATAGATGAGCAACACGGACCCCACCAAACACCGGGTGTGAAGAAGAGTTTGAAGATAATCAAAGAGGTAATCAGAATCCGTATATTAAAGAAGAATAGATAACACAATGGCCAAAAGAAAAACTACAAAGGGCAAACAATGATCTACAAAACATACACATCAAACTAAAGATCGAGTAACACATCGAGTGAACTCATGTGCTTCGCGAAGAGTAAGCACTTTTGTTTTTATTAAGATATAATCGTCAACCAATCAACAGCCAGGAAATCTGACCAATCAGAAGTCGCCATTTCCGGACGACTAGCCAATCAGAACCCAGGAAAAAGAACCAATCAGAAAGCAGGATACAAAACAACCAATCGACTGCAGAGATTCGCACTTCATTCGACATGTCACGTAAATCAAAATCAAAAGACCAGACCAAAGCATTAAACATCCCATTCACCCTGACACAAGGGGATCTGCTACAGGAAACCTTAGCAGTAACGTTCGCCAAAGACCAAACCCAAGCATTGAACATTCCGGTCAAAGTACCCCTAGAAGGTGGAAGATACGCAGAACTCACAGAATGAAATGGCAGTAAGAGAGTGGATCTGAGATTTTGGAAAATTGATACGATTCCTACCAAAGTCGGTGTCAGCTTATCATTACCACAGTGGAAAGTTTTGTACAGTGCTATGCAAGTGGTGGACGATTTGATCAGTTGAGTGAAAGACGGAGAACCCGTGGACTGGATATATGACCTGGGAGAAGACGTCTACGTCATCATCAAAGCCCCTCAACTGAGAATTCACATCAGAAAGTATTTCGTGCCTAATGGAGAATGGACATTGCATCCTACGAAGAGAGGAGTGACCCTGAGTCTTTACGAATGGAAAGAACTGAAAAAGACCATACCTTTATTTGAAGACAGAAGGCCAAAACTGAGGACAATGGACAATAAAGTGACTGGAAAAGATTAAATGAAAGAGACGGAGAAACAGAACTTGAACTTAAAGTGAGCAATAAAATATGAAACTTGATTTCTGTGTTAGTCATAATTACATCCAAAGAGACCCCCTCCTACCTCCCTCCTCCTCCGCCCTCCCTCCTCCCCCGCCCTCCCTCCCTCATCCTTCCCCTCCACCACCACGATAGCGTTGAAATTCCACCCAAAACACGTTACAAACAAAAACAAAACGAAACACTTGAAAATATCACACATTTCTTTCATTTGAGTCTTAAAAATACCATCCTTGGAGTACCACACAACATATCCGAAAACAACAAACTTTATATGTAATTATGAAAATAAAAGGGGCAGATAACCAGGGAAAGGGGTAGACGCAGACGTCGTAGAGAACACCCCAACCAACATTTTGTATTACTCATAAGAAAAATGCGCGGGAAAATAACGTCACTTCCTGTAGCCAACTTCCGGTGAAAAGGCCTCACTAGAGAGATATTGTGCAACTTCCGGTTGGGAATTCTGTAGGGTGAAATCAGAAAATATGACTTTGTTCATGTTGTCTTTAATATTTGAAGAAAATGTACTGTTTTTATGTGTTGCTTTGGACAAAAAATGTATATTAATATTAATCTTTAAATCACTAGGAATAAATGTTTGAATTATTTCATCAATGTTTCACTCAATGAAAACTAAAAAAAATGTTGCATAAATGTCAATGAGACCACATTACAGAAGTCCAACTATCAAATTATAAAGCACCAATAGATTACAATGTGGCCTACAACAATAAGTGAGAGTCATACTGAACAGCTTGTAAGCTATAGATGACCGCATAAGATATATATTAATACTATGTTATTTGTCCAAATTATTTTTTTTGGGGGGGGGGGGTCAAAATAAATATTTGTGTGGGGGTCAATTTTAAATTTGCTAAAACTCTGGGGGGGGGGGACTTTTTCTTATACTGTCACATCACAGAACAAATTTCAGCCCCCCCCCCCCCCCCTCCCATCCTGTTAAATAATGACCGTTCCCTTAAGCGGGTTGCCAAATTGTGACATTTTTAACTACATAGTTGTACGCTCATTGTATTGCGATAAGTTTATTCTACTAAAGGACACAATCACACGCCAAGCAGAAGACAAAATGTTAAATATACTGTTTCAGTACACGTACTGTATAATGACTGGATTGTGCTATCCACAAATCGAATACCGACACGTGGTAATCCGTGTTTGCCACAGGCTAAATTTGATCAGATTTCACATCTCTTTAATTGCTAATTTCTATTGAATGGTAACTTTAAAAATATTGATTTTTGGCACACATGTGTACTAAGTAATGATGTATTTACTTCTATTTAAAATATTCTAGAATTCCTTCGGAACATCATTCTATACTTGAAAATAGGGTAACATTTTGGTAATATGTAGATACGAGAAAACTTAAAAAAAAACAACAAATATAAAGGTGTTAAGTTTCCCGTTTTTAGTTTTGATGATATGATTAGCATATTGTCTTTGTGTCAAGTGCTTTGATTTGATAACTTACAGGTCTTGATGTTCATTTTATTCGTGTTGAAATTTTGTTGTAAAATGCACAGTTAGAGGGTGCCTTCAGAAAACGTAAATAATATGAAAATGTGACCACGGTAGGTAACGACGACATAAATAAATAAAAACTACAATAATTTTTACGTCAAAATATGAAAAATTAGCCGTGTGTCATACTATTAACCCAAACTAGATAACTAACTGTCTTTACAAGCACACACTACCCTACTATTTTTCTTTTGGCCATTGTAGTGTCTACTTCTGCGATTTGCGGCTTCTGATTACATCTTTGGTGTCATAATACATTTCTTATTCATCCTGCATTGGCATTAGTATTTAGGCAAGATAATTGGCCAGTAACGATTGGTGGGGTTGAGGAATTAATATATGGAAATCACTCCACAATATAGCTAAAACACTGCTTTAGACAATCAATCAATCAATCAGTTTGGTGATTACTAGAGTTGGGTTCCAGTAGTCTTATGATTGTTACTATATTAAACATTTCTGTATTTTGCAGTGCACCCTAGAGACTGTGGAGATCTGAAGGGATATAGTGGTGTGTACACTATTTCACCATCTGGGGAGGAATGTGGTTTTGACGTTTATTGTGATATGGATACAGACGAGGGTGGTTGGACGGTAAGATAAACACTGAATTAGTTATCTATATATATATATATATATGTACATACGTGCCACTGGAACAGGTCAACCATTTCAGTTTTCAAATATACGATTGCGTCGACCACTTCCATCGATGAGGAGTTTATACTGTGATATATCAATCGACTATATTTTTACAGGCACGCAGCTTCTTACATTTCACATTTTCCCGATTCTGAGTCAATCATTCTTTGCTCTTTCTCCCTAATGTTGTGTGCTTAGTGGAGAAGCAATAAATATCAACCTTGTAGTCTTTTGTTGACCCGATCGGGGCTCGAACCCACGATCTACCACACTCGAGGCGAGAACGCTTACCATTAGACCTCCAATGAGGTTAACAAATTTAATCAGACCAATTGTATCACACTGTTGAATTGAATCAGAAACAGCGAATTGAATCAGATATTACGAAATGACACTATATCGTCGGTCCACCAGCTACCAAACAAGCTTAAACATTTGATATTGGCAGTGAAACAGCGAGCAAACAAACTTACGAATTTAATGTCGCCAGTGAAACAGTGAGCAAACAAAGTTACACTTTTGATATTGCCAGTGAAACAGCGGATTAAACAAACTTACAAATTGGATATTGCCAGTCAAACAGCAACCAAAAAAACTTACACATTTGATATTGCCAGTCAAACAGTGAGCAAACAAACAGCTAGTAAACAAATTTACACATTTGATGTCACCAATGAAACAGTGAGCAAACAAACTTACACCTTTGATATTGCCAGTGAAATAGAGAGCAAGCTAAATTAACATTTGACTTTGCCAGTCAAACGACGAGCAAGCAAACTTACAAATTTGATATTGACAGTGAAACAAAGAGCAACCACACTTACACATTTGATATTGCCAGTCAAACAGCGACCAAAGAAACTTACACATTTGATATTGCCAATCAAAGAGTAGGCAAACAAACTTACACATTTGATATTGCCAGTCAAACAGCTATCAAGCAAACTTACACATTTGATATTGTCAGTGAAACAGTGAGCAGATAAACTTAAACATTTGATATTGCCAGTCAAGCAATGAGCAAGCAAATTTACACATTTGATATTGTCAGTGAAACAGCGAGCAAGCAAATTTACAGATTTGATATTGCTAGTCAAACAGCAGACAAAAAAATTGCACTTTTGATATTGCCAGTCAAGCAGCCAACAAACAAACTTACACATTTGATATTGCCAGTCAAACAGCGAGCAAACAAACTAACACATTTGGTATTGTCATTCAAACAACGACCAAACAAACTTACACATTTGATATTGCCAGTCAAACAGCGAGGAAGCAAATTTACACATTTGGTATTGGCGGTTCACCAGCTACCAAAGAAACATATACATTTGATATTGCCAATCAAACAGCGACCAAATAAACGTACACATTTGATATTGCCATTCAAACAGCGAGCAAACATACTTACACATTTGATGTCGATAGTGAAACAGCGACCGAACAAACTTACACATTTGATATTGCCAGTCAAACAGCGACCAAACAAACTTACACATTTGATATTGCCAGTCAAACAGCGACCGAGCAAACTTACACATTTGATATTGCCAGTCTAACAGCGACCAAACAAACGTATACATTTGATATTGCCAGTTTAACAGCGAGCAAAAAAATTACACTTTTGATATTGCCAGTCAAACAGTGAGCAAACAAACATACACATTTGATATTGCCAGTCAAACAGCGAATAAACAAACTTACACATTTGATGTCGCAAGTGAAACGGTGAGCAAACAAACGTACACATTTCATATTACCAGTGAAACAGCGATCAAGTAAACTTACACATTTGATATTGCCAGTCAAGCAGTGAGAAAACAAACTTACACTTTTCATATTGCCAATCAAACAGCGACAAAACAAGCTAACACATTTGATATTTCCAGTCAAATAGCGAGCAAACAAACTTACACATTTGATATTGCCAGTGAAACAGCGAACAAACAAACTACACATTTGATGTCGCCAGAGAAACAGCGAATGAACAAACTTACACATTTGATATTGCCAGTCAAACAGCGACCAAACAAACTTACACATTTGATATCACCAGTGAAACAGTGAGCAAACAGATTTACACATTTGATATTGCCAGTCAACCAGCGACCAAACAAAATAACACATATGATATTGCCAGTCAAACAGCGATCAAGCAAACTTACACATTTGGTATTGGCGGTTCACAAGCTACCAAAGAAACTTATACATTTGATATTGCTAATCAAACAGCGACCAAATAAACTTACACATTTGATATTGCCAGTCAAACAGTGAGCAAACAAACAGCTAGTAAACAAATTTACACATTTGATGTCACCAATGAAACAGTGAGCAAACAAACTTACATCTTTGATATTGCCAGTGAAATAGAGAGCAAGCTAAATTAACATTTGACTTTGCCAGTCAAACGACGAGCAAGCAAACTTACAAATTTGATATTGACAGTGAAACAAAGAGCAACCACACTTACACATTTGATATTGCCAGTCAAACAGCGACCAAAGAAACTTACACATTTGATATTGCCAATCAAAGAGTAGGCAAACAAACTTACACATTTGATATTGCCAGTCAAACAGCTATCAAGCAAACTTACACATTTGATATTGTCAGTGAAACAGTGAGCAGATAAACTTAAACATTTGATATTGCCAGTCAAGCAATGAGCAAGCAAATTTACACATTTGATATTGTCAGTGAAACAGCGAGCAAGCAAATTTACAGATTTGATATTGCTAGTCAAACAGCAGACAAAAAAATTGCACTTTTGATATTGCCAGTCAAACAGCCAACAAACAAACTTACACATTTGATATTGCCAGTCAAACAGCGAGCAAACAAACTAACACATTTGGTATTGTCATTCAAACAACGACCAAACAAACTTACACATTTGATATTGCCAGTCAAACAGCGAGGAAGCAAATTTACACATTTGGTATTGGCGGTTCACCAGCTACCAAAGAAACATATACATTTGATATTGCCAATCAAACAGCGACCAAATAAACGTACACATTTGATATTGCCATTCAAACAGCGAGCAAACATACTTACACATTTGATGTCGATAGTGAAACAGCGACCGAACAAACTTACACATTTGATATTGCCAGTCAAACAGCGACCAAACAAACTTACACATTTGATATTGCCAGTCAAACAGCGACCGAGCAAACTTACACATTTGATATTGCCAGTCTAACAGCGACCAAACAAACGTATACATTTGATATTGCCAGTTTAACAGCGAGCAAAAAAATTACACTTTTGATATTGCCAGTCAAACAGTGAGCAAACAAACATACACATTTGATATTGCCAGTCAAACAGCGAATAAACAAGCTTACACATTTGATGTCGCAAGTGAAACGGTGAGCAAACAAACGTACACATTTCATATTACCAGTGAAACAGCGATCAAGTAAACTTACACATTTGATATTGCCAGTCAAGCAGTGAGAAAACAAACTTACACTTTTCATATTGCCAATCAAACAGCGACAAAACAAGCTAACACATTTGATATTTCCAGTCAAATAGCGAGCAAACAAACTTACACATTTGATATTGCCAGTGAAACAGCGAACAAACAAACTACACATTTGATGTCGCCAGTGAAACAGCGAATGAATAAACTTACACATTTGATATTGCCAGTCAAACAGCGACCAAACAAACTTACACATTTGATATCACCAGTGAAACAGTGAGCAAACAGATTTACACATTTGATATTGCCAGTCAACCAGCGACCAAACAAAATAACACATATGATATTGCCAGTCAAACAGCGATCAAGCAAACTTACACATTTGGTATTGGCGGTTCACAAGCTACCAAAGAAACTTATACATTTGATATTGCTAATCAAACAGCGACCAAATAAACTTACACATTTGATATTGCCAGTCAAACAGTGACCAAACAAACTTACACATTTGATATTGCCAGTCAAACAGCGAGCAACCAATCTTACACATTTGATATTGCCTGTCTAACAGCGAGCAAACATACTTACACATTTGATGTCGCCAGTGAAACAGCGACCGAACAAACTTACAAATTTGATATTGCCAGTGAAACAGCGGATTAAGCAAACTTACACATTTGATATTGGCAGTTAAATAGCGACCAAACAAAATTACACACTTGAAATTGCCAGTCAAACAGCGACCAAACAAGCTTACACATTTGTTATTGTCAGTCAAACAGCGACGAAGCAAGCTTAAACATTTGATATTGCCAGTGAAACAGTGAGCAGACAAACTTAAGCATTTGATATTGCCAGTCAAACAGCGACCGAACAAACTTACACATTTGCTGTCGCCAGTTAAACAGCAATCGAACATACTTACCCATTTGATATTGCCACTCAAACAGCGATCAAGCAAAATTACACATTTGATATTGGCTGTCAAACAGCGACCAAACAAACTTACACATTTGATATTGCCAATCAAGCAGTGAGCAAACAAACTTACACATTTGATATTACCAGTCAAACAGCGATCAAGCAAAATTACACATTTGATATTGTCAGTCAAACAGCGACCAAGGAAACTTACACATTTGATAATGCCAGTCAAATAGCGAGCAAACAAGCTTACACATTTGATATTGCCAGTCAAACAGCTATCAAGCAAACTTACACATTTGGTATTGGCGGTTCACAAGTTACAAAAGAAACTTATACATTTGATATTGCCAATCAAACAGCGACCAAATAAACATAAACATTTGATATTGCCAGTCAAACAGCGAGGAAACAAACTTACACATTTGATATTGCCAGTCAAACAGCGAACAAACAAACTTACACATTTGATATTGGCAGTCAAACAGCGAGCAACCAAACTTACACATTTGGTATTGGGGGTTCACCACCTACCAAACAAACTTACACATTTGATATTGCCAATCAAACAGCGACCAAACAAACTTACACATTTGATATTGCCATTCTAACAGCGAGCAAAAAACTTACACATTTGATGTCGCCAGTGAAACAGCGATCAAAAAAACAGTAAGCAAACAAACTTACACATTTGATATTGCCAGTCAAACAGCTATCAAGACAACTTAAACATTTGATATTGCAAGTGAAACAATGAGCAAGCAAACTTACACATTTGATATTGGCAGTGAAACTGCGAGCAAACAAACTTACACATTTGATATTGCTAGTCAAACAGCTGACAAAAAACTTATGCTTTTGATATTGCCAGTCAAACAGCGAGCAAACAAACTTACACATTTGATATTGCCAGTCAAACAGCCAGCAAACAAACTTACACATTTGATATTGCCTGTCAAACAGCGAACACAAAGCGTACACATTTGATATTGTCAGTCAAACAGTGAGCAAACAAACTTACACATTTGATATTGCTAATCAATCAGCGAGCAAGGAAACTTACACATTTGGTATTGTCAGTCAAACAGCGACCAAACAAACTTAAACATTTGATATTGCCTGTCAAACAGCGAACACAAAGCTTACACATTTGATATTGTAAGTCAAACAGCGACCAAACAAACTTAAACATTTCATATTGCCAGTCAAGCAGTGAGCAAGCAAACTTACACATTTGATATTGCCAGTGAAATAGCGATCAAGCAAATTTACACATTTGATATTGCCAGTCAAATAGCGAGCAAGCAAACTTGCACATTTGGTATTGGCGGTTCACTAGCTACCAAACAAACTTACTCATTTGATATTGCCAATCAAAAAGCTACCAAACAAACTTACACATTTGATATTGCCAGTGAAACAGCCACCGAACAAACTTACACATTTGATATTGCCAGTCAAACAGCGAGCAAGCAAACTTGCACAGTTGGTATTGGCGGTTCACCAGCTACCAAACAAACTTACACATTTGATATTGCCATTCTAACAGCGAGCAAAAAACTTACACATTTGAGGTCGCCAGTGAAACAGCGACCAAAAAAACAGTAAGCAAACAAACTTACACATTTGATATTGCCAGTCAAACAGCTATCAAGACAACTTAAACATTTGATATTGCAAGTGAAACAATGAGCAAGCAAACTTACACATTTGATATTGGCAGTGAAACTGCGAGCAAACAAACTTACACATTTGATATTGCTAGTCAAACAGCTGACAAAAAACTTATGCTTTTGATATTGCCAGTCAAACATCGAGTAAACAAACTTACACATTTGATATTGCCAGTCAAACAGCCAGCAAACAAACTTACACATTTGATATTGCCTGTCAAACAGCGAACACAAAGCGTACACATTTGATATTGTCAGTCAAACAGTGAGCAAACAAACTTACACATTTGATATTGCTAATCAAACAGCGAGCAAGGAAACTTACACATTTGGTATTGTCAGTCAAACAGCGACCAAACAAACTTAAACATTTGATATTGCCTGTCAAACAGCGAACACAAAGCTTACACATTTGATATTGTCAGTCAAATAGCGACCAAACAAACTTAAACATTTCATATTGCCAGTCAAGCAGTGAGCAAGCAAACTTACACATTTGATATTGCCAGTGAAACAGCGATCAAGCAAATTTACACATTTGATATTGCCAGTCAAATAGCGAGCAAGCAAACTTGCACATTTGGTATTGGCGGTTGACTAGCTACCAAACAAACTTACTCATTTGATATTGCCAATCAAACAGCTACCAAACAAACTTACACATTTGATATTGCCAGTGAAACAGCCACCGAACAAACTTACACATTTGATATTGCCAGTCAAACAGCGACCAAACAAACTTACACATTTGATATTGCCAGTCAAACAGCGACCGAACAAACTGACACATTTGATATTGCCAGTCAAACAGAGATCAAGCAAACTTACACATTTTATATTGCCAGTCAAACAGCGACCAAACAAACTTACACGTTTGATATTGTCAGTCAAACAGTGAGCAAACAAACTTACACATTTGATATTGCTAATCAAACAGCGAGCAAGGAAACTTACACATTTGGTATTGTCAGTCAAACAGCGACCAAACAAACTTAAACATTTGATATTGCCTGTCAAACAGCGAACACAAAGCTTACACATTTGATATTGTCAGTCAAACAGCGACCAAACAAACTTAAACATTTCATATTGCCAGTCAAGCAGTGAGCAAGCAAACTTACACATTTGATATTGTCAGTGAAACAGCGACCAAACAAACTTACACATTTGATATTGCCAGTGAAATAGCGATCAAGCAAATTTACACATTTGATATTGCCAGTCAAATAGCGAGCAAGCAAACTTGCACATTTGGTATTGGCGGTTCACTAGCTACCAAACAAACTTACACATTTGATATTGCCAATCAAACAGCTACCAAACAAACTTACACATTTGATATTGCCAGTGAAACAGCCACCCAACAAACTTACACATTTGATATTGCCAGTCAAACAGCGAGCAAGCAAACTTGCACATTTGGTATTGGCGGTTCACCAGCTACCAAACAAACTTACACATTTGATATTGCCAATCAAACAGCGACCAAACAAACTTACACATTTGATATTGCCAGTCAAACAGCGACCGAACAAACGGACACATTTGATATTGCCAGTCAAACAGAGATCAAGCAAACTTACACATTTTATATTGCCAGTCAAACAGCGACCAAACAAACTTACACATTTGATATTGGCAGTCAAACAGTGAGCAAACAAACTTACACATTTGATATTGCCAATCAAATAGCGAGCAAACAGACTTACACATTTGGTATTGTCAGTCAAACAGCGACCAAACAAACTACAGATTTGATATTGCCAGTGAAACAGTGAGCAAACAAATTTAAACATTTGATATTGCCAGTCAAACAGTGAGCAAGCAAACTTACACATTTGATATTGCCAGTGAAACTGCGAGCAAGCAAATTTACACATTTGGTATTGTCAGTCAAACAGCAGACAAAGAACTTACACTTTTCATATTGCCAATGAAACAGCGACCAAGCAAACATACACATTTGATATTGCCAGTCAAACAGGGAGTAAACAAACTTACACATTTGATATCGCCAGTGAAACGGTGAGCAAACAAACTTACACATTTGATATTGCCAGTGAAACAGCGATCAAGGACACTTCAACATTTGATATTGCGAGTCAAACAGTGAGCTAACAAACTTACACATTTGATATTGCCAATCAAACAGCGAGATTTGGTATTGTTAGTCAAACAGCGACCAAACAAACTTAGACATTTCATATTGCCAGTTAAGCAGTGAGCAAGCAAACTTACACATTTGTTATTGTCAGTCAAACAGCGACTAAACAAGCTTACACATTTGATATTTCCAGTCAAACAGCGAGCAAAGAAACTTACACATTTGATATTGCCAGTCTAACAGCGGGCAAACAACATTCACTTTTGATATTGCCAGTCAAACAGCGACGAAACAAACATACATTTTTGATATTTCCAGTCAAACAACGACCGAGCAAACTTGCACATTTGATATTGCCAGTTAAACAGCGAACAACCAAATTTGTACATTTGATATTGCCAGTCAAACAGCGACCGAACAAACTTACACATTTGTTATTGCCAGTCAAACAGCGAGCAACCAAACTTGTACATTTGATATTGCCAGTCAAACAGCGACCGAACAAACTTACACATTTGTTATTGCCAGTCAAACAGCGAGGAACCAAACTTGTACATTTGATATTGTCAGTCAAACAGCGTCCAAACAAACTTACACATTTGATATTGCCAGTCAAACAGCGATCAAACAAAATTACACATTTGATATTGCCAGTAAAACAACGACCGAGCAAATTTACACATGCACTACTTACTGATTTAAAGAATTGTACCTAAAATCTAGCTATATTTTTCACCATAGTAAAAGTCTATATGCACTAGTATTAACAAATAAGGATATAAGCCATGACAATTTGCTTACGATAGGTTTTCCAGAGGAGAATAGATGGTGCACTTGACTTTTATCTGGGATGGTCGGAATACGAGAAAGGTTTTGGTGATATATGGAAGGAATTCTGGTTAGGTAATGTATCACTATACATACATGTGCTCTCATTGAATGAGAGAGGCTATTATTTGGATGCTGATAGTAGCCATTTTTACCAACACTGCATGATATGCACTAAATTGAAATTCCAGATTGTGCATATTATACAGCAAAACTTTCTAAAAGAACTACGGATGATCCAGAATACTGTGCTAAGCTATCTGGTAACTATCATATTGATGGGGAAGCATTGTATGACGGTACTAATTCACCGAGAATTGGAGATTTGGACCGATAAAATTAGATAAATTCCACCACTTTTTATTGTTGTGCATTTGCTAAGCCAGGAAAGTGAGTGGTAATTTCACTGTGACACTAGCTACTCAAGGACTGGTGTGAAGCAGATGTGGATTCTGGAGAACTCTTAAGATCTGTTAGAGTACATACAATATAGGTACCTCTCCTTCTGCAATAGTATTAAAACATTTGACTTCTCTACCCTCTACACAACTATTCCCCATTCTAAGCTAAAAGACAGATTAAAGGGGTTGATCCAACTGTGTTCTATAAAGAAAATAAAATAGCCAACGTAGATACAAATACATTGTGCTAGGACGGACAGATCTTATTTAGTAAAATACCACTCTGATTTTACCAAAAGGTTTTCTGCAACTGATATCATCAACATGCTCGATGTTTTGATTGACAACATATAAGTTATATTTGTTGTACCTGTGTTTCAACAGACAGTCGACATACCTATTGGTACAAACTGCGCTCCCCTTATCACTTACTTGTTCCGTTATTTGTATGAGGAATACTTCATACAGAGGCTTCTCAAGAAAAACGCTGATGATGTTCGTTTACTAAATAATTCTAGGTTGGTGATTTCATTGATCTCATCTATCCCATTGAGCTTAAATTAAAGGATGCTACAGATACATATGGGTCTGCTTCATACCTTGAAATACACCTCGAAATTGACAGTGAGGGGCGGTAAAGAACGGAGCTTTTGCACTGAACAATATACTACTATCCTGCCAACAAAATTGTGTTAAGACAGAGCTTCCATGAATGATTTCGTAATTTTATTTTTATTAAGGAAATGAAAGATTACACAAGATAACATCACAATATTCATACACATTACGTATAGAACTTGAAGACTTTGAGAACGAGGTTCGCTATGCTGCCTATCAGTCATTCGTTATTGGTGATGCCAATTCTAAATATAAGCTTCATGTCAGCGGTTACCATGGAGACGCAGGTATATAACATAATGTCAATTTGATAGTTGTGTCATTGCTTTATACTAACAGTTATGTGATTTACATAATTAGGTAATTAGATTTAGTGACAAGTTGACACTTACGGTTATAGGGTTATTGTGTTTAACGCCACTTTCAACATTATTTCAATTATATCATGGCTGCCAGTTTTATTGGTGACGGAAACCAGATTCTCATAAAAAAAACACCGTCCTGCGCAAGTCACTGTCAAACTTTGTCACATAATGTTGCATCGAGTACATGTCATGAGCGGAATTCGAACCCACAACTGTAGTAGTGATAGGTACTGATTGCACAGATAGATGTAGATCCAACTACCATACCCCAGTACATATCTGCTTTAAATATTACCACACCCAGAAATATGAATACATATCTGCTTTAAATATTACCACACCAAGAAGTATGAATGCATATCTGTTTTAAATACTACCACACCAAGAAGTATGAATACATATCTGCTTTAAATATTACCACACCAAGAAGTATGAATACATATCTGCTTTAAATATTACCACACCAAGAAGAATGAATACATATCTGCTTTAAATATTATCACACCAAGAAGTATGAATACATATCTGCTTTAAATATTACCACACCAAGAAGTATGAATACATATCTGCTTTAAATATTACCACACCAAGAAGTATGAATACATATCTGCTTTAAATATTATCACACCAAGAAGTATGAATACATATCTGCTTTAAATATTACCACACCAAGAAGTATGAATACATATCTGCTTTAAATATTACCACACCAAGAAGTATGAATACATATCTGCTTTAAATATTATCACACCAAGAAGTATGAATACATATCTGCTTTAAATATTACCACACCAAGAAGTATGAATACATATCTGCTTTAAATATTACCACACCAAGAAGTATTAATACATATCTGCTTTAAATATTACCACACCAAGAAGTATGAATACATATCTGCTTTAAATATTACTACACCAAGAAGTATGAATACATATCTGCTTTAAATATTACCACACCAAGAAGTATGAATACATATCTGCTTTAAATATTATCACACCAAGAAGTATGAATACATATCTGCTTTAAATATTACCACACCAAGAAGTATGAATACATATCTGCTTTAAATATTACCACACCAAGAAGTATTAATACATATCTGCTTTAAATATTACCACACCAAGAAGTATTAATACATATCTGCTTTAAATATTACCACATCAAGAAATATGAATACATATCTGCTTTAAATATTACTACACCAAGAAGTATGAATACATATCTGCTTTAAATATTACCACACCAAGAAGTATGAATACATATCTGCTTTAAATATTACCACACCAAGAAATATGAATACATATCTGCTTTAAATATTACTACACCAAGAAGTATGAATACATATCTGCTTTAAATATTACCACACCAAGAAGTATGAATACATATCTGCTTTAAATATTATCACACCAAGAAGTATGAATACATATCTGCTTTAAATATTACCACACCAAGGAGTATGAATGCATATCTGCTTTAAATATTACCACACCAAGAAGTATGAATACATATCTGCTTTAAATATTATCACACCAAGAAGTATGAATACATATCTGCTTTAAATATTACCACACCAAGAAGTATTAATACATATCTGCTTTAAATATTACCACACCAAGGAGTATGAATACATATCTGCTTTAAATATTACCACACCAAGAAGTATGAATACATATCTGCTTTAAATATTACCACACCAAGAAGTATGAATGCATATCTGCTTTAAATATTACCACAACAAGAAGTATTAATACATATCTGCTTTAAATATTACCACACCAAGAAATATGAATACATATCTGCTTTAAATATTACTACACCAAGAAGTATGAATACATATCTGCTTTAAATATTACCACACCAAGAAGTATGAATACATATCTGCTTTAAATATTACCACACCAAGAAGTATGAATACATATCTGATTTAAGTATTACCACACCAAGAAGTATGAATACATATCTGCTTTAAATATTACCACACCAAGAAGTATGAAAACATATCTGCTTTAACTATTACTACACCAAGAAGTATGAATACATATCTGCTTTAAATATTTCCACTCCATGAAGTATGAATACATATCTGCTTTAAATATTACCACACCAAGAAATATGAATACATATCTGCTTTAAATATTACTACACCAAGAAGTATGAATATATATCTGCTTTAAATATTACCACACCAAGAAGTATGAATACATATCTGCTTTAAATATTATCACACCAAGAAGTATGAATACATATCTGCTTTAAATATTACCACACCAAGAAGTATGAATACATATCTGCTTTAAATATTACCACACCAAGAAGTATTAATACATATCTGCTTTAAATATTACCACACCAAGAAATATGAATACATATCTGCTTTAAATATTACTACACCAAGAAGTATGAATACATATCTGCTTTAAATATTACCACACCAAGAAGTATGAATACATATCTGCTTTAAATATTACCACACCAAGAAGTATTAATACATATCTGCTTTAAATATTACCACACCAAGAAATATGAATACATATCTGCTTTAAATATTACTACACCAAGAAGTATGAATACATATCTGCTTTAAATATTACCACACCAAGAAGTATGAATACATATCTGCTTTAAATATTACAACACCAAGAAATATGAATACATATCTGCTTTAAATATTACCACACCACGAAGTATGAATACATATCTGCTTTAAATATTACCACACTAAGAAGTATGAAAACATATCTGCTTTAACTATTACTACACCAAGAAGTATGAATACATATCTGCTATAAATATTTCCACTCCATGAAGTATGAATACATATCTGCTTTAAATATTACCACACCAAGAAATATGAATACATATCTGCTTTAAATATTACTACACCAAGAAGTATGAATACATATCTGCTTTAAATATTACCACACCAAGAAGTATGAATACATATCTGCTTTAAATATTATCACACCAAGAAGTATGAATACATATCTGCTTTAAATATTACCACACCAAGAAGTATGAATACATATCTGCTTTAAATATTACCACACCAAGAAGTATTAATACATATCTGCTTTAAATATTACCACACCAAGAAATATGAATACATATCTGCTTTAAATATTACTACACCAAGAAGTATGAATACATATCTGCTTTAAATATTACCACACCAAGAAGTATGAATACATATCTGCTTTAAATATTACCACACCAAGAAGTATTAATACATATCTGCTTTAAATATTACCACACCAAGAAATATGAATACATATCTGCTTTAAATATTACTACACCAAGAAGTATGAATACATATCTGCTTTAAATATTACCACACCAAGAAGTATGAATACATATCTGCTTTAAATATTACCACACCAAGAAATATGAATACATATCTGCTTTAAATATTACCACACCACGAAGTATGAATACATATCTGCTTTAAATATTACAACACCAAGAAGTATGAAAACATATCTGCTTTAACTATTACTACACCAAGAAGTATGAATACATATCTGCTTTAAATATTTCCACTCCATGAAGTATGAATACATATCTGCTTTAAATATTACCACACCAAGAAATATGAATACATATCTGCTTTAAATATTACTACACCAAGAAGTATGAATACATATCTGCTTTAAATATTACCACACCAAGAAGTATGAATACATATCTGCTTTAAATATTACCACACCAAGAAGTATTAATACATATCTGCTTTAAATATTATCACACCAAGAAGTATGAATACATATCTGCTTTAAATATTACCACACCAAGAAGTATGAATACATATCTGCTTTAAATATTACCACACCAAGAAGTATGAATACATATCTGCTTTAAATATTACCACACCAAGAAATATGAATACATATCTGCTTTAAATATTACTACACCAAGAAGTATGAATACATATCTGCTTTAAATATTACCACACCAAGAAGTATGAATACATATCTGCTTTAAATATTACCACACCAAGAAGTATTAATACATATCTGCTTTAAATATTACCACACCAAGAAATATGAATACATATCTGCTTTAAATATTACTACACCAAGAAGTATGAATACATATCTGCTTTAAATATTTCTACACCAAGAAGTATTAATACATATCTGCTTTAAATTTTGTGCTTGCATAGGAGACAGTTTGGCATATTCAAATGGACATAGATTTACGACCAAAGACCAAGATAATGATATATCGGATGGTCAGTGTGCACACTATTTTAAAGGGGCCTGGTGGTATGCAGCCTGCCTCCGTAGTAACCTGAACGGATTATATCTTGGTGGAGTTCATGCAACAATGGCTGATGGCATAGAATGGACTACATGGACAGGATTTTATTATTCTCTGAAATCTACTAAGATGATGATACGGAGGATGTAAAGACATGTGTACCCAACTGGAGCGAACTTTTTGACATTTAAGATACTTCTAATTAAACGTGAAAGACTTTCGGAATCTCTCTGAAATATACTAAGATGATGAGACGAAGGAATTAAAGAAATGTGCACCCAACTGGAACTATATTTTTTTTTACCTAAGGATACACCTAATTAAACGTTAAAGACTTTCTGAATCTTGTATTGGTTTATTGTTTGATGGATCTATTGTTATTTAATGTCAAATTAAGAATTTTGTCAGCAATATCATAGCAAGAACAAGTTATATTCGATGAGATGGAAATGATGTCTGCTTTGTACTAACCTTACACTCTCAGTCGGATTTTAGGCAGGTCATTACGGTTTTCACAGTTTTCCGGTTGTTGACTGATTTTGTCTGTTTATATACTTATGAGTTTTGACTTTCCCTTTGTTAGATTGTTCGGAGTTCGGTAATTTTGTTATTACCCTTATTTAGTTTGAGCCGACAGTCCTTGCTGTTGCTCCCTAATACTGTATGCTTATCGGATACCAAACACGGATTTTCTTGTTTTTGGTTTGGCTCGACCGTATTGCTCTTCTTTATTTTCTTGTTTTTGGTTTGGCTCGACCGTGTTGCTCTTCTTTATTTTCTTGTTTTTGGTTTGGCTCGACCGTGTTGCTCTTCTTTAGTTTCTTGTTTTTGGTTTAGCTCGACCGTGTTGCTCTTCTTTATTTTCTTGTTTTTGGTTTAGCTCGACCGTGTTGCTCTTCTTTATTTTCTTGTTTTTGGTTTGGCTCGACCGTGTTGCTCTTCTTTATTTTCTTGTTTTTGGTTTGGCTCGACCGTGTTGCTCTTCTCTATTTTCTTGTTTTTGGTTTGGCTCGACCGTGTTGCTCTTCTTTATTTTCTTGTTTTTGGTTTGGTTCGACCGTATTGCTCTTCTTTATTTTCTTGTTTTTGGTTTGGCTCGACCGTGTTGCTCTTCTTTAGTTTCTTGTTTTTGGTTTGGTTCGACCGTATTGCTCTTCTTTATTTTCTTGTTTTTGGTTTGGCTCGACCGTGTTGCTTTTCTTTAGTTTCTTGTTTTTGGTTTAGCTCGACCGTGTTGCTCTTCTTTATTTTCTTGTTTTTGGTTTGGCTCGACCGTGTTGCTCTTCTTTATTTTCTTGTTTTTGGTTTGGCTCGACCGTGTTGCTCTTCTCTATTTTCTTGTTTTTGGTTTGGCTCGACCGTGTTGCTCTTCTTTATTTTCTTGTTTTTGGTTTGGCTCGACCTTGTTGCTCTTCTTTAGTTTCTTGTTTTTGGTTTGGCTCGACCGTGTTGCTCTTCTTTAGTTTCTTGTTTTTGGTTTGGCTCGACCGTGTTGCTCTTCTTTATTTTCTTGTTTTTGGTTTGGCTCGACCGTGTTGCTCTTCTTTAGTTTCTTGTTTTTGGTTTGGTTCGACCGTATTGCTCTTCTTTATTTTCTTGTTTTTGGTTTGGCTCGACCGTGTTGCTTTTCTTTAGTTTCTTGTTTTTGGTTTGGCTCGACCGTATTGCTCTTCTTTAGTTTCTTGTTTTTGGTTTGGTTCGACCGTATTGCTCTTCTTTATTTTCTTGTTTTTGGTTTGGCTCGACCTTGTTGCTCTTCTTTAGTTTCTTGTTTTTGGCTTGGCTCGACCTTGTTGCTCTTCTCTATTTTCTTGTTTTTGGTTTAGCTCGACCTTGTTGCTCTTCTTTATTTTCTTGTTTTTGGTTTGGCTCGACCGTGTTCCTCCTTTTTATTTTCTTGTTTTTGGTTTGGCTCGACCGTGTTGCTCCTTTTTATTTTTTTGTTTTTGGTTTGGCTCGACCGTGTTGCTCCTTTTTATTTTCTTGTTTTTGGTTTGGCTCGACCGTGTTGCTCTTCTTTATTTTCTTGTTTTTGGTTTGGCTCGACCGTATTGCTCTTCTTTATTTTCTTGTTTTTGGTTTGGTTCGACCGTATTGCTCTTCTTTATTTTCTTGTTTTTGGTTTGGCTCGACCGTGTTGCTCTTCTTTAGTTTCTTGTTTTTGGTTTGGTTCGACCGTATTGCTCTTCTTTATTTTCTTGTTTTTGGTTTGGCTCGACCGTGTTGCTTTTCTTTAGTTTCTTGTTTTTGGTTTGGCTCGACCGTATTGCTCTTCTTTAGTTTCTTGTTTTTGGTTTGGTTCGACCGTATTGCTCTTCTTTATTTTCTTGTTTTTGGTTTGGCTCGACCTTGTTGCTCTTCTTTAGTTTCTTGTTTTTGGCTTGGCTCGACCTTGTTGCTCTTCTTTATTTTCTTGTTTTTGGTTTAGCTCGACCTTGTTGCTCTTCTTTATTTTCTTGTTTTTGGTTTGGCTCGACCGTGTTGCTCCTTTTTATTTTCTTGTTTTTGGTTTGGCTCGACCGTGTTGCTCCTTTTTATTTTTTTGTTTTTGGTTTGGCTCGACCGTGTTGCTCCTTTTTATTTTCTTGTTTTTGGTTTGGCTCGACCGTGTTGCTCTTCTTTATTTTCTTGTTTTTGGTTTGGCTCGACCGTGTTGCTCTTCTTTAGTTTCTTGTTTTTGGTTTGGTTCGACCGTATTGCTCTTCTTTATTTTCTTGTTTTTGGTTTGGCTCGACCTTGTTGCTCTTCTTTAGTTTCTTGTTTTTGGCTTGGCTCGACCTTGTTGCTCTTCTTTATTTTCTTGTTTTTGGTTTAGCTCGACCTTGTTGCTCTTCTTTATTTTCTTGTTTTTGGTTTGGCTCGACCGTGTTGCTCCTTTTTATTTTCTTGTTTTTGGTTTGGCTCGACCTTGTTGCTCCTTTTTATTTTCTTGTTTTTGGTTTGGCTCGACCGTGTTGCTCCTTTTTATTTTCTTGTTTTTGGTTTGGCTCGACCGTGTTGCTCCTTTTTATTTTCTTGTTTTTGGTTTGGCTCGACCGTGTTGCTCTTCTTTATTTTCTTGTTTTTGGTTTGGCTCGACCGTGTTGCTCTTCTTTAGTTTCTTGTTTTTGGCTTGGCTCGACCTTGTTGCTCTTCTTTATTTTCTTGTTTTTGATTTAGCTCGACCTTGTTGCTCTTCTTTATTTTCTTGTTTTTGGTTTGGCTCGACCGTGTTGCTCCTTTTTATTTTCTTGTTTTTGGTTTGGCTCGACCGTGTTGGTCTTCTTTATTTTCTTGTTTTTGGTTTGGCTCGACCGTGTTGCTCTTCTTTATTTATTGTCTGTGTTGTGTTTGTTGTTTTGTTTGTCTTCGTCATGTGACTTATGTACCCAATGTTGCCAGTTCCTCTGGATTGTCCATTTCTGGTTGCCTCTTCGATTTTCTCAAATGTATATTTATTAGTTATATATATTTAACTGTACCTTTGTACATTAACAGGCTCATGATCGATAAATACATTTGATTGTTTTGATTTGATTTGACTTTGCAATCAAAATAATTAGAAAAGTTTGAAGATGCCTAATTGAAAGGGGTAACCAGAAGCCGTAAATCGATGAAGGACAGACAATACAATGGCCAAAAGAAAAAGAACAAACAATATTCTACAAAACACTACACAGAAACCTGCAGATGGAGCAAAGCAAGCCCCATCTAAAAAACTAGTGATGAACTGAGGTGCTCCGGAAGGGTAAGAAATTCTTGCTGCACATATGGGAGTATAGTTTTTTTGAAAGATTTATCACCCCAAGGGATATCCGAGGTATAGATATATGACCTAGTGTCACCGATGTGGGATTCAAATCTTTTGATGGTGCATCGGGTGCGATAGATCATGGGTTGGAACCCCGTTCCGGTCAAACCAAAGACTATGAAATTGTCATTTGTGGGTTCACCACTACATACGCGTTATGAAAGAGGAAGAGCAAAGAATGGCTGCCTCTGGATCAAGAAAATGTGTCCGTGTGGAGCGACATGTCTAACCCCGTGCAATTATTTCAATGACCTAGCAGTATAATGGTCTAGTACAAAGCATACCTCATCAAAATATAACGTGCTTTCGAAACGATAAGGCTAAAAAATTGCTCATTTGGCGTTGAACCACATTCACTCACTCACTATATTGGTAATGTAATGTGTTTACATTTCTTCATACATAGTAATACAGTAAATATTTAAGATTATTGGTTGCATTGTGGGTAATAAAACGTAGATATATAATGTAGTGCACACGACACGTTTCTGAAATAACCTTCACCAAGTACGCGCAAGGTCAAAAGATTGTTATTTATTCTATAGTATGCATATTAATGAGGTTGCATTTTGCTTCGAATCCAATCAGAAAGGTTGATCAGAATTTGCATCCAATCAGAAACAGTTGTCAGAATATGTTTCCAATGAGAAACAATTATCAGAATATGCATCCAATCAGGTACAGTTATTATAATTTGTGTCCAATCATGCACAGTTATCATAATCTGTGTCCAATCATGTACAGTTATCATAATCTGTGTCCAATTAGATACAGTTATTAGAATATGTATCCTATCAGAGACAGCTATAAAAATCTATATCCAATCCAGTGAAGGCACGACACGTTGGTGTCGTATGCAAATATTTGTATGTTGCGCAACCGGAAGTCGGCATCAATATATCGTTATACGATGAGAGTGACATTATCGAATTTTCAGTGTTTTGCTAAGCCGATTACAGCGTTCACGGATGATTAATGGCGAGTTCCTCTCGGTAAATTGTTGATATATATCTATATATGAATGGAATTTACATAAGAATGTTTGGGTTGAATGTTAAATGTGATCATCTGCAATTTTCGATAGGGACATTTTGCGCCATCTTTTTTTTCATTCATAGCATCCTCAACCTATCAACATTAAAAATGAATATATGTAAAATCTGGTGGAGACTTTTCCTATCCTTTTTAGTATGACATAGATCCATCGTAGTGCTTCCTATAATGTCTTATGTCTCCTTAGGTCTCCATCCATTACGTCACATTTGACATTGAAAAATCCCCCAATTTTTCGTGATTTGTGTTGTATCAATCATCTCCTGTGACAATTTGAATTCTTAGAATAGCATATGTTAGCCTTTTTAATAGTGATTATGTGATTTCACAGTAACATATTGAGGATCACTTGAACTTTATGATCGCAATACTTGCATACAATAATAAAAAAAAATATATGATAAAGAAAAGTACAAGTATTGTCACTAATGACTGTCCACTTATGTTCTAATTCACCATGTTCTAATTCACCATGTTCTAATTCACCATGTTCTAATTCACCATGTTCTAATTCACCATGTTCTAATTCACCATGTTCTAATTCCCCATGTTCTAATTCACCATGTTCTAATTCACCATGTTCTAATTCACCATGTTCTAATTCACCATGTTCTAATTCACCATGTTCTAATTCACCATGTTCTAATTCACCATGTTCTAATTCACCATGTTCTAATTCACCATGTTCTAATTCACCATGTTCTAATTCACCATGTTCTAATTCCCCATGTTCTAATTCCCCATGTTCTAATTCCCCATGTTCTAATTCACCATGTTCTAATTCACCATGTTCTAATTCACCATGTTCTAATTCACCATGTTCTAATTCACCATGTTCTAATTCACCATGTTCTAATTCACCATGTTCTAATTCACCATGTTCTAATTCACCATGTTCTAATTCATCATGTTCAAACGAACATAAATTATTTATGTACAATATCGCTCATAATCCAAGTTTAAACAACTTCTGATTTGTTGATAAAACAAATAAAGACAAACTCATAATGAAATTGTCTGGCGCAGTGACCATTTCGATTTATTATTTATCAATCATACATCATCACATACATATTATATACAATAATGAAAATCACATTTACTGTCCATTATGAAAAGAAACATTGTCTGTTCTTTTACTTTACAACTACATATCTATAAATAAAAAATTCAATATTGAAATATACACAACAATTGTAGACATAAGCATAATTAGCTTAATAAAATAAACGTAGCATAAAATAATACTTCAGCTAGTTAAACTTAAGGTGCGTCCGATTTGATCACTGCCCAACCTCGATATGGAACTACTTTAAACAATTTATTTTATACCACCCCGAACCGAACTACTAAACCCGCGAAAATTCTGTATACGTGTACATGCAATAACTAAACTACAATCGTTTTTCTATAGAAAAACTGTCAAATAAATGATAAAAAATATATGTATTTGGACAATTAATTAAGATTCTTTAAATAAAAACACAATTTCGTTAAAACTCCATAACAGAACAGAAAAAAATCATAATCAATGAATTCAACTTTTTTGGGGGAAAAATAACAATAATTGTACATTTTTTTTATATAAGTATTGTTGATAATACGTATTGCGATCATAAAATTCAAGAGATCCCATATTGAAAATAAATTTAGACAGCTGGATTAAATTCACGTTTAATTTAAGTAATTTTTTAACGAGATGTTTTCACTTCAATGTCCATTTCTAAACTGAATCGCAAACATCCGGTTATCGATAGCATACTTCCTATGTGCGTGTCGTGTGCAAAGCGTCGCGCCTCCTCTGTATCCAATCAGAAGTAGTCATTCCGACAATGTACGTATATTGTATATTTATTGTCATGGGCAATCTTGTGAAACTTATATATATCATACAATTAAGAGAAGTTATGTAATTTATTCCCATGGATAACATTCTTATACCATTCACAGTCACTGGAGAGATGCATAGTAGCTCCTTTTCAAGGACAACCTTCTGATACCTATGCCACGCGTTTGCGGGGTATAAGGTGGATTATTTTCATGGCCAACCTTCTGATATCTATGCCACGCGTTTGCGGGGTATAAGGTAGATTATTTTCATGGCCAACCTTCTGATACCTATGCCACGCGTTTGCGGGGTATAAGGTAGATTATTTTCATGGCCAACCTTCTGATACCCATGCCACGCGTTTGCGGGGTATAAGGTAGATTATTTTCATGGCCAACCTTCTGATACCTATGCCACGCGTTTGCGGGGTATAAGGTAGATTATTTTCATGGCCAACCTTCTGATACCCATGCCACGCGTTTGCGGGGTATAAGGTAGATTATTTTCATGGCCAACCTTCTGATACCTATGCCGCGCGTTTGCGGGGTATAAGGTAGATTATTTTCATGGCCAACCTTCTGATACCTATGCCACGCGTTTGCGGGGTATAAGGTAGATTATTTTCATGGCCAACCTTCTGATACCTATGCCACGTGTTTGCGGGGTATAAGGTAGATTATTTTCATGGCCAACCTTCTGATACCTATGCCACGCGTTTGCGGGGTATAAGGTAGATTATTTTCATGGCCAACCTTCTGATACCTATGACACGCGTTTGCGGGGTATAAGGTAGATTATTTTCATGGCCAACCTTCTGATACCTATGACACGCGTTTGCGGGGTATAAGGTAGATTATTTTCAAGGACAACCTTCTGATACCTATGCCACGCGTTTGCGGGGTATAAGGTGGATTATTTTCATGGCCAACCTTCTGATACCTATGCCACGCGTTTGCGGGGTATAAGGTAGATTATTTTCATGGCCAACCTTCTGATACCTATGCCACGCGTTTGCGGGGTATAAGGTAGATTATTTTCATGGCCAACCTTCTGATACCTATGCCACGCGTTTGCGGGGTATAAGGCAGATTATTTTCATGGCCAACCTTCTGATACCTATGCCACGCGTTTGCGGGGTAAAAGGTAGATTATTTTCATGGCCAACCTTCTGATACCTATGCCACGCGTTTGCGGGATATAAGGTAGATTATTTTCATGGCCAACCTTCTGATACCTATGCCACGCGTTTGCGGGGTAAAAGGTAGATTATTTTCATGGCCAACCTTCTGATACCTATGCCACGCGTTTGCGGGGTATAAGGTAGATTATTTTCATGGCCAACCTTCTGATACCTATGCCACGCGTTTGCGGGGTATAAGGTAAATTATTTTCATGGCCAACCTTCTGATACCTATGCCACGCGTTTGCGGGGTATAAGGTAGATTATTTTCATGGCCAACCTTCTGATACCTATGCCACGCGTTTGCGGGGTATAAGGTAGATTATTTTCAAGGACAATCTACTGATACCTATGCCACGCGTTTGCGGGGTATAAGGTAGATTATTTTCATGGACAACTTCTGATACCTATGCCACGCGTTTCAGAGATATAAGGTAGTTTATTTTCTTGGACAACATTTCGATACCTAAATCCCACACTTGTGATAAGTAATTTCCCTTATTTTCATGGATAACATGCTGATACCTATATCATATATTGAAGAGATGTATGGTACCTTATTTTCACGAATGACATTTTGAAACCAATATCACACGTTGAAAAGATCCAAGGCGGCATATTTTCAAAAATAACATTCCGATGCAAATATCACCACACACTAGAGAAATGGATGGTAAATTATTTTCTTTGATAACTTTGTGATACCTGTTTAATACAAGGAAGAGGTGTAATGTTGCTCATGTTCATGTAAAATTCATATACCTATATTATACTATGAAGATGTAAAGGAAGGATATAAAGTCACTTATATTTAATGCAACGAATTGAAAATGTAGCGACACAATGTCTAGAAAGCATAGCCAAAATCATCCATTGATCTTTATTTCATATAAAAATTTAATGGGATGACAGCTTTGTAACATGCAATCGTTGAATTATTGCACCGTATGCTGATTTCAACGATTAATGACTCTTTAGTGTGGATTGAAGCCAAATAAATGGAAATCATAAAAGGGGCGCACGACATTTGCAGACCTGTTTACCCCAATTGAAACTAAAGAGTAGTATTTGCTCCAGCTCAGCGTAGTTTGGCAATGTTGAGAGTAGTTTTCGGAAATTGAAAACAATGGTTTCTGATTCATGAGCTGGTGCCATAATGGCATATACACACAGTATATACATACCAAATATCTACCTTAGTTACATGTATCTACTGAAGATGGAGGCCCGGGTGGCTCAATGAGTTAGGTCATACAGTACAGAAAGGGGCATACGGTGATCAATCACCGTGATAGTGGTCATGTCTAGGAGAGTGATGGGGATTAAAATTTAAAATTCATGTCGGTGATCAGGGGGCAATAAAACACCAGGTGTTAATCTTGTAATCAAGTGTGTCGTTTTACAGGTAAACTAGTCGGATAAAATGTACAGGTGAAATTACGTTTTTATATCGCCTTTTTTTTCTTTTTTTTTTTTTTTTTTTCAGGTACCGTCTCGGATTCCCCTCAGAATTAAAAAAAAACATTTTTCTTTCTTTCCTCAAAACGTAAAACATCCTTGAACGTAATCCCGGGAATGAAATCCCGAGATCGAGAAAATAGCACGAGAACGGAGAGTTCATTTGAATTGATGAATAAAATGTAAATAATAAATGATTATTCAACTTCAATTCAGTGAAATCATGGGTTGTGCAAATTTGTTTCAAAGATTTTTAACCTTGGCTGTGTATTGCGTATCTACACCTAGTATTTTATTGACACACGTACACATGACCTGGCTTGTACACAAATGAAGTTTCATAAACACATGCGCGATATGCGTGATTTGTTACGTTTTAAAGCGTATTTCCAGTTCAATGTTACATTTTAGTTCAATAATATTTTTTATACGGTCAGTATTTTTTTTTATTTTAATCTCCATAGAAAACCCAGTTAAAACCCTTTTCGTTGTAGAAATACGTACTAAATAATTTGTATACGTCGTTGAAGAATTTGATTAAAAATTAACGAAACAAATATTTATAAACAGATCGTTCAAAGAAGTACTACATGTTCAAAAGTCACTAAATTTACAGATATATTTTGGAAATTAGCGGCTAATCTGCAGAAAGATTAGAAACGTGAAAGGAAATAAGGAATTAACCTTTATCATGATTTTACCCCTACAAATGTTTGACATTACACATTATCTGACCAAAATCAAATGTCACCAGTTTATTTATTTATTCAAATTCAAATCTTAATTGGCTTTCAACCCAATAGATTTGTGACAAAATACAGCAAAAAAAAGTTTATGGAACAAATTAAAAGCATGCTCTTCGTTTTCCGCTTTTTGTTCATTTTGTATCCATTAACCTACGTAAATTTGGATTGTTATAGGTTTTTGTTTGCAATTTTAAAGAAAATTATTTTCATCTATAGCGGAATTACGTAACAAGCCATGTGTGTAAAACAGTTTACTTGAATTGTTAATTTTTTTCAATGCGAGAGGTAAAAGTCCAAAACACAAAATAAACCAATAATCAATTTTAAGTCTGCTCTTTACTACAAAACCCGCGCTTGCAAAGTCCGTGCTTCAAAAACCCGCGCCTGCGGTTTAACTTATAAACAAAAAATACATTTATGAAGTAGCCCGTATTTACGAATAATTCAATACATACTGAATTCAACCCAACAGAAGAAAAAAAATGAGAAATTAAAATTAAACAAGATAAAGTTCAGTTGCGATTTCAACAAAATTCTTGATATAGAACTCGAGGTCATAAAGTAGAACTTTCTAAAACAAACGAAAACGATAACAAGATACACATTCATTGGCAATGAAAAGCAACAAACAGTCAAATATTAACAGCAAGAGGATACAAAATTAATTGTCATAAATACATCCTTCAGTAGCAATAATTACGGCTTACGATTATTAAAAGTCAGCAGGTAGAACAGGTAACGCTAATCTCTTAATTGGCGGTAAAATATCAATCGGCGCACAGGTGACCGAGAGCCATAAAATGTAATTCCCACCACCTTGTCTTATGGTCCTTTTTAGGTCTATCACAGTGGGTTTATGTCCGTGATGATATGTCTAAAGGATTACAAATTATGTATCTCGGAGTGATCAATCACGGTATGTCCCTTTCTGTACAAACGAATTTGGAAAAAACGATGTTTGTTCAAGCGTAGAATAGTCAGGTTCAAACGTAGGTGTCTATATGAAAGGAAAATTTGTCACAAACGTTTCATTTGCTACAGTTCGTTTAATTAATCATTCTTGAAACAGAATTAAGTGTTTGGCAAGCTATGTTATCCAAAAAAAAAATTCTACGTCTTTTACTCCCGTGGGGTGTAAATATTTGTCTACCGTTACAATACTTACGCACGTTTTCTGACTATTTCTTCAACATAAACCATAAAACCGATATGAATATAAACGAATAAATTGTTCTGTTGATATATGTAGAATTACTTATATAATTTTTCTTATATCTACGGAGTATTGAAAAGGTTTGTGTGTCATAATTTCAAAGTTGAGATCCGGAATGTATATATGTTTGCTATATTCTTTAACTAGTGCTCAATGGTCAAAATTAACTGAACTGGGTTATAGATGTGCTACTACATCGTCATTTAAGGTTACATATGTTGTATAATTACAAAGATAATATACAAAAAGCATTTTTGAATTCGTGACGGAAAGGAATATTTGTGACGATAAAGAAAACGTGTGTGACGGTAAAGACAATTTGGTTGATAATAACAACTACCAACATATATCAAAAGCACGAGGTTGAATATAACACCTTTAACTGTGCACAAAAACATTCCTGATGCTAAGTAAAAGTGATTAAAAGTATGTGGTTGTCTTTACCGTCACGATTGTAATATGAAATTGTGACGGCAAAGACTGTTACGGTAAAGACAATTCCACATTTCGGTATTGATTCCGTTTATTACAGAACATATTTCTAAAGGTGAAATATGTGCATTGCTATCGGGAACAACGTTTTATTTCCACCTGACGTTTACAATGTTGTAGCAGGTGAACAGAGGAACTTATATTATGTTTGGAAAAGACATTGAATAAAGGTACTAATACATTTTAATGGAAATACTCGTTTTTTCTTTGAATTCTACTGACAGTCGATCCACGATACTGTTTCTTTACATCGATGAAGTAGAAAGGAAAGCACCAACGTGACTACGATCTCTGAGTCACATGTATATTAGACGTTTTGCAACGTTAAATTTTCGTGACGGTAAAGACAGAAATTCATAGGACACACATTTCAGAGTAAATAAAGGAAATAGTTTACAGAAAAAATATATAAATATTTAAGCATATTATTTATTGTGTGTTTGTTGTTGTTTTGCTTGTCTTCGTCCTGTGTCCTGTGTACCCAGAAAATATAATTAACATAGAGACCTAAGGGTAACGTTTTTAATGTCTTCGTCCTGTTTCTTGTGTACCCAGAAAATATAATTAACATAGAGACCTAAGAGTAACGTTTTTAATGTCTTCGTCCTGTGTCTTGTGTACCCAGAAAATATAATTAACATAGAGACCTAAGAGTAACGTTTTTAATGCCTTCGTCCTGTGTCTTGTGTACCCAAAAAATATAATTAACATAGAGACCTAAGGGTAACGTTTTTAATGTCTTCGTCCTGTGTCTTGTGTACCCAGAAAATATAATTAACATAGAGACCTAATGGTAACGTTTTTAATGCCTTCGTCCTGTGTCTTGTGTACCCAAAAAATATATTTAACATAGAGACCTAAGAGTAACGTTTTTAATGTCTTCGTCCTGTGTCTTGTGTACCCAAAAAATATAATTAACATAGAGACCTAAGGGTAACGTTTTTAATGTCTTCGTCCTGTTTCTTGTGTACCCAAAAAATATAATTAACATAGAGACCTAAGGGTAACGTTTTTAATGCCTTCGTCCTGTGTCTTGTGTACCCAAAAAATATATTTAACATAGAGACCTAATGGTAACGTTTTTAATGCCTTCGTCCTGTGTCTTGTGTACCCAAAAAATATATTTAACATAGAGACCTAAGAGTAACGTTTTTAATGTCTTCGTCCTGTGTCTTGTGTACCCAAAAAATATAATTAACATAGAGACCTAAGGGTAACGTTTTTAATGTCTTCGTCCTGTTTCTTGTGTACCCAGAAAATATAATTAACATAGAGACCTAAGAGTAACGTTTTTAATGCCTTCGTCCTGTGTCTTGTGTACCCAAAAAATATAATTAACATAGAGACCTAAGGGTAACGTTTTTAATGTCTTCGTCCTGTGTCTTGTGTACCCAGAAAATATAATTAACAGAGACCTAAGGGTAACGTTTTTAATGTCTTCGTCCTGTTTCTTGTGTACCCAAAAAATATAATTAACATAGAGACCTAAGGGTAACGTTTTTAATGTCTTCGTCCTGTGTCTTGTGTACCCAGAAAATATAATTAACATAGAGACCTAAGGGTAACGTTTTTAATGTCTTCGTCCTGTGTCTTGTGTACCCAGAAAATATAATTAACATAGAGACCTAAGAGTAACGTTTTTAATGCCTTCGTCCTGTGTCTTGTGTACCCAAAAAATATAATTAACATAGAGACCTAAGGGTAACGTTTTTAATGTCTTCGTCCTGTGTCTTGTGTACCCAGAAAATATAATTAACATAGAGAACTAAGGGTAACGTTTTTAATGTCTTCGTCCTGTGTCTTGTGTACCCAGAAAATATAATTAACAGAGACCTAAGGGTAACGTTTTTAATGTCTTCGTCCTGTTTCTTGTGTACCCAAAAAATATAATTAACATAGAGACCTAAGGGTAACGTTTTTAATGTCTTCGTCCTGTTTCTTGTGTACCCAGAAAATATAATTAACATAGAGACCTAAGGGTAACGTTTTTAATGTCTTCGTCCTGTGTATTGTGTACCCAGAAAATATAATTAACATAGAGACCTAAGAGTAACGTTTTTAATGCCTTCGTCCTGTGTCTTGTGTACCCAAAAAATATAATTAACATAGAGACCTAAGGGTAACGTTTTTAATGTCTTCGTCCTGTGTCTTGTGTACCCAGAAAATATAATTAACATAGAGACCTAAGGGTAACGTTTTTAATGTCTTCGTCCTGTGTCTTGTGTACCCAGAAAATATAATTAACAGAGACCTAAGGGTAACATTTTTAATGTCTTCGTCCTGTTTCTTGTGTACCCAAAAAATATAATTAACATAGAGACCTAAGGGTAACGTTTTTAATGTCTTCGTCCTGTGTCTTGTGTACCCAGAAAATATAATTAACATAGAGACCTAAGGGTAACGTTTTTAATGTCTTCGTCCTGTTTCTTGTGTACCCAGAAAATATAATTAACATAGAGACCTAAGGGTAACGTTTTTAATGTCTTCGTCCTGTGTCTTGTATACCCAGAAAATATAATTAACATAGAGACCTAATGGTAACGTTTTTAATGTCTTCGTCCTGTTTCTTGTGTACCCAGAAAATATAATTAACATAGAGACCTAAGAGTAACGTTTTTAATGTCTTCGTCCTGTGTCTTGTGTACCCAGAAAATATAATTAACATAGAGACCTAAGGGTAACGTTTTTAATGTCTTCGTCCTGTGTCTTGTGTACCCAGAAAATATAATTAACAGAGACCTAAGGGTAACGTTTTTAATGTCTTCGTCCTGTGTCTTGTGTACCCAGAAAATATAATTAACAGAGACCTAAGGGTAACGTTTTTAATGTCTTCGTCCTGTGTCTTGTGTACCCAGAAAATATAATTAACATACAGACCTAAGGGTAACGTTTTTAATGTCTTCGTCCTGTTTCTTGTGTACACAGAAAATATAATTAACATAGAGACCTAAGAGTAACGTTTTAAATGTCTTCGTCCTGTGTCTTGTGTACCCAGAAAATATAATTAACATACAGACCTAAGGGTAACGTTTTTAATGTCTTCGTCCTGTTTCTTGTGTACCCAGAAAATATAATTAACATAGAGACCTAAGAGTAACGTTTTTAATGTCTTCGTCCTGTGTCTTGTGTACCCAGAAAATATAATTAACATAGAGACCTAAGGGTAACGTTTTTAATGTCTTCGTCCTGTGTCTTGTGTACCCAGAAAATATAATTAACATAGAGACCTAAGGGTA
This sequence comes from Bathymodiolus septemdierum, assembly GCA_963383655.1. Taxonomy (NCBI): domain Eukaryota; kingdom Metazoa; phylum Mollusca; class Bivalvia; order Mytilida; family Modiolidae; genus Bathymodiolus; species Bathymodiolus septemdierum. The sequence goes on from OY726527.1 coordinate 2,464,923, forward strand.
ACGTTTTTAATGTCTTCGTCCTGTGTCTTGTGTACCCAGAAAATATAATTAACATAGAGACCTAAGGGTAACGTTTTTAATGTCTTCGTCCTGTGTCTTGTATACCCAGAAAATATAATTAACATAGAGACCTAATGGTAACGTTTTTAATGTCTTCGTCCTGTTTCTTGTGTACCCAGAAAATATAATTAACATAGAGACCTAAGAGTAACGTTTTTAATGTCTTCGTCCTGTTTCTTGTGTACCCAGAAAATATAATTAACATAGAGACCTAAGAGTAACGTTTTTAATGCCTTCGTCCTGTGTCTTGTGTACCCAAAAAATATAATTAACATAGAGACCTAAGGGTAACGTTTTTAATGTCTTCGTCCTGTGTCTTGTGTACCCAGAAAATATAATTAACATAGAGACCTAAGGGTAACGTTTTTAATGTCTTCGTCCTGTGTCTTGTGTACCCAGAAAATATAATTAACAGAGACCTAAGGGTAACGTTTTTAATGTCTTCGTCCTGTTTCTTGTGTACCCAAAAAATATAATTAACATAGAGACCTAAGGGTAACGTTTTTAATGTCTTCGTCCTGTGTCTTGTGTACCCAGAAAATATAATTAACATAGAGACCTAAGGGTAACGTTTTTAATGTCTTCGTCCTGTGTCTTGTGTACCCAGAAAATATAATTAACATAGAGACCTAATGGTAACGTTTTTAATGTCTTCGTCCTGTTTCTTGTGTACCCAGAAAATATAATTAACATAGAGACCTAAGAGTAACATTTTTAATGTCTTCGTCCTGTTTCTTGTGTACCCAGAAAATATAATTAACATAGAGACCTAAGGGTAACGTTTTTAATGTCTTCGTCCTGTGTCTTGTGTACCCAGAAAATATAATTAACGTAGAGACCTAAGGGTAACGTTTTTAATGTCTTCGTCCTGTGTCTTGTGTACCCAGAAAATGTAATTAACATAGAGACCTAAGGGTAACGTTTTTAATGTCTTCGTCCTGTGTCTTGTGTACCCAGAAAATATAATTAACATAGAGACCTAAGGGTAACGTTTTTAATGTCTTCGTCCTGTGTCTTGTGTACCCAGAAAATATAATTAACGTAGAGACCTAAGGGTAACGTTTTTAATGTCTTCCTCCTGTTTCTTGTGTACCTAGAAAATATTATTAACATAGAGACCTAAGGGTAACGTTTTTAATGTCTTCGTCAGGTGCCTTGTGTACCCAGAAAATATAATTAATATAGAGACCTAAGGGTAACGTTTTTAATGTCTTCGTACTGTGTCTTGTGTACCCAGAAAATATAATTAACAGAGACCTAAGGGTAACGTTTTTAATGTCTTCGTCCTGTTTCTTGTGTACCCAAAAAATATAATTAACATAGAGACCTAAAGGTAACGTTTTTAATGTCTTCGTCCTGTGTCTTGTGTACCCAGAAAATATAATTAACATAGAGACCTAAGGGTAACGTTTTTAATGTCTTCGTCCTGTTTCTTGTGTACCCAGAAAATATAATTAACATAGAGACCTAAGGGTAACGTTTTTAATGTCTTCGTCCTGTTTCTTGTGTACCCAGAAAATATAATTAACATAGAGACCTAAGGGTAACGTTTTTAATGTCTTCGTCCTGTGTCTTGTATACCCAGAAAATATAATTAACATAGAGACCTAATGGTAACGTTTTTAATGTCTTCGTCCTGTTTCTTGTGTACCCAGAAAATATAATTAACATAGAGACCTAAGAGTAACGTTTTTAATGTCTTCGTCCTGTGTCTTGTGTACCCAGAAAATATAATTAACATAGAGACCTAAGGGTAACGTTTTTAATGTCTTTGTCCTGTGTCTTGTGTACCCAGAAAATATAATTAACAGAGACCTAAGGGTAACGTTTTTAATGTCTTCGTCCTGTGTCTTGTGTATCCAGAAAATATAATTAACAGAGACCTAAGGGTAACGTTTTTAATGTCTTCGTCCTGTGTCTTGTGTACCCAGAAAATATAATTAACATACAGACCTAAGGGTAACGTTTTTAATGTCTTCGTCCTGTTTCTTGTGTACACAGAAAATATAATTAACATAGAGACCTAAGGGTAACGTTTTTAATGTCTTCGTCCTGTTTCTTGTGTACCCAGAAAATATAATTAACATAGAGACCTAAGAGTAACGTTTTTAATGTCTTCGTCCTGTGTCTTGTGTACCCAGAAAATATAATTAACATAGAGACCTAAGGGTAACGTTTTTAATGTCTTCGTCCTGTGTCTTGTGTACCCAGAAAATATAATTAACATAGAGACCTAAGGGTAACGTTTTTAATGTCTTCGTCCTGTGTCTTGTGTACCCAGAAAATATAATTAACATAGAGACCTAAGGGTAACGTTTTTAATGTCTTCGTCCTGTGTCTTGTATACCCAGAAAATATAATTAACATAGAGACCTAATGGTAACGTTTTTAATGTCTTCGTCCTGTTTCTTGTGTACCCAGAAAATATAATTAACATAGAGACCTAAGAGTAACGTTTTTAATGTCTTCGTCCTGTTTCTTGTGTACCCAGAAAATATAATTAACATAGAGACCTAAGAGTAACGTTTTTAATGCCTTCGTCCTGTGTCTTGTGTACCCAAAAAATATAATTAACATAGAGACCTAAGGGTAACGTTTTTAATGTCTTCGTCCTGTGTCTTGTGTACCCAGAAAATATAATTAACATAGAGACCTAAGGGTAACGTTTTTAATGTCTTCGTCCTGTGTCTTGTGTACCCAGAAAATATAATTAACAGAGACCTAAGGGTAACGTTTTTAATGTCTTCGTCCTGTTTCTTGTGTACCCAAAAAATATAATTAACATAGAGACCTAAGGGTAACGTTTTTAATGTCTTCGTCCTGTGTCTTGTGTACCCAGAAAATATAATTAACATAGAGACCTAAGGGTAACGTTTTTAATGTCTTCGTCCTGTGTCTTGTGTACCCAGAAAATATAATTAACATAGAGACCTAATGGTAACGTTTTTAATGTCTTCGTCCTGTTTCTTGTGTACCCAGAAAATATAATTAACATAGAGACCTAAGAGTAACGTTTTTAATGTCTTCGTCCTGTTTCTTGTGTACCCAGAAAATATAATTAACATAGAGACCTAAGGGTAACGTTTTTAATGTCTTCGTCCTGTGTCTTGTGTACCCAGAAAATATAATTAACGTAGAGACCTAAGGGTAACGTTTTTAATGTCTTCGTCCTGTGTCTTGTGTACCCAGAAAATGTAATTAACATAGAGACCTAAGGGTAACGTTTTTAATGTCTTCGTCCTGTGTCTTGTGTACCCAGAAAATATAATTAACATAGAGACCTAAGGGTAACGTTTTTAATGTCTTCGTCCTGTGTCTTGTGTACCCAGAAAATATAATTAACGTAGAGACCTAAGGGTAACGTTTTTAATGTCTTCCTCCTGTTTCTTGTGTACCTAGAAAATATTATTAACATAGAGACCTAAGGGTAACGTTTTTAATGTCTTCGTCAGGTGCCTTGTGTACCCAGAAAATATAATTAATATAGAGACCTAAGGGTAACGTTTTTAATGTCTTCGTACTGTGTCTTGTGTACCCAGAAAATATAATTAACAGAGACCTAAGGGTAACGTTTTTAATGTCTTCGTCCTGTTTCTTGTGTACCCAAAAAATATAATTAACATAGAGACCTAAAGGTAACGTTTTTAATGTCTTCGTCCTGTGTCTTGTGTACCCAGAAAATATAATTAACATAGAGACCTAAGGGTAACGTTTTTAATGTCTTCGTCCTGTTTCTTGTGTACCCAGAAAATATAATTAACATAGAGACCTAAGGGTAACGTTTTTAATGTCTTCGTCCTGTTTCTTGTGTACCCAGAAAATATAATTAACAGAGACCTAAGGGTAACGTTTTTAATGTCTTCGTCCTGTGTCTTGTGTACCTAGAAAATATAATTAACATAGAGACCTAAGGGTAGCGTTTTTAATGTCTTCGTCCTGTGTCTTGTGTACCCAGAAAATATAATTAACATAGAGACCTAAGGGTAACGTTTTTAATGTCTTCGTCCTGTGTCTTGTGTACCCAGAAAATATAATTAACATAGAGACCTAAGGGTAACGTTTTTAATGTCTTCGTCCTGTGTCTTGTGTACCCAGAAAATATAATTAACATACAGACCTAAGGGTAACGTTTTTAATGTCTTCGTCCTGTTTCTTGTGTACACAGAAAATATAATTAACATAGAGACCTAAGGGTAACGTTTTTAATGTCTTCGTCCTGTGTCTTGTGTACCCAGAAAATATAATTAACATAGAGACCTAAGGGTAACGTTTTTAATGTCTTCGTCCTGTGTCTTGTGTATCCAGAAAATATAATTAACATAGAGACCTAAGGGTAACGTTTTTAATGTCTTCGTCCTGTGTCTTGTGTACCCAGAAAATATAATTAACATAGAGACCTAATGGTAACGTTTTTAATGTCTTCGTCCTGTTTCTTGTGTACCCAGAAAATATAATTAACATAGAGAACTAAGAGTAACGTTTTTAATGTCTTCGTCCTGTGTCTTGTGTACCCAGAAAATATAATTAACATAGAGACCTAAGGGTAACGTTTTTAATGTCTTCGTCCTGTGTCTTGTGTACCCAAAAAATATAATTAACATAGAGACCTAAGGGTAACGTTTTTAATGTCTTCGTCCTGTGTCTTGTGTACCCAGAAAATATAATTAACATAGAGACCTAAGGGTAACGTTTTTAATGTCTTCGTCCTGTGTCTTGTGTACCCAGAAAATATAATTAACAGAGACCTAAGGGTAACGTTTTTAATGTCTTCGTCCTGTGTCTTGTGTACCCAAAAAATATAATTAACATAGAGACCTAAGGGTAACGTTTTTAATGTCTTCGTCCTGTTTCTTGTGTACCCAGAAAATATAATTAACATAGAGACCTAATAGTAACGTTTTTAATGTCTTCGTCCTGTGTCTTGTGTACCCAGAAAATATAATTAACATAGAGACCTAAGAGTAACGTTTTTAATGTCTTCGTCCTGTGTCTTGTGTACCCAGAAAATATAATTAACATAGAGACCTAAGGGTAACGTTTTTAATGTCTTCGTCCTGTGTCTTGTGTACCCAGAAAATGTAATTAACAGAGACCTAAGGGTAACGTTTTTAATGTCTTCGTCCTGTGTCTTGTGTACCCAGAAAATATAATTAACATAGAGACCTAAGGGTAACGTTTTTAATGTCTTCGTCCTGTGTCTTGTGTACCCAGAAAATATAATTAACATAGAGACCTAAGGGTAACGTTTTTAATGTCTTCGTCCTGTGTCTTGTGTACCCAGAAAATATAATTAACAGAGACCTAAGGGTAACGTTTTTAATGTCTTCGTCCTGTGTCTTGTGTACCCAGAAAATATAATTAACAGAGACCTAAGGGTAACGTTTTTAATGTCTTCGTCCTGTGTCTTGTGTACCCAGAAAATATAATTAACATAGAGACCTAAGGGTAACGTTTTTAATGTCTTCGTCCTGTGTCTTGTGTACCCAGAAAATATAATTAACATAGAGACCTAATAGTAACGTTTTTAATGTCTTCGTCCTGTGTCTTGTGTATCCAGAAAATATAATTAACATAGAGACCTAAGGGTAACGTTTTTAATGTCTTCGTCCTGTGTCTTGTGTACCCAGAAAATATAATTAACATAGAGACCTAATGGTAACGTTTTTAATGTCTTCGTCCTGTTTCTTGTGTACCCAGAAAATATAATTAACATAGAGACCTAAGAGTAACGTTTTTAATGTCTTCGTCCTGTGTCTTGTGTACCCAGAAAATATAATTAACATAGAGACCTAAGGGTAACGTTTTTAATGTCTTCGTCCTGTGTCTTGTGTACCCAGAAAATATAATTAACATAGAGACCTAAGGGTAACGTTTTTAATGTCTTCGTCCTGTGTCTTGTGTACCCAGAAAATATAATTAACAGAGACCTAAGGGTAACGTTTTTAATGTCTTCGTCCTGTGTCTTGTGTACCCAAAAAATATAATTAACATAGAGACCTAAGGGTAACGTTTTTAATGTCTTCGTCCTGTGTCTTGTGTACCCAGAAAATATAATTAACATAGAGACCTAAGGGTAACGTTTTTAATGTCTTCGTCCTGTTTCTTGTGTACCCAGAAAATATAATTAACATAGAGACCTAATAGTAACGTTTTTAATGTCTTCGTCCTGTGTCTTGTGTACCCAGAAAATATAATTAACATAGAGACCTAAGAGTAACGTTTTTAATGTCTTCGTCCTGTGTCTTGTGTACCCAAAAAATATAATTAACATAGAGACCTAAGGGTAACGTTTTTAATGTCTTCGTCCTGTTTCTTGTGTACCCAGAAAATATAATTAACATAGAGACCTAAGGGTAACGTTTTTAATGTCTTCGTCCTGTGTCTTGTGTACCCAGAAAATATAATTAACAGAGACCTAAGGGTAACGTTTTTAATGTCTTCGTCCTGTGTCTTGTGTACCCAGAAAATATAATTAACATAGAGACCTAAGGGTAACGTTTTTAATGTCTTCGTCCTGTGTCTTGTGTACCCAGAAAATATAATTAATATAGAGACCTAAGGGTAACGTTTTTAATGTCTTCGTCCTGTGTCTTGTGTACCCAGAAAATATAATTAACAGAGATCTAAGGGTAACGTTTTTAATGTCTTCGTCCTGTGTCTTGTGTACCCAGAAAATATAATTAACAGAGACCTAAGGGTAACGTTTTTAATGTCTTCGTCCTGTGTCTTGTGTACCCAGAAAATATAATTAACATACAGACCTAAGGGTAACGTTTTTAATGTCTTCGTCCTGTTTCTTGTGTACACAGAAAATATAATTAACATAGAGACCTAAGGGTAACGTTTTTAATGTCTTCGTCCTGTTTCTTGTGTACCCAGAAAATATAATTAACATAGAGACCTAAGAGTAACGTTTTTAATGTCTTCGTCCTGTGTCTTGTGTACCCAGAAAATATAATTAACATAGAGACCTAAGGGTAACGTTTTTAATGTCTTCGTCCTGTGTCTTGTGTACCCAGAAAATATAATTAACATAGAGACCTAAGGGTAACGTTTTTAATGTCTTCGTCCTGTTTCTTGTGTACCCAGAAAATATAATTAACATAGAGACCTAAGGGTAACGTTTTTAATGTCTTCGTCCTGTGTCTTGTATACCCAGAAAATATAATTAACGTAGAGACCTAAGTGTAACGTTTTTAATGTCTTCCTCCTGTTTCTTGTGTACCTAGAAAATATTATTAACATAGAGACCTAAGGGTAACGTTTTTAATGTCTTCGTCCTGTGCCTTGTGTACCCAGAAAATATAATTAATATAGAGGCCTAAGGGCAACGTTTAAAATGTCTTCGTCCTGTGTCTTGTGTACCCAGAAAATATAATTAACATAGAGACCTAAGGGTAACATTTTTAATGTCTTCGTCCTGTGTCTTGTGTACCCAGAAAATATAATTAACATAGAGACCTAAGGGTAACATTTTTAATGTCTTCGTCCTGTGTCTTGTGTACCCAGAAAATATAATTAACATAGAGACCTAAGGGTAACGTTTTTAATGTCTTCGTCCTGTGTCTTGTGTACCCAGAAAATATAATTAACATAGAGACCTAAGGGTAACGTTTTTAATGTCTTCGTCCTGTGTCTTGTGTACCCAGAAAATATAATTAACATAGAGACCTAAGGGTAACGTTTTTAATGTCTTCGTCCTGTGTCTTGTATACCCAGAAAATATAATTAACATAGAGACCTAATGGTAACGTTTTTAATGTCTTCGTCCTGTTTCTTGTGTACCCAGAAAATATAATTAACATAGAGACCTAAGAGTAACGTTTTTAATGTCTTCGTCCTGTTTCTTGTGTACCCAGAAAATATAATTAACATAGAGACCTAAGAGTAACGTTTTTAATGCCTTCGTCCTGTGTCTTGTGTACCCAAAAAATATAATTAACATAGAGACCTAAGGGTAACGTTTTTAATGTCTTCGTCCTGTGTCTTGTGTACCCAGAAAATATAATTAACATAGAGACCTAAGGGTAACGTTTTTAATGTCTTCGTCCTGTGTCTTGTATACCCAGAAAATATAATTAACAGAGACCTAAGGGTAACGTTTTTAATGTCTTCGTCCTGTTTCTTGTGTACCCAAAAAATATAATTAACATAGAGACCTAAGGGTAACATTTTTAATGTCTTCGTCCTGTGTCTTGTGTACCCAGAAAATATAATTAACATAGAGACCTAAGGGTAACATTTTTAATGTCTTCGTCCTGTGTCTTGTGTACCCAGAAAATATAATTAACATAGAGACCTAAGGGTAACGTTTTTAATGTCTTCGTCCTGTGTCTTGTGTACCCAGAAAATATAATTAACATAGAGAACTAAGGGTAACGTTTTTAATGTCTTCGTCCTGTGTCTTGTGTACCCAGAAAATATAATTAACATAGAGACCTAAGGGTAACGTTTTTAATGTCTTCGTCCTGTGTCTTGTATACCCAGAAAATATAATTAACATAGAGACCTAATGGTAACGTTTTTAATGTCTTCGTCCTGTTTCTTGTGTACCCAGAAAATATAATTAACATAGAGACCTAAGAGTAACGTTTTTAATGTCTTCGTCCTGTTTCTTGTGTACCCAGAAAATATAATTAACATAGAGACCTAAGAGTAACGTTTTTAATGCCTTCGTCCTGTGTCTTGTGTACCCAAAAAATATAATTAACATAGAGACCTAAGGGTAACGTTTTTAATGTCTTCGTCCTGTGTCTTGTGTACCCAGAAAATATAATTAACATAGAGACCTAAGGGTAACGTTTTTAATGTCTTCGTCCTGTGTCTTGTATACCCAGAAAATATAATTAACAGAGACCTAAGGGTAACGTTTTTAATGTCTTTGTCCTGTTTCTTGTGTACCCAAAAAATATAATTAACATAGAGACCTAAGGGTAACGTTTTTAATGTCTTCGTCCTTTGTCTTGTGTACCCAGAAAATATAATTAACATAGAGACCTAAGGGTAACGTTTTTAATGTCTTCGTCCTGTGTCTTGTGTACCCAGAAAATATAATTAACATAGAGACCTAATGGTAACGTTTTTAATGTCTTCGTCCTGTTTCTTGTGTACCCAGAAAATATAATTAACATAGAGACCTAAGAGTAACGTTTTTAATGTCTTCGTCCTGTTTCTTGTGTACCCAGAAAATATAATTAACATAGAGACCTAAGGGTAACGTTTTTAATGTCTTCGTCCTGTGTCTTGTGTACCCAGAAAATATAATTAACGTAGAGACCTAAGGGTAACGTTTTTAATGTCTTCGTCCTGTGTCTTGTGTACCCAGAAAATGTAATTAACATAGAGACCTAAGGGTAACGTTTTTAATGTCTTCGTCCTGTGTCTTGTGTACCCAGAAAATATAATTAACATAGAGACCTAAGGGTAACGTTTTTAATGTCTTCGTCCTGTGTCTTGTATACCCAGAAAATATAATTAACGTAGAGACCTAAGGGTAACGTTTTTAATGTCTTCCTCCTGTTTCTTGTGTACCTAGAAAATATTATTAACATAGAGACCTAAGGGTAACGTTTTTAATGTCTTCGTCAGGTGCCTTGTGTACCCAGAAAATATAATTAATATAGAGACCTAAGGGTAACGTTTTTAATGTCTTCGTCCTGTTTCTTGTGTACCCAAAAAATATAATTAACATAGAGACCTAAAGGTAACGTTTTTAATGTCTTCGTCCTGTGTCTTGTGTACCCAGAAAATATAATTAACATAGAGACCTAAGGGTAACGTTTTTAATGTCTTCGTCCTGTTTCTTGTGTACCCAGAAAATATAATTAACATAGAGACCTAAGGGTAACGTTTTTAATGTCTTCATCCTGTGTCTTGTGTACCCAGAAAATATAATTAACATAGAGACCTAAGGGTAACGTTTTTAATGTCTTCGTCCTGTGTCTTGTGTACCCAGAAAATATAATTAACAGAGACCTAAGGGTAACGTTTTTAATGTCTTCGTCCTGTGTCTTGTGTACCCAGAAAATATAATTAACAGAGACCTAAGGGTAACGTTTTTAATGTCTTCGTCCTGTTTCTTGTGTACCCAAAAAATATAATTAACATAGAGACCTAAGGGTAACGTTTTTAATGTCTTCGTCCTTTGTCTTGTGTACCCAGAAAATATAATTAACATAGAGACCTAAGGGTAACGTTTTTAATGTCTTCGTCCTGTGTCTTGTGTACCCAGAAAATATAATTAACATAGAGACCTAATGGTAACGTTTTTAATGTCTTCGTCCTGTTTCTTGTGTACCCAGAAAATATAATTAACATAGAGACCTAAGAGTAACGTTTTTAATGTCTTCGTCCTGTTTCTTGTGTACCCAAAAAATATAATTAACATAGAGACCTAAGGGTAACGTTTTTAATGTCTTCGTCCTGTGTCTTGTGTACCCAGAAAATATAATTAACGTAGAGACCTAAGGGTAACGTTTTTAATGTCTTCGTCCTGTGTCTTGTGTACCCAGAAAATGTAATTAACATAGAGACCTAAGGGTAACGTTTTTAATGTCTTCGTCCTGTGTCTTGTGTACCCAGAAAATATAATTAACATAGAGACCTAAGGGTAACGTTTTTAATGTCTTCGTCCTGTGTCTTGTATACCCAGAAAATATAATTAACGTAGAGACCTAAGGGTAACGTTTTTAATGTCTTCCTCCTGTTTCTTGTGTACCTAGAAAATATTATTAACATAGAGACCTAAGGGTAACGTTTTTAATGTCTTCGTCAGGTGCCTTGTGTACCCAGAAAATATAATTAATATAGAGACCTAAGGGTAACGTTTTTAATGTCTTCGTCCTGTTTCTTGTGTACCCAAAAAATATAATTAACATAGAGACCTAAAGGTAACGTTTTTAATGTCTTCGTCCTGTGTCTTGTGTACCCAGAAAATATAATTAACATAGAGACCTAAGGGTAACGTTTTTAATGTCTTCGTCCTGTTTCTTGTGTACCCAGAAAATATAATTAACATAGAGACCTAAGGGTAACGTTTTTAATGTCTTCGTCCTGTTTCTTGTGTACCCAGAAAATATAATTAACAGAGACCTAAGGGTAACGTTTTTAATGTCTTCGTCCTGTGTCTTGTGTACCCAGAAAATATAATTAACATAGAGACCTAAGGGTAACGTTTTTAATGTCTTCATCCTGTGTCTTGTGTACCCAGAAAATATAATTAACATAGAGACCTAAGGGTAACGTTTTTAATGTCTTCGTCCTGTGTCTTGTGTACCCAGAAAATATAATTAACAGAGACCTAAGGGTAACGTTTTTAATGTCTTCGTCCTGTGTCTTGTGTACCCAGAAAATATAATTAACAGAGACCTAAGGGTAACGTTTTTAATGTCTTCGTCCTGTGTCTTGTGTACCCAGAAAATATAATTAACATACAGACCTAATGGTAACGTTTTTAATGTCTTCGTCCTGTTTCTTGTGTACACAGAAAATATAATTAACATAGAGACCTAAGGGTAACGTTTTTAATGTCTTCGTCCTGTGTCTTGTGTACCCAGAAAATATAATTAACATAGAGACCTAAGGGTAACGTTTTTAATGTCTTCGTCCTGTGTCTTGTGTATCCAGAAAATATAATTAACATACAGACCTAAGGGTAACGTTTTTAATGTCTTCGTCCTGTGTCTTGTGTACCCAGAAAATATAATTAACATAGAGACCTAAGAGTAACGTTTTTAATGTCTTCGTCCTGTGTCTTGTGTACCCAGAAAATATAATTAACATAGAGACCTAAGGGTAACGTTTTTAATGTCTTCGTCCTGTGTCTTGTGTACCCAAAAAATATAATTAACATAGAGACCTAAGGGTAACGTTTTTAATGTCTTCGTCCTGTGTCTTGTGTACCCAGAAAATATAATTAACATAGAGACCTAAGAGTAACGTTTTTAATGTCTTCGTCCTGTTTCTTGTGTACCCAAAAAATATAATTAACATAGAGACCTAAGGGTAACGTTTTTAATGTCTTCGTCCTGTTTCTTGTGTACCCAGAAAATATAATTAACAGAGACCTAAGGGTAACGTTTTTAATGTCTTCGTCCTGTGTCTTGTTTACCCAGAAAATATAATTAACATAGAGACCTAAGGGTAACGTTTTTAATGTCTTCGTCCTGTGTCTTGTTTACCCAGAAAATATAATTAACATAGAGACCTAAGGGTAACGTTTTTAATGTCTTCGTCCTGTGTCTTGTGTACCCAGAAAATATAATTAACATAGAGACCTAAGGGTAACGTTTTTAATGTCTTCGTCCTGTGTCTTGTGTACCCAGAAAATATAATTAACAGAGACCTAAGGGTAACGTTTTTAATGTCTTCGTCCTGTGTCTTGTGTACCCAGAAAATATAATTAACAGAGACCTAAGGGTAACGTTTTTAATGTCTTCGTCCTGTGTCTTGTGTACCCAGAAAATATAATTAACATAGAGACCTAAGGGTAACGTTTTTAATGTCTTCGTCCTGTGTCTTGTGTACCCAGAAAATATAATTAACATAGAGACCTAAGGGTAACGTTTTTAATGTCTTCGTCCTGTGTCTTGTGTATCCAGAAAATATAATTAACATAGAGACCTAAGGGTAACGTTTTTAATGTCTTCGTCCTGTGTCTTGTGTACCCAGAAAATATAATTAACATAGAGACCTAATGGTAACGTTTTTAATGTCTTCGTCCTGTTTCTTGTGTACCCAGAAAATATAATTAACATAGAGACCTAAGAGTAACGTTTTTAATGTCTTCGTCCTGTGTCTTGTGTACCCAGAAAATATAATTAACATAGAGACCTAAGGGTAACGTTTTTAATGTCTTCGTCCTGTGTCTTGTGTACCCAAAAAATATAATTAACATAGAGACCTAAGGGTAACGTTTTTAATGTCTTCGTCCTGTGTCTTGTGTACCCAGAAAATATAATTAACATAGAGACCTAAGGGTAACGTTTTTAATGTCTTCGTCCTGTGTCTTGTGTACCCAGAAAATATAATTAACAGAGACCTAAGGGTAACGTTTTTAATGTCTTCGTCCTGTGTCTTGTGTACCCAAAAAATATAATTAACATAGAGACCTAAGGGTAACGTTTTTAATGTCTTCGTCCTGTGTCTTGTGTACCCAGAAAATATAATTAACATAGAGACCTAAGGGTAACGTTTTTAATGTCTTCGTCCTGTGTCTTGTGTACCCAGAAAATATAATTAACATAGAGACCTAATAGTAACGTTTTTAATGTCTTCGTCCTGTGTCTTGTGTACCCAGAAAATATAATTAACATAGAGACCTAAGAGTAACGTTTTTAATGTCTTCGTCCTGTGTCTTGTGTACCCAAAAAATATAATTAACATAGAGACCTAATAGTAACGTTTTTAATGTCTTCGTCCTGTTTCTTGTGTACCCAGAAAATATAATTAACATAGAGACCTAAGGGTAACGTTTTTAATGTCTTCGTCCTGTGTCTTGTGTACCCAGAAAATATAATTAACAGAGACCTAAGGGTAACGTTTTTAATGTCTTCGTCCTGTGTCTTGTGTACCCAGAAAATATAATTAACATAGAGACCTAAGGGTAACGTTTTTAATGTCTTCGTCCTGTGTCTTGTGTACCCAGAAAATATAATTAACATAGAGACCTAAGGGTAACGTTTTTAATGTCTTCGTCCTGTGTCTTGTGTACCCAGAAAATATAATTAACAGAGATCTAAGGGTAACGTTTTCAATGTCTTCGTCCTGTGTCTTGTGTACCCAGAAAATATAATTAACAGAGACCTAAGGGTAACGTTTTTAATGTCTTCGTCCTGTGTCTTGTGTACCCAGAAAATATAATTAACATACAGACCTAAGGGTAACGTTTTTAATGTCTTCGTCCTGTTTCTTGTGTACACAGAAAATATAATTAACATAGAGACCTAAGGGTAACGTTTTTAATGTCTTCGTCCTGTTTCTTGTGTACCCAGAAAATATAATTAACATAGAGACCTAAGAGTAACGTTTTTAATGTCTTCGTCCTGTGTCTTGTGTACCCAGAAAATATAATTAACATAGAGACCTAAGGGTAACGTTTTTAATGTCTTCGTCCTGTGTCTTGTGTACCCAGAAAATATAATTAACATAGAGACCTAAGGGTAACGTTTTTAATGTCTTCGTCCTGTTTCTTGTGTACCCAGAAAATATAATTAACATAGAGACCTAAGGGTAACGTTTTTAATGTCTTCGTCCTGTGTCTTGTATACCCAGAAAATATAATTAACGTAGAGACCTAAGTGTAACGTTTTTAATGTCTTCCTCCTGTTTCTTGTGTACCCAGAACATATTATTAACATAGAGACCTAAGGGTAACGTTTTTAATGTCTTCGTCCTGTGCCTTGTGTACCCAGAAAATATAATTAATATAGAGGCCTAAGGGCAACGTTTAAAATGTCTTCGTCCTGTGTCTTGTGTACCCAGAAAATATAATTAACATAGAGACCTAAGGGTAACATTTTTAATGTCTTCGTCCTGTGTCTTGTGTACCCAGAAAATATAATTAACATAGAGACCTAAGGGTAACATTTTTAATGTCTTCGTCCTGTGTCTTGTGTACCCAGAAAATATAATTAACATAGAGACCTAAGGGTAACGTTTTTAATGTCTTCGTCCTGTGTCTTGTGTACCCAGAAAATATAATTAACAGAGACCTAAGGGTAACGTTTTTAATGTCTTCGTCTTGTGTCTTGTGTACCCAGAAAATATAATTAATAGAGAGACCTAAGGGTAACGTTTTTAATGTCTTCGTCCTGTTTCTTGTGTACCCAAAAAATATAATTAACATAGAGACCTAAGGGTAACGTTTTTAATGTCTTCGTCCTGTGTCTTGTGTACCCAGAAAATGTAATTAACATAGAGACCTAAGGGTAACGTTTTTAATGTCTTCGTCCTGTGTCTTGTGTACCCAGAAAATATAATTAACATAGAGACCTAAGGGTAACGTTTTTAATGTCTTCGTCCTGTGTCTTGTATACCCAGAAAATATAATTAACGTAGAGACCTAAGGGTAACGTTTTTAATGTCTGTACCCAGAAAATATTATTAACATACAGACCTAAGGGTAACGTTTTTAATGTCTTCGTCCTGTGCCTTGTGTACCCAGAAAATATAATTAACATAGAGACCTAAGGGCAACGTTTAAAATGTCTTCGTCCTGTGTCTTGTGTACCCAAAAAATATAATTAACATAGAGACCTAAGGGTAACGTTTTTAATGTTTTCGTCCTGTGTCTTGTGTACCCAGAAAATATAATTAACATAGAGACCTAAGGGTAACGTTTTTAATATCTTAGTCCTGTTTCTTGTATGCCCAGAAAATGTAATTAAGATAGAGACCTAAGGGTAACGTTTTTAATGTCTTCGTCCTGTGTCTTGTGTACCCAGAAAATATAATTAACAGAGACCTAAGGGTAACGTTTCTAATGTCTTCGTCCTGTGTCTTGTGTACCCAGAAAATATAATTAACATACAGACCTAAGGGTAACATTTTTAATGTCTTCGTCCTGTTTCTTGTGTACACAGAAAATATAATTAACATAGAGACCTAAGGGTAACGTTTTTAATGTCTTCGTCCTTTGTCTTGTGTACCCAGAAAATATAATTAACATAGAGACCTAATGGTAACGTTTTTAATGTCTTCGTCCTGTGTCTTGTGTACCCAGAAAATGTAATTAACATAGAGACCTAAGGGTAACATTTTTAATGTCTTCGTCCTGTGTCTTGTGTACCCAGAAAATGTAATTAACATAGAGACCTAAGGGTAACGTTTTTAATGTCTTCGTCCTGTGTGTTGTGTACCCAGAAAATATAATTAACATAGAGACCTAAGGGTAACGTTTTTAATGTCTTCGTCCTGTGTCTTGTGTACCCAGAAAATATAATTAACATAGAGACCTAAGGGTAACGTTTTTAATGTCTTCGTCCTGTGTCTTGTGTACCCAGAAAATATAATTAACATAGAGACCTAATGGTAACGTTTTTAATGTCTTCGTCCTGTTTCTTGTGTACCCAGAAAATATAATTAACATAGAGACCTAAGGGTAACGTTTTTAATGTCTTCGTCCTGTATCTTGTGTACCCAGAAAATATAATTAACATAGAGACCTAAGGGTAACGTTTTTAATGTCTTCGTCCTGTGTCTTGTGTACCCAGAAAATATAATTAACAGAGACCTAAGGGTAACGTTTTTAATGTCTTCGTCCTGTGTCTTGTGTACCCAGAAAATATAATTAACATACAGACCTAAGAGTAACGTTTTTAATGTCTTCGTCCTGTGTCTTGTGTACCCAGAAAATATAATTAACATACAGACCTAAGAGTAACGTTTTTAATGTCTTCGTCCTGTGTCTTGTGTACCCAGAAAATATAATTAACATAGAGACCTAAGGGTAACGTTTTTAATGTCTTCGTCCTGTGTCTTGTGTGCCCAGAAAATATAATTAACGTAGAGACCTAAGGGTAACGTTTTTAATGTCTTCGTCCTGTGTCTTGTGTACCCAGAAAAGACCTAAGGGTAACGTTTTTAATGTCCTCGTCCTGTGTCTTGTGTACCCAGAAAATATAATTAACATAGAGACCTAACGGTAACGTTTTTAATGTCTTCGTCCTGTGTCTTGTGTACCCAGAAAATATAATTAACATAGAGACCTAAGGGTAACGTTTTTAATGTCTTCGTCCTGTGTCTTGTATACCCAGAAAATATAATTAACGTAGAGACCTAAGGGTAACGTTTTTAATGTCTTCCTCCTGTTTCTTGTGTACCCAGAAAATATTATTAACATAGAGACCTAAGGGTAACGTTTTTAATGTCTTCGTCCTGTGCCTTGTGTACCCAGAAAATATAATTAATATCGAGGCCTAAGGGCAACGTTTAAAATGTCTTCGTCCTGTGTCTTGTGTACCCAGAAAATATAATTAACATAGAGACCTAAGGGTAACGTTTTTAATGTCTTCGTCCTGTGTCTTGTATACCCAGAAAATATAATTAACGTAGAGACCTAAGGGTAACGTTTTTAATGTCTTCGTCCTGTTTCTTGTGTACACAGAAAATATAATTAACATAGAGACCTAAGGGTAACGTTTTTAATGTCTTCGTCCTGTGTCTTGTGTACCCAGAAAATATAATTAACATACAGACCTAATGGTAAGATTCTTAATGTCTTCATCCTGTGTCTTGTGTACCCAGAAAATATAATTAACATAGAGACCTAATGGAAACGTTTTTAATGTCTTCGTCCTGTGTCTTGTGTACCCAGAAAATGTAATTAACATAGAGACCTAAGGGTAACATTTTTAATGTCTTCGTCCTGTGTCTTGTGTACCCAGAAAATGTAATTAACATAGAGACCTAAGGGTAACGTTTTTAATGTCTTCGTCCTGTGTGTTGTGTACCCAGAAAATATAATTAACATAGAGACCTAAGGGTAACGTTTTTAATGTCTTCGTCCTGTGTCTTGTGTACCCAGAAAATATAATTAACATAGAGACCTAAGGGTAACGTTTTTAATGTCTTCGTCCTGTGTCTTGTGTACCCAGAAAATATAATTAACATAGAGACCTAATGGTAACGTTTTTAATGTCTTCGTCCTGTTTCTTGTGTACCCAGAAAATATAATTAACATAGAGACCTAAGGGTAACGTTTTTAATGTCTTCGTCCTGTTTCTTGTGTACCCAGAAAATATAATTAACATAGAGACCTAAGGGTAACGTTTTTAATGTCTTCGTCCTGTGTCTTGTGTACCCAGAAAATATAATTAACAGAGACCTAAGGGTAACGTTTTTAATGTCTTCGTCCTGTGTCTTGTGTACCCAGAAAATATAATTAACATACAGACCTAAGAGTAACGTTTTTAATGTCTTCGTCCTGTGTCTTGTGTACCCAGAAAATATAATTAACATACAGACCTAAGAGTAACATTTTTAATGTCTTCGTCCTGTGTCTTGTGTACCCAGAAAATATAATTAACATAGAGACCTAAGGGTAACGTTTTTAATGTCTTCGTCCTGTGTCTTGTGTGGCCAGAAAATATAATTAACATAGAGACCTAAGGGTAACGTTTTTAATGTCTTCATCCTGTGTCTTGTGTACCCAGAAAATACCTAAGGGTAACGTTTTTAATGTCCTCGTCCTGTGTCTTGTGTACCCAGAAAATGTAATTAACATAGAGACCTAACGGTAACGTTTTTAATGTCTTCGTCCTGTGTCTTGTGTACCCAGAAAATATAATTAACATAGAGACCTAAGGGTAACGTTTTTAATGTCTTCGTCCTGTGTCTTGTGTACCCAGAAAATATAATTAACAGAGATCTAAGGGTAACGTTTTTAATGTCTTCGTCCTGTGTCTTGTGTACCCAGAAAATATAATTAACAGAGACCTAAGGGTAACGTTTTTAATGTCTTCGTCCTGTGTCTTGTGTACCCAGAAAATATAATTAACATACAGACCTAAGGGTAACGTTTTTAATGTCTTCGTCCTGTTTCTTGTGTACACAGAAAATATAATTAACATAGAGACCTAAGGGTAACGTTTTTAATGTCTTCGTCCTGTTTCTTGTGTACCCAGAAAATATAATTAACATAGAGACCTAAGAGTAACGTTTTTAATGTCTTCGTCCTGTGTCTTGTGTACCCAGAAAATATAATTAACATAGAGACCTAAGGGTAACGTTTTTAATGTCTTCGTCCTGTGTCTTGTGTACCCAGAAAATATAATTAACATAGAGACCTAAGGGTAACGTTTTTAATGTCTTCGTCCTGTTTCTTGTGTACCCAGAAAATATAATTAACATAGAGACCTAAGGGTAACGTTTTTAATGTCTTCGTCCTGTGTCTTGTATACCCAGAAAATATAATTAACGTAGAGACCTAAGTGTAACGTTTTTAATGTCTTCCTCCTGTTTCTTGTGTACCCAGAAAATATTATTAACATAGAGACCTAAGGGTAACGTTTTTAATGTCTTCGTCCTGTGCCTTGTGTACCCAGAAAATATAATTAATATAGAGGCCTAAGGGCAACGTTTAAAATGTCTTCGTCCTGTGTCTTGTGTACCCAGAAAATATAATTAACATAGAGACCTAAGGGTAACATTTTTAATGTCTTCGTCCTGTGTCTTGTGTACCCAGAAAATATAATTAACATAGAGACCTAAGGGTAACATTTTTAATGTCTTCGTCCTGTGTCTTGTGTACCCAGAAAATATAATTAACATAGAGACCTAAGGGTAACGTTTTTAATGTCTTCGTCCTGTGTCTTGTGTACCCAGAAAATATAATTAACATAGAGACCTAAGGGTAACGTTTTTAATGTCTTCGTCCTGTGTCTTGTGTACCCAGAAAATATAATTAACATAGAGACCTAAGGGTAACGTTTTTAATGTCTTCGTCCTGTGTCTTGTATACCCAGAAAATATAATTAACATAGAGACCTAATGGTAACGTTTTTAATGTCTTCGTCCTGTTTCTTGTGTACCCAGAAAATATAATTAACATAGAGACCTAAGAGTAACGTTTTTAATGTCTTCGTCCTGTTTCTTGTGTACCCAGAAAATATAATTAACATAGAGACCTAAGAGTAACGTTTTTAATGCCTTCGTCCTGTGTCTTGTGTACCCAAAAAATATAATTAACATAGAGACCTAAGGGTAACGTTTTTAATGTCTTCGTCCTGTGTCTTGTGTACCCAGAAAATATAATTAACATAGAGACCTAAGGGTAACGTTTTTAATGTCTTCGTCCTGTGTCTTGTGTACCCAGAAAATATAATTAACATAGAGACCTAAGGGTAACGTTTTTAATGTCTTCGTCCTGTGTCTTGTGTACCCAGAAAATATAATTAACATACAGACCTAAGGGTAACGTTTTTAATGTCTTCGTCCTGTTTCTTGTGTACCCAAAAAATATAATTAACATAGAGACCTAAGGGTAACGTTTTTAATGTCTTCGTCCTGTGTCTTGTGTACCCAGAAAATATAATTAACATAGAGACCTAATGGTAACGTTTTTAATGTCTTCGTCCTGTTTCTTGTGTACCCAGAAAATATAATTAACATAGAGACCTAAGAGTAACGTTTTTAATGTCTTCGTCCTGTTTCTTGTGTACCCAGAAAATATAATTAACATAGAGACCTAAGGGTAACGTTTTTAATGTCTTCGTCCTGTGTCTTGTGTACCCAGAAAATATAATTAACGTAGAGACCTAAGGGTAACGTTTTTAATGTCTTCGTCCTGTGTCTTGTGTACCCAGAAAATGTAATTAACATAGAGACCTAAGGGTAACGTTTTTAATGTCTTCGTCTTGTGTCTTGTGTACCCAGAAAATATAATTAACATAGAGACCTAAGGGTAACGTTTTAAATGTCTTCGTCCTGTGTCTTGTATACCCAGAAAATATAATTAACGTAGAGACCTAAGGGTAACGTTTTTAATGTCTTCCTCCTGTTTCTTGTGTACCTAGAAAATATTATTAACATAGAGACCTAAGGGTAACGTTTTTAATGTCTTCGTCAGGTGCCTTGTGTACCCAGAAAATATAATTAATATAGAGACCTAAGGGTAACGTTTTTAATGTCTTCGTCCTGTGTCTTTTGTACCCAGAAAATATAATTAACAGAGACCTAAGGGTAACGTTTTTAATGTCTTCGTCCTGTTTCTTGTGTACCCAAAAAATATAATTAACATAGAGACCTAAAGGTAACGTTTTTAATGTCTTCGTCCTGTGTCTTGTGTACCCAGAAAATATAATTAACATAGAGACCTAAGGGTAACGTTTTTAATGTCTTCGTCCTGTTTCTTGTGTACCCAGAAAATATAATTAACATAGAGACCTAAGGGTAACGTTTTTAATGTCTTCGTCCTGTTTCTTGTGTACCCAGAAAATATAATTAACAGAGACCTAAGGGTAACGTTTTTAATGTCTTCGTCCTGTGTCTTGTGTACCTAGAAAATATAATTAACATAGAGACCTAAGGGTAACGTTTTTAATGTCTTCATCCTGTGTCTTGTGTACCCAGAAAATATAATTAACATAGAGACCTAAGGGTAACGTTTTTAATGTCTTCGTCCTGTGTCTTGTGTACCCAGAAAATATAATTAACAGAGACCTAAGGGTAACGTTTTTAATGTCTTCGTCCTGTGTCTTGTGTACCCAGAAAATATAATTAACAGAGACCTAAGGGTAACGTTTTTAATGTCTTCGTCCTGTGTCTTGTGTACCCAGAAAATATAATTAACATACAGACCTAATGGTAACGTTTTTAATGTTTTCGTCCTGTTTCTTGTGTACACAGAAAATATAATTAACATAGAGACCTAAGGGTAACGTTTTTAATGTCTTCGTCCTGTGTCTTGTGTACCCAGAAAATATAATTAACAAAGAGACATAAGGGTAACGTTTTTAATGTCTTCGTCCTGTGTCTTGTGTATCCAGAAAATATAATTAACATAGAGACCTAAGGGTAACGTTTTTAATGTCTTCGTCCTGTGTCTTGTGTACCCAGAAAATATAATTAACATAGAGACCTAATGGTAACGTTTTTAATGTCTTCGTCCTGTTTCTTGTGTACCCAGAAAATATAATTAACATAGAGACCTAAGAGTAACGTTTTTAATGTCTTCGTCCTGTGTCTTGTGTACCCAGAAAATATAATTAACAAAGAGACCTAAGGGTAACGTTTTTAATGTCTTCGTCCTGTGTCTTGTGTACCCAAAAAATATAATTAACATAGAGACCTAAGGGTAACGTTTTTAATGTCTTCGTCCTGTGTCTTGTGTACCCAGAAAATATAATTAACATAGAGACCTAAGAGTAACGTTTTTAATGTCTTCGTCCTGTGTCTTGTGTACCCAAAAAATATAATTAACATAGAGACCTAAGGGTAACGTTTTTAATGTCTTCGTCCTGTTTCTTGTGTACCCAGAAAATATAATTAACATAGAGACCTAAGGGTAACGTTTTTAATGTCTTCGTCCTGTGTCTTGTGTACCCAGAAAATATAATTAACAGAGACCTAAGGGTAACGTTTTTAATGTCTTCGTCCTGTGTCTTGTGTACCCAGAAAATATAATTAACATAGAGACCTAAGGGTAACGTTTTTAATGTCTTCGTCCTGTGTCTTGTGTACCCAGAAAATATAATTAACATAGAGACCTAAGGGTAACGTTTTTAATGTCTTCGTCCTGTGTCTTGTGTACCCAGAAAATATAATTAACAGAGACCTAAGGGTAACGTTTTTAATGTCTTCGTCCTGTGTCTTGTGTACCCAGAAAATATAATTAACAGAGACCTAAGGGTAACGTTTTTAATGTCTTCGTCCTGTGTCTTGTGTACCCAGAAAATATAATTAACATAGAGACCTAAGGGTAACGTTTTTAATGTCTTCGTCCTGTGTCTTGTGTACCCAGAAAATATAATTAACATAGAGACCTAAGGGTAACGTTTTTAATGTCTTCGTCCTGTGTCTTGTGTATCCAGAAAATATAATTAACATAGAGACCTAAGGGTAACGTTTTTAATGTCTTCGTCCTGTGTCTTGTGTATCCAGAAAATATAATTAATATAGAGACCTAAGGGTAACGTTTTTAATGTCTTCGTCCTGTGTCTTGTGTACCCAGAAAATATAATTAACATAGAGACCTAATGGTAACGTTTTTAATGTCTTCGTCCTGTTTCTTGTGTACCCAGAAAATATAATTAACATAGAGACCTAAGAGTAACGTTTTTAATGTCTTCGTCCTGTGTCTTGTGTACCCAGAAAATATAATTAACATAGAGACCTAAGGGTAACGTTTTTAATGTCTTCGTCCTGTGTCTTGTGTACCCAAAAAATATAATTAACATAGAGACCTAAGGGTAACGTTTTTAATGTCTTCGTCTTGTGTCTTGTGTACCCAGAAAATATAATTAACATAGAGACCTAAGGGTAACGTTTTTAATGTCTTCGTCCTGTGTCTTGTGTACCCAGAAAATATAATTAACAGAGACCTAAGGGTAACGTTTTTAATGTCTTCGTCCTGTGTCTTGTGTACCCAAAAAATATAATTAACATAGAGACCTAAGGGTAACGTTTTTAATGTCTTCGTCCTGTGTCTTGTGTACCCAGAAAATATAATTAACATAGAGACCTAAGGGTAACGTTTTTAATGTCTTCGTCCTGTTTCTTGTGTACCCAGAAAATATAATTAACATAGAGACCTAATAGTAACGTTTTTAATGTCTTCGTCCTGTGTCTTGTGTACCCAGAAAATATAATTAAAATAGAGACCTAAGAGTAACGTTTTTAATGTCTTCGTCCTGTGTCTTGTGTACCCAAAAAATATAATTAACATAGAGACCTAAGGGTAACGTTTTTAATGTCTTCGTCCTGTTTCTTGTGTACCCAGAAAATATAATTACCATAGAGACCTAAGGGTAACGTTTTTAATGTCTTCGTCCTGTGTCTTGTGTACCCAGAAAATATAATTAACAGAGACCTAAGGGTAACGTTTTTAATGTCTTCGTCCTGTGTCTTGTGTACCCAGAAAATATAATTAACATAGAGACCTAAGGGTAACGTTTTTAATGTCTTCGTCCTGTGTCTTTTGTACCCAGAAAATATAATTAACATAGAGACCTAAGGGTAACGTTTTTAATGTCTTCGTCCTGTGTCTTGTGTACCCAGAAAATATAATTAACAGAGATCTAAGGGTAACGTTTTTAATGTCTTCGTCCTGTATCTTGTGTACCCAGAAAATATAATTAACAGAGACCTAAGGGTAACGTTTTTAATGTCTTCGTCCTGTGTCTTGTGTACCCAGAAAATATAATTAACATACAGACCTAAGAGTAACGTTTTTAATGTCTTCGTCCTGTTTCTTGTGTACACAGAAAATATAATTAACATAGAGACCTAAGGGTAACGTTTTTAATGTCTTCGTCCTGTTTCTTGTGTACCCAGAAAATATAATTAACATAGAGACCTAAGAGTAACGTTTTTAATGTCTTCGTCCTGTGTCTTGTGTACCCAGAAAATATAATTAACAGAGACCTAAGGGTAACGTTTTTAATGTCTTCGTCCTGTGTCTTGTGTACCCAGAAAATATAATTAACAGAGACCTAAGGGTAACGTTTTTAATGTCTTCGTCCTGTGTCTTGTGTACCCAGAAAATATAATTAACATAGAGACCTAAGGGTAACGTTTTTAATGTCTTCGTCCTGTGTCTTGTGTACCCAGAAAATATAATTAACATAGAGACCTAAGGGTAACGTTTTTAATGTCTTCGTCCTGTGTCTTGTGTATCCAGAAAATATAATTAACATAGAGACCTAAGGGTAACGTTTTTAATGTCTTCGTCCTGTGTCTTGTGTACCCAGAAAATATAATTAACATAGAGACCTAATGGTAACGTTTTTAATGTCTTCGTCCTGTTTCTTGTGTACCCAGAAAATATAATTAACATAGAGACCTAAGAGTAACGTTTTTAATGTCTTCGTCCTGTGTCTTGTGTACCCAGAAAATATAATTAACATAGAGACCTAAGGGTAACGTTTTTAATGTCTTCGTCCTGTGTCTTGTGTACCCAAAAAATATAATTAACATAGAGACCTAAGGGTAACGTTTTTAATGTCTTCGTCTTGTGTCTTGTGTACCCAGAAAATATAATTAACATAGAGACCTAAGGGTAACGTTTTTAATGTCTTCGTCCTGTGTCTTGTGTACCCAGAAAATATAATTAACAGAGACCTAAGGGTAACGTTTTTAATGTCTTCGTCCTGTGTCTTGTGTACCCAAAAAATATAATTAACATAGAGACCTAAGGGTAACGTTTTTAATGTCTTCGTCCTGTGTCTTGTGTACCCAGAAAATATAATTAACATAGAGACCTAAGGGTAACGTTTTTAATGTCTTCGTCCTGTTTCTTGTGTACCCAGAAAATATAATTAACATAGAGACCTAATAGTAACGTTTTTAATGTCTTCGTCCTGTGTCTTGTGTACCCAGAAAATATAATTAACATAGAGACCTAAGAGTAACGTTTTTAATGTCTTCGTCCTGTGTCTTGTGTACCCAAAAAATATAATTAACATAGAGACCTAAGGGTAACGTTTTTAATGTCTTCGTCCTGTTTCTTGTGTACCCAGAAAATATAATTACCATAGAGACCTAAGGGTAACGTTTTTAATGTCTTCGTCCTGTGTCTTGTGTACCCAGAAAATATAATTAACAGAGACCTAAGGGTAACGTTTTTAATGTCTTCGTCCTGTGTCTTGTGTACCCAGAAAATATAATTAACATAGAGACCTAAGGGTAACGTTTTTAATGTCTTCGTCCTGTGTCTTGTGTACCCAGAAAATATAATTAACATAGAGACCTAAGGGTAACGTTTTTAATGTCTTCGTCCTGTGTCTTGTGTACCCAGAAAATATAATTAACAGAGACCTAAGGGTAACGTTTTTAATGTCTTCGTCCTGTGTCTTGTGTACCCAGAAAATATAATTAACAGAGACCTAAGGGTAACGTTTTTAATGTCTTCGTCCTGTGTCTTGTGTACCCAGAAAATATAATTAACATAGAGACCTAAGGGTAACGTTTTTAATGTCTTCGTCCTGTGTCTTGTGTACCCAGAAAATATAATTAACATAGAGACCTAAGGGTAACGTTTTTAATGTCTTCGTCCTGTGTCTTGTGTATCCAGAAAATATAATTAACATAGAGACCTAAGGGTAACGTTTTTAATGTCTTCGTCCTGTGTCTTGTGTATCCAGAAAATATAATTAACATAGAGACCTAAGGGTAACGTTTTTAATGTCTTCGTCCTGTGTCTTGTGTACCCAGAAAATATAATTAACATAGAGACCTAATGGTAACGTTTTTAATGTCTTCGTCCTGTTTCTTGTGTACCCAGAAAATATAATTAACATAGAGACCTAAGAGTAACGTTTTTAATGTCTTCGTCCTGTGTCTTGTGTACCCAGAAAATATAATTAACATAGAGACCTAAGGGTAACGTTTTTAATGTCTTCGTCCTGTGTCTTGTGTACCCAAAAAATATAATTAACATAGAGACCTAAGGGTAACGTTTTTAATGTCTTCGTCTTGTGTCTTGTGTACCCAGAAAATATAATTAACATAGAGACCTAAGGGTAACGTTTTTAATGTCTTCGTCCTGTGTCTTGTGTACCCAGAAAATATAATTAACAGAGACCTAAGGGTAACGTTTTTAATGTCTTCGTCCTGTGTCTTGTGTACCCAAAAAATATAATTAACATAGAGACCTAAGGGTAACGTTTTTAATGTCTTCGTCCTGTGTCTTGTGTACCCAGAAAATATAATTAACATAGAGACCTAAGGGTAACGTTTTTAATGTCTTCGTCCTGTTTCTTGTGTACCCAGAAAATATAATTAACATAGAGACCTAATAGTAACGTTTTTAATGTCTTCGTCCTGTGTCTTGTGTACCCAGAAAATATAATTAACATAGAGACCTAAGAGTAACGTTTTTAATGTCTTCGTCCTGTGTCTTGTGTACCCAAAAAATATAATTAACATAGAGACCTAAGGGTAACGTTTTTAATGTCTTCGTCCTGTTTCTTGTGTACCCAGAAAATATAATTACCATAGAGACCTAAGGGTAACGTTTTTAATGTCTTCGTCCTGTGTCTTGTGTACCCAGAAAATATAATTAACAGAGACCTAAGGGTAACGTTTTTAATGTCTTCGTCCTGTGTCTTGTGTACCCAGAAAATATAATTAACATAGAGACCTAAGGGTAACGTTTTTAATGTCTTCGTCCTGTGTCTTTTGTACCCAGAAAATATAATTAACATAGAGACCTAAGGGTAACGTTTTTAATGTCTTCGTCCTGTGTCTTGTGTACCCAGAAAATATAATTAACAGAGATCTAAGGGTAACGTTTTTAATGTCTTCGTCCTGTATCTTGTGTACCCAGAAAATATAATTAACAGAGACCTAAGGGTAACGTTTTTAATGTCTTCGTCCTGTGTCTTGTGTACCCAGAAAATATAATTAACATACAGACCTAAGAGTAACGTTTTTAATGTCTTCGTCCTGTTTCTTGTGTACACAGAAAATATAATTAACATAGAGACCTAAGGGTAACGTTTTTAATGTCTTCGTCCTGTTTCTTGTGTACCCAGAAAATATAATTAACATAGAGACCTAAGAGTAACGTTTTTAATGTCTTCGTCCTGTGTCTTGTGTACCCAGAAAATATAATTAACAGAGACCTAAGGGTAACGTTTTTAATGTCTTCGTCCTGTGTCTTGTGTACCCAGAAAATATAATTAACAGAGACCTAAGGGTAACGTTTTTAATGTCTTCGTCCTGTGTCTTGTGTACCCAGAAAATATAATTAACATAGAGACCTAAGGGTAACGTTTTTAATGTCTTCGTCCTGTGTCTTGTGTACCCAGAAAATATAATTAACATAGAGACCTAAGGGTAACGTTTTTAATGTCTTCGTCCTGTGTCTTGTGTATCCAGAAAATATAATTAACATAGAGACCTAAGGGTAACGTTTTTAATGTCTTCGTCCTGTGTCTTGTGTACCCAGAAAATATAATTAACATAGAGACCTAATGGTAACGTTTTTAATGTCTTCGTCCTGTTTCTTGTGTACCCAGAAAATATAATTAACATAGAGACCTAAGAGTAACGTTTTTAATGTCTTCGTCCTGTGTCTTGTGTACCCAGAAAATATAATTAACATAGAGACCTAAGGGTAACGTTTTTAATGTCTTCGTCCTGTGTCTTGTGTACCCAAAAAATATAATTAACATAGAGACCTAAGGGTAACGTTTTTAATGTCTTCGTCTTGTGTCTTGTGTACCCAGAAAATATAATTAACATAGAGACCTAAGGGTAACGTTTTTAATGTCTTCGTCCTGTGTCTTGTGTACCCAGAAAATATAATTAACAGAGACCTAAGGGTAACGTTTTTAATGTCTTCGTCCTGTGTCTTGTGTACCCAAAAAATATAATTAACATAGAGACCTAAGGGTAACGTTTTTAATGTCTTCGTCCTGTGTCTTGTGTACCCAGAAAATATAATTAACATAGAGACCTAAGGGTAACGTTTTTAATGTCTTCGTCCTGTTTCTTGTGTACCCAGAAAATATAATTAACATAGAGACCTAATAGTAACGTTTTTAATGTCTTCGTCCTGTGTCTTGTGTACCCAGAAAATATAATTAACATAGAGACCTAAGAGTAACGTTTTTAATGTCTTCGTCCTGTGTCTTGTGTACCCAAAAAATATAATTAACATAGAGACCTAAGGGTAACGTTTTTAATGTCTTCGTCCTGTTTCTTGTGTACCCAGAAAATATAATTACCATAGAGACCTAAGGGTAACGTTTTTAATGTCTTCGTCCTGTGTCTTGTGTACCCAGAAAATATAATTAACAGAGACCTAAGGGTAACGTTTTTAATGTCTTCGTCCTGTGTCTTGTGTACCCAGAAAATATAATTAACATAGAGACCTAAGGGTAACGTTTTTAATGTCTTCGTCCTGTGTCTTGTGTACCCAGAAAATATAATTAACAGAGATCTAAGGGTAACGTTTTTAATGTCTTCGTCCTGTGTCTTGTGTACCCAGAAAATATAATTAACAGAGACCTAAGGGTAACGTTTTTAATGTCTTCGTCCTGTGTCTTGTGTACCCAGAAAATATAATTAACATACAGACCTAAGGGTAACGTTTTTAATGTCTTCGTCCTGTTTCTTGTGTACACAGAAAATATAATTAACATAGAGACCTAAGGGTAACGTTTTTAATGTCTTCGTCCTGTTTCTTGTGTACCCAGAAAATATAATTAACATAGAGACCTAAGAGTAACGTTTTTAATGTCTTCGTCCTGTGTCTTGTGTACCCAGAAAATATAATTAACATAGAGACCTAAGGGTAACGTTTTTAATGTCTTCGTCCTGTGTCTTGTGTACCCAGAAAATATAATTAACATAGAGACCTAAGGGTAACGTTTTTAATGTCTTCGTCCTGTTTCTTGTGTACCCAGAAAATATAATTAACATAGAGACCTAAGGGTAACGTTTTTAATGTCTTCGTCCTGTGTCTTGTATACCCAGAAAATATAATTAACGTAGAGACCTAAGTGTAACGTTTTTAATGTCTTCCTCCTGTTTCTTGTGTACCCAGAAAATATTATTAACATAGAGACCTAAGGGTAACGTTTTTAATGTCTTCGTCCTGTGCCTTGTGTACCCAGAAAATATAATTAATATAGAGGCCTAAGGGCAACGTTTAAAATGTCTTCGTCCTGTGTCTTGTGTACCCAGAAAATATAATTAACATAGAGACCTAAGGGTAACATTTTTAATGTCTTCGTCCTGTGTCTTGTGTACCCAGAAAATATAATTAACATAGAGACCTAAGGGTAACATTTTTAATGTCTTCGTCCTGTGTCTTGTGTACCCAGAAAATATAATTAACACAGAGACCTAAGGGTAACGTTTTTAATGTCTTCGTCCTGTGTCTTGTGTACCCAGAAAATATAATTAACAGAGACCTAAGGGTAACGTTTTTAATGTCTTCGTCCTGTGTCTTGTGTACCCAGAAAATATAATTAACAGAGACCTAAGGGTAACGTTTTTAATGTCTTCGTCCTGTGTCTTGTGTACCCAGAAAATATAATTAACAGAGAGACCTAAGGGTAACGTTTTTAATGTCTTCGTCCTGTTTCTTGTGTACCCAAAAAATATAATTAACATAGAGACCTAAGGGTAACGTTTTTAATGTCTTCGTCCTGTGTCTTGTGTACCCAGAAAATGTAATTAACATAGAGACCTAAGGGTAACGTTTTTAATGTCTTCGTCCTGTGTCTTGTGTACCCAGAAAATATAATTAACATAGAGACCTAAGGGTAACGTTTTTAATGTCTTCGTCCTGTGTCTTGTATACCCAGAAAATATAATTAACGTAGAGACCTAAGGGTAACGTTTTTAATGTCTGTACCCAGAAAATATTATTAACATAGAGACCTAAGGGTAACGTTTTTAATGTCTTCGTCCTGTGCCTTGTGTACCCAGAAAATATAATTAACATAGAGACCAAAGGGCAACGTTTAAAATGTCTTCGTCCTGTGTCTTGTGTACCCAGAAAATATAATTAACATAGAGACCTAAGGGTAACGTTTTTAATGTTTTCGTCCTGTGTCTTGTGTACCCAGAAAATATAATTAACATAGAGACCTAAGGGTAACGTTTTTAATATCTTAGTCCTGTTTCTTGTATGCCCAGAAAATATAATTAAGATAGAGACCTAAGGGTAACGTTTTTAATGTCTTCGTCCTGTGTCTTGTGTACCCAGAAAATATAATTAACAGAGACCTAAGGGTAACGTTTCTAATGTCTTCGTCCTGTGTCTTGTGTACCCAGAAAATATAATTAACATACAGACCTAAGGGTAACATTTTTAATGTCTTCGTCCTGTTTCTTGTGTACACAGAAAATATAATTAACATAGAGACCTAAGGGTAACGTTTTTAATGTCTTCGTCCTGTGTCTTGTGTACCCAGAAAATATAATTAACATAGAGACCTAATGGGAACGTTTTTAATGTCTTCGTCCTGTGTCTTGTGTACCCAGAAAATGTAATTAACATAGAGACCTAAGGGTAACATTTTTAATGTCTTCGTCCTGTGTCTTGTGTACCCAGAAAATGTAATTAACATAGAGACCTAAGGGTAACGTTTTTAATGTCTTCGTCCTGTGTGTTGTGTACCCAGAAAATATAATTAACATAGAGACCTAAGAGTAACGTTTTTAATGTCTTCGTCCTGTGTCTTGTGTACCCAGAAAATATAATTAACATAGAGACCTAAGGGTAACGTTTTTAATGTCTTCGTCCTGTGTCTTGTGTACCCAGAAAATATAATTAACATAGAGACCTAATGGTAACGTTTTTAATGTCTTCGTCCTGTTTCTTGTGTACCCAGAAAATATAATTAACATAGAGACCTAAGGGTAACGTTTTTAATGTCTTCGTCCTGTTTCTTGTGTACCCAGAAAATATAATTAACATAGAGACCTAAGGGTAACGTTTTTAATGTCTTCGTCCTGTGTCTTGTGTACCCAGAAAATATAATTAACAGAGACCTAAGGGTAACGTTTTTAATGTCTTCGTCCTGTGTCTTGTGTACCCAGAAAATATAATTAACATACAGACCTAAGAGTAACGTTTTTAATGTCTTCGTCCTGTGTCTTGTGTACCCAGAAAATATAATTAACATACAGACCTAATGGTAACGTTTTTAATGTCTTCGTCCTGTTTCTTGTGTACCCAGAAAATATAATTAACATAGAGACCTAAGGGTAACGTTTTTAATGTCTTCGTCCTGTTTCTTGTGTACCCAGAAAATATAATTAACATAGAGACCTAAGGGTAACGTTTTTAATGTCTTCGTCCTGTGTCTTGTGTACCCAGAAAATATAATTAACAGAGACCTAAGGGTAACGTTTTTAATGTCTTCGTCCTGTGTCTTGTGTACCCAGAAAATATAATTAACATACAGACCTAAGAGTAACGTTTTTAATGTCTTCGTCCTGTGTCTTGTGTACCCAGAAAATATAATTAACATACAGACCTAAGAGTAACGTTTTTAATGTCTTCGTCCTGTGTCTTGTGTACCCAGAAAATATAATTAACATAGAGACCTAAGGGTAACGTTTTTAATGTCTTCGTCCTGTGTCTTGTGTGCCCAGAAAATATAATTAACGTAGAAACCTAAGGGTAACGTTTTTAATGTCTTCGTCCTGTGTCTTGTGTACCCAGAAAAGACCTAAGGGTAACGTTTTTAATGTCCTCGTCCTGTGTCTTGTGTACCCAGAAAATGTAATTAACATAGAGACCTAACGGTAACGTTTTTAATGTCTTCCTCCTGTTTCTTGTGTACCCAGAAAATATTATTAACATAGAGACCTAAGGGTAACGTTTTTAATGTCTTCGTCCTGTGCCTTGTGTACCCAGAAAATATAATTAATATCGAGGCCTAAGGGCAACGTTTAAAATGTCTTCGTCCTGTGTCTTGTGTACCCAGAAAATATAATTAACATAGAGACCTAAGGGTAACGTTTTTAATGTCTTCGTCCTGTGTCTTGTATACCCAGAAAATATAATTAACGTAGAGACCTAAGGGTAACGTTTTTAATGTCTTCGTCCTGTTTCTTGTGTACACAGAAAATATAATTAACATAGAGACCTAAGGGTAACGTTTTTAATGTCTTCGTCCTGTGTCTTGTGTACCCAGAAAATATAATTAACATACAGACCTAATGGTAAGGTTCTTAATGTCTTCATCCTGTGTCTTGTGTACCCAGAAAATATAATTAACATAGAGACCTAATGGTAACGTTTTTAATGTCTTCGTCCTGTGTCTTGTGTACCCAGAAAATGTAATTAACATAGAGACCTAAGGGTAACATTTTTAATGTCTTCGTCCTGTGTCTTGTGTACCCAGAAAATGTAATTAACATAGAGACCTAAGGGTAACGTTTTTAATGTCTTCGTCCTGTGTGTTGTGTACCCAGAAAATATAATTAACATAGAGACCTAAGGGTAACGTTTTTAATGTCTTCGTCCTGTGTCTTGTGTACCCAGAAAATATAATTAACATAGAGACCTAAGGGTAACGTTTTTAATGTCTTCGTCCTGTGTCTTGTGTACCCAGAAAATATAATTAACATAGAGACCTAATGGTAACGTTTTTAATGTCTTCGTCCTGTTTCTTGTGTACCCAGAAAATATAATTAACATAGAGACCTAAGGGTAACGTTTTTAATGTCTTCGTCCTGTTTCTTGTGTACCCAGAAAATATAATTAACATAGAGACCTAAGGGTAACGTTTTTAATGTCTTCGTCCTGTGTCTTGTGTACCCAGAAAATATAATTAACAGAGACCTAAGGGTAACGTTTTTAATGTCTTCGTCCTGTGTCTTCTGTACCCAGAAAATATAATTAACATACAGACCTAAGAGTAACGTTTTTAATGTCTTCGTCCTGTGTCTTGTGTACCCAGAAAATATAATTAACATAGAGATCTAAGGGTAACGTTTTTAATGTCTTCGTCCTGTGTCTTGTGTGGCCAGAAAATATAATTAACATAGAGACCTAAGGGTAACGTTTTTAATGTCTTCGTCCTGTGTCTTGTGTACCCAGAAAAGACCTAAGGGTAACGTTTTTAATGTCCTCGTCCTGTGTCTTGTGTACCCAGAAAATGTAATTAACATAGAGACCTAACGGTAACGTTTTTAATGTCTTCGTCCTGTGTCTTGTGTACCCAGAAAATATAATTAACATAGAGACCTAAGGGTAACGTTTTTAATGTCTTCGTCCTGTGTCTTGTATACCCAGAAAATATAATTAACGTAGAGACCTAAGGGTAACGTTTTTAATGTCTTCCTCCTGTTTCTTGTGTACCCAGAAAATATTATTAACATAGAGACCTAAGGGTAATGTTTTTAATGTCTTCGTCCTGTGCCTTGTGTACCCAGAAAATATAATTAATATCGAGGCCTAAGGGCAACGTTTAAAATGTCTTCGTCCTGTGTCTTGTGTACCCAGAAAATATAATTAACATAGAGACCTAAGGGTAACGTTTTTAATGTCTTCGTCCTGTGTCTTGTATACCCAGAAAAAATAATTAACGTAGAGACCTAAGGGTAACGTTTTTAATGTCTTCGTCCTGTTTCTTGTGTACACAGAAAATATAATTAACATAGAGACCTAAGGGTAACGTTTTTAATGTCTTCGTCCTGTGTCTTGTGTACCCAGAAAATATAATTAACATACAGACCTAATGGTAAGGTTCTTAATGTCTTCATCCTGTGTCTTGTGTACCCAGAAAATATAATTAACATAGAGACCTAATGGTAACGTTTTTAATGTCTTCGTCCTGTGTCTTGTGTACCCAGAAAATGTAATTAACATAGAGACCTAAGGGTAACATTTTTAATGTCTTCGTCCTGTGTCTTGTGTACCCAGAAAATGTAATTAACATAGAGACCTAAGGGTAACGTTTTTAATGTCTTCGTCCTGTGTGTTGTGTACCCAGAAAATATAATTAACATAGAGACCTAAGGGTAACGTTTTTAATGTCTTCGTCCTGTGTCTTGTGTACCCAGAAAATATAATTAACATAGAGACCTAAGGGTAACGTTTTTAATGTCTTCGTCCTGTGTCTTGTGTACCCAGAAAATATAATTAACATAGAGACCTAATGGTAACGTTTTTAATGTCTTCGTCCTGTTTCTTGTGTACCCAGAAAATATAATTAACATAGAGACCTAAGGGTAACGTTTTTAATGTCTTCGTCCTGTTTCTTGTGTACCCAGAAAATATAATTAACATAGAGACCTAAGGGTAACGTTTTTAATGTCTTCGTCCTGTGTCTTGTGTACCCAGAAAATATAATTAACAGAGACCTAAGGGTAACGTTTTTAATGTCTTCGTCCTGTGTCTTCTGTACCCAGAAAATATAATTAACATACAGACCTAAGAGTAACGTTTTTAATGTCTTCGTCCTGTGTCTTGTGTACCCAGAAAATATAATTAACATAGAGATCTAAGGGTAACGTTTTTAATGTCTTCGTCCTGTGTCTTGTGTGGCCAGAAAATATAATTAACATAGAGACCTAAGGGTAACGTTTTTAATGTCTTCGTCCTGTGTCTTGTGTACCCAGAAAAGACCTAAGGGTAACGTTTTTAATGTCCTCGTCCTGTGTCTTGTGTACCCAGAAAATGTAATTAACATAGAGACCTAACGGTAACGTTTTTAATGTCTTCGTCCTGTGTCTTGTGTACCCAGAAAATATAATTAACATAGAGACCTAAGGGTAACGTTTTTAATGTCTTCGTCCTGTGTCTTGTATACCCAGAAAATATAATTAACGTAGAGACCTAAGGGTAACGTTTTTAATGTCTTCCTCCTGTTTCTTGTGTACCCAGAAAATATTATTAACATAGAGACCTAAGGGTAATGTTTTTAATGTCTTCGTCCTGTGCCTTGTGTACCCAGAAAATATAATTAATATCGAGGCCTAAGGGCAACGTTTAAAATGTCTTCGTCCTGTGTCTTGTGTACCCAGAAAATATAATTAACATAGAGACCTAAGGGTAACGTTTTTAATGTCTTCGTCCTGTGTCTTGTATACCCAGAAAAAATAATTAACGTAGAGACCTAAGGGTAACGTTTTTAATGTCTTCGTCCTGTTTCTTGTGTACACAGAAAATATAATTAACATAGAGACCTAAGGGTAACGTTTTTAATGTCTTCGTCCTGTGTCTTGTGTACCCAGAAAATATAATTAACATACAGACCTAATGGTAAGGTTCTTAATGTCTTCATCCTGTGTCTTGTGTACCCAGAAAATATAATTAACATAGAGACCTAAGGGTAACATTTTTAATGTCTTCGTCCTGTGTCTTGTGTACCCAGAAAATATAATTAACATAGAGACCTAAGGGTAACATTTTTAATGTCTTCGTCCTGTGTCTTGTGTACCCAGAAAATATAATTAACATAGAGACCTAAGGGTAACGTTTTTAATGTCTTCGTCCTGTGTCTTGTGTACCCAGAAAATATAATTAACTTAGAGACCTAAGGGTAACGTTTTTAATGTCTTCGTCCGGTGTCTTGTGTACCCAGAAAATATAATTAACAGAGACCTAAGGGTAACGTTTTTAATGTCTTCGTCCTGTGTCTTGTGTACCCAGAAAATATAATTAACATACAGACCTAAGTGTAACGTTTTTAATGTCTTCGTCCTGTGCCTTGTGTACCCAGAAAATATAATTAATATAGAGGCCTAAGGGCAACGTTTAAAATGTCTTCGTCCTGTGTCTTGTGTACCCAGAAAATATAATTAACATACAGACCTAAGGGTAACGTTTTTAATGTCTTCGTCCTGTTTCTTGTGTACACAGAAAATATAATTAACATAGAGACCTAAGGGTAACGTTTTTAATGTCTTCGTCCTGTGTCTTGTGTACCCAGAAAATATAATTAACATACAGACCTAAGGGTAACGTTTTTAATGTCTTCGTCCTGTTTCTTGTGTACACAGAAAATATAATTAACATAGAGACTTAAGGGTAACGTTTTTAATGTCTTCGTCCTGTGTCTTGTGTACCCAGAAAATATAATTAACATAGAGACCTAATGGTAACGTTCTTAATGTCTTCAACCTGTGTCTTGTGTACCCAGAAAATATAATTAACATAGAGACCTAAGGGTAACATTTTTTATGTCTTCGTCCTGTGTCTTGTGTACCCAGAAAATATAATTAACATAGAGACCTAAGGGTAACATTTTTAATGTCTTCGTCCTGTGTCTTGTGTACCCAGAAAATATAATTAACATAGAGACCTAAGGGTAACGTTTTTAATGTCTTCGTCCTGTGTCTTGTGTACCCAGAAAATATAATTAACATAGAGACCTAAGGGTAACGTTTTTAATGTCTTCGTCCTGTTTCTTGTGTACCCAGAACATATAATTACCATAGAGACCTAAGGGTAACGTTTTTAATGTCTTCGTCCTGTGTCTTGTGTACCCAGAAAATATAATTAACATAGAGACCTAATGGTAACGTTTTTAATGTCTTCGTCCTGTTTCTTGTGTACCCAGAAAATATAATTAAAATAGAGACCTAAGGGTAACGTTTTTAATGTCTTCGTCCTGTGTCTTGTGTACCCAGAAAATATAATTAACAGAGACCTAAGGGTAACGTTTTTAATGTCTTCGTCCTGTGTCTTGTGTACCCAGAAAATATAATTAACAGAGACCTAAGGGTAACGTTTTTAATGTCTTCGTCCTGTGTCTTGTGTACCCAGAAAATATAATTAACATACAGACCTAAGGATAACGTTTTTAATGTCTTCGTCCTGTTTCTTGTGTACACAGAAAATATAATTAACATAGAGACCTAAGGGTAACGTTTTTAATGTCTTCGTCCTGTTTCTTGTGTACCCAGAAAATATAATTAATAAAGAGACCTACGAGTAACGTTTTTAATGTCTTCGTCCTGTGTCTTGTGTACCCAGAAAATATAATTAACATAGAGAACTAAGGGTAACGTTTTTAATGTCTTCGTCCTGTGTCTTGTGTACCCAGAAAATATAATTAACGTAGAGACCTAAGGGTAACGTTTTTAATGTCTTCGTCCTGTGTCTTGTGTACCCAGAAAATGTAATTAACATAGAGACCTAAGAGTAACGTTTGTAATGTCTTCGTCCTGTGTCTTGTGTACCCAGAAAATGTAATTAACATAGAGACCAAAGGGTAACGTTTTTAATGTCTTCGTCCTGTTTCTTGTGTACCCAGAAAATATAATTAACATAGAGACCTAAGGGTAACGTTTTTAATGTCTTCCTCCTGTCTCTTGTGTACCCAGAAAATATTATTAACATAGAGACCTAAGGGTAACGTTTTTAATGTCTTCGTCCTGTGCCTTGTGTACCCAGAAAATATAATTAATATAGAGGCCTAAGGGCAACGTTTAAAATGTCTTCGTCCTGTGTCTTGTGTACCCAGAAAATATAATTAACATAGAGGCCTAAGGGTAACGTTTTTAATGTTTTCGTCCTGTGTCTTGTGTACCCAGAAAATATAATTAACATAGAGACCTAAGGGTAACGTTTTTAATGTCTTCCTCCTGTGTCTTGTGTACCCAGAAAATATAATTAATATAGAGACCTAAGGGTAACGTTTTTAATGTCTTCGTCCTGTGTCTTGTGTACCCAGAAAATATAATTAACATAGAGACCTAAGGGTAACGTTTTTAATGTCTTCGTCCTGTGTCTTGTATACCCAGAAAATATAATTAACATAGAGATCTAAGGGGATCGTTTTTAATGTCTTCGTCCTGTGTCTTGTGTACCCAGAAAATATAATTAACATAGAGACCTAAGCGTAACGTTTTTAATTTCTTCGTCCTGTGTCTTGTGTACCCAGAAAATATAATTAACATAGAGACCTAAGGGTAACGTTTTTAATGTCTTCGTCCTGTTTCTTGTATACCCAGAAAATATAATTAACATAGAGACCTAAGGGTAACGTTTTTAATGTCTTCGTCCTGTGTCTTGTGTACCCAGAAAATATAATTAACATAGATAACTGATGGGTAACGTTTTTAATATCTTCGTCCTGTGTCTTGTGTACCCAGAAAATATAATTAACTTAGAGACCTAAGGGTAACGTTTTTAATGTCTTCGTCCTGTGTCTTGTGTACCCAGAAAATATAATTAACATAGAGACCTAAGGGTAACGTTTTAAATGTCTTCGTCCTGTTTCTTGTGTACCCAGAACATATTATTAACATAGAGGCCTAATGGTAACGTTTTTAATGTCGTCGTCCTGTGTTTTGTATACCCAGAAAATATAATTAACATAGATATCTAAGGGTAACGTTTTTAATGTCTTCGTCCTGTGTCTTGTATTCCCAGAAAATATAATTAACATAGAGACCTAAGGGTAACGTTTTTAATGTCTTCGTCCTGTGTCTTGTGTACCCAGAAAATATAATTAACATAGAGACCTAAGGGTAACGTTTTTAATGTCTTCGTCCTGTTTCTTGTGTACCCAGAAAATATAATTAACATAGAGACCTAAGGGGAACGTTTTTAATGTCTTCGTCCTGTGTCTTGTGTACCCAGAAAATATAATTAACATAGAGACCTAAGGGTAACGTTTTTAATGTCTTCGTCCTGTGTCTTGTGTACCCAGAAAATATAATTAACATAGAGACCTAAGGGTAACGTTTTTAATGTCTTCGTCCTGTGTCTTGTGTACCCAGAAAATATAATTAACATAGAGACCTAAGGGTAACGTTGTTAATGTTTTCGTCCTGTTTCTTGTGTACCCAGAAAATATAATTAACATAGAGACCTAAGGGTAACGTTTTTAATGTCTTCGTCCTGTTTCTTGTGTACCCAGAAAATATAATTAACATAGAGACCTAAGGGTAACGTTTTTAATGTCTTCGTCCTGTTTCTTGCGGTAAAATTGACTGACATATTGTTGGAAGTGGCATTAGACATCCATAACCCTAACTCCCTCCTTTCCTTGTTATGTTTTTGTGTTATTGTGTAGTGTTTATCTTATGGATCATTGATTGTCGTTTTCGGCCATTGTATTATCTATCCTTAGATTTACGGTTTATGCTACCCTTTCTAACCAGGGCCTCCAAGAGAAATTGTGCAAGGCGGAACAACATTGCTTTATTTGGGTCCCCTGGACAGGCTGAGACTTCTCTCAAAATTCAGGATTTATTTGAGGTCTAATAAAACTACTGGTAAACTTTCATAAATGCTTTATTTCCTGTACAGCAGAATGGCCAGATAACAGATCTAAATAAACTAAAAATAGTTGAAAATACCCCAAAACTTTGAAAAAATCTAAATATTATGGCTAAGGCTAAGGGGTCTTTCAGAGATTCATGGGCTCTTACCTGGCTCTCCGGGCCCCGGACCGATGTACCGGTTGAACCCCTCTCTCATAGACCCTGTTTCTAACCTTCTACCCTTCATGCACCCAGTTAACAAGAGGGGAGGGTTGGGGTCCCATTGACTGATTTAATACCGTCATACTTTTTGTGCCTGTCCCAGGAAAGAATTTCCAACATCACATCTGGTGTACTTTTTGGTGTTCAGTCAGTTAAACTGAAAGGTGTGTGTTCGTTTTGTTGATATTGGTGGAATTGTAGCATTTCTGTATGGGGTTCTTTTGAGAGAAAAAAAGCCAATTAGACTCTTCCAAATATATTTTATTGTACAAAATAAAAAAATAAATAAGGATATACTACACAAAGTATTCACTTCCTTGTAAACAACTGTGCATGGAATTTTTATATAAATGTTCAAATGCATTACTATAAATAACAATATTAAATACAGAAATAAGCAAGTTTAAAAAACATGTGAAAAATTTCCAACACTTGCATTATAATTTGTGGAGGAGTCTGGAGTACACGTAGAAAACCAACAATCCAGGCGCGCCCCCCCCCCCCCCAAAAAAAAAGAAGAAGAAAAAAAAAATTGGAGTGACTGGACTGACAATCGCTTGATGTTAAATATGTGATATCAACACTTTGTAATTTCAACTCATCTCTCCATTGCAATGAATATTCTTATATGTCTTTGCTGCCCCGTTCCAGGTCATGTAAAAACCGGCATCGGTTACATTTCACTTTTTGCAAACATACGAATTAGTTCTTTTTCTTTTGAACGAAGGGATATAGGCTAATGTGAATAGAACAAATTCGCACATATTTTCCTGGAACAAGCAAAAGCCTTTGATTGCTGTTCTTCATATTGAAGTCGTAACGAGGCCGTACGTCATCAGTAAAATATCATACTTCATTGTACGTACCTTCGATTTTAATCAATTTCGGTTCAGAAAAGAGGTCCTATATTTTATAATTCCCATGAGCTTCAGGGGGCTTCGCCCCGGTCCCCCCACCGGGTGCTGCCCTGGACCCGATGGAGACCTAGGCGGACCACAAACCCCTCGCCAAGAAGTGCGCCCCCTAACGTAAAATCCTGGATCCGCGCCTGCAACCTGCAGCAAGTTTCTGGAAAACTTTATCATATAATGTTGTAACGAGTTCACCTCACCATATCTAAAATCCTGAGTGACATCACATTTGGCTATAGACTTTGTATTTTGTGACATCTGTGTTACATAGTGGCGATCAGAAGATAACCACCGATCTGTCGGAAGTCACAGACAAACTTAATCACATCAACTCAAGTACACCTGATCATGAGCTGGATTGAAATGTGTCTTGCACACTAAATTAGATATCTACATTTGTATTACTGTCAAAGGGTGGATACCCTCGTAGACTACATGTAATTGTCCACCAGCTCAGTCTACGAGGGTATCATCCACCCGATATTCAATGTTTCGGTACTGAAATGGTTTATTAGATATATTTATTATTGAAAATTATATTTCTTAAAAATGTAATTATTAATAAGAGTTTGAAGATACCAAAGGGGCAATCAGAATCAGTATATCGAAGAAGAACAGACAACACAATGGCCAAAAGAAAAAGTACAAAAGGACAAACAACGATCAACAAAACATACACATAAAACTAAAGATCGAGTAATACGAACCCCACTGAAAACCGGGGGCGAACTCGGGTGCTCCGGAAGGGTAAGTAGTTCCTGCTCCACTAATGACACCCGTCGTGTTAATCTAGTTACAAACCCGATGACAATACTAAGGCACGTTCTCCTTTCTCATGCATAGGTGATCATAGCTGATTTTGGCTATTCTGTTTTGACCTTTTGCTCACAAATTTTTTAATTATTTTGCATTCTAATCTCTTGACGGTCAGCGTTCCTGGTGAAGGTCATTGGAGAAACTCGTCGTGAGCATTAAATTAGAGATCCACGTTTTAATAAACACTGGGGAGACGTCCTGTTTAGCTTAAGCATATTTTATTATCAAACAATTAAAGACAATGGATCAGACACAAGTTATAAACTTACGAGGTCTTCTCCGTTACATATAAATAATTAAGTAGACAATATATTACAAAAACATGACATTATTTCATTCAAGATTATTAGTGAAAAATGACATAATACTGCAAAAGACATTGATATTGAGTCGTTGCCGTCGGATGAACTAGGAATGTGTAAACATTAGACAAATCTTTTAGTGTCCATTATGTATCTAATTGCATGGTAGTTGGATTTATATAAATGTACAACCCCATATGCAATCAGTACCTATCACCACTAACTTTGTGAAGTCGAATCCCGCTCATGGCGAGATGTACTCGATACAACATTATGTGCTAATGTTTGTCAGTGACTTGCGGAAGGACGGTGGTTTCCTCAGGGTATTCCTGTTGCCACCACCAATAAAACAGACAGCCACGATATAACTGAAATATTGTCGAAAGTGGCGATGAACAACATAACCCTGACCTTTATTGACATTGGAGGTACCTGAGCATATGATCGATAACCGACGTCAGTTGTGATCAAGGTTAAATTGAACTCAGTAGTTCAACGACATTAGTCATCCTACAACTTTTTATTATTATTATTATTATTATTATTATTATTATTATTATTATTATTTAATTATTTAGTTCAGTAGACAAACGACATTAGTCATGACATCCTACTACTTTTTATTATTATCATTATTATTTAATTATTTAGTTCAGTAGATCAACGACATTAGTCATCCTACTACTTTTTATTATTATTATTATTTAATTATTGAGTTCAGTAGACCAACGACATTAGTCATCCTACTACTTTTTATTATTATTATTTGATTATTGAGTTCAGTAGGCCAACGACATTAGTCATCCTACTACTTTTTATTATTATTATTATTTAGTTCAGTAGACCAACGACATTAGTCATCCTACTACTTTTTATTATTATTATTTAATTATTGAGTTCAGTAGGCCAACGACATTAGTCATCCTACTACTTTTTATTATTATTATTATTTAATTATTGAGTTC
The DNA here is from genome assembly GCA_963383655.1 of Bathymodiolus septemdierum. NCBI lineage: Eukaryota > Metazoa > Mollusca > Bivalvia > Mytilida > Modiolidae > Bathymodiolus > Bathymodiolus septemdierum. The sequence goes on from OY726527.1 coordinate 2,507,544, forward strand.
AGTAGGTCAACGACATTAGTCATCCTACTACTTTTTATTATTATTATTATTATTATTATTATTATTATTATTATTATTATTATTATTATTATTATTATTATTATTATTATTTAATTATTGAGTTCAGTAGACCAACGACATTAGTCATCCTACTACTTTTTATTATTATCATTATTTAATTATTGAGTTCAGTAGGTCAACGACATTAGTCATCCTACTACTTTTTATTATTATTATTATCATTATTATTATTATTATTATTATTATTATTATTGTTATTGTTATTTTATTATTTAGTTCAGTAGACCAACGACATTAGTCATCCTACTACTTTTTATTATTATTATTATTATTATTATTATTATTATTATTATTATTATTATTTAATTATTGAGTTCAGTAAACCAACGACATTTGTCATCTTACTACTCTTTATTATTATTATTATTATTATTATTATTATTATTATTATTGTTATTTTATTATTTAGTTCAGTAGACCAACGACATTAGTCATCCTACTACTTTTTATTATTATTATTATTATTATTATTATTATTATTATTATTATTATTGTTATTTTATTATTTAGTTCAGTAGAACAACATCATTAGTCATCCTACTTATATAATAATGTTGTGTTAGCAATGACTATGCCAGCATAGTAGTCAGGGTTGAAGACATAGTGCTAACACAACATTATTATTATTATTATTATTATTATTATTATTATTATTATTATTATGCCGACTGTTATATGTAGACAAAATATATTGAGAACTATTATATTGGTGACTAATATATTGGATCAGATAGTCTGAAAGTGTGAGAATATTCTTTGTTTTATCTAAGGCTTTACAAATATAAAGATTTTTGAAGTTTGAAATTTAACTAACAACAATAACAAGTATTAAAAAACAGTAACATGAATAATAGACGACTATGATAGATTGACAGATTGGATCCGTCCCCTTGCACGTGGACTAGCTATATATAGCTTGATAGACAGCTTAAAACCCAACCTTCCCCGCGTGAAACTGGCATAGTAGATGTACTATTTTCGCATAGTATATCACGCTATATAATTCTTTGTGATATATGCCAAAATTTCGTATGAAGTTATATTACAGAAAGCATAATAATACTTTTTATTATTATTATTATTATTTAATTATTGAGTTCAGTAGGTCAACGACATTAGTCATCCTACAACTTTTTTTTTATTATTATTATTTGATTATTTAGTTCAGTAGACCAACGACATTAGTCATCTTAATTATCATTAATTATTATTATTATTATTTAATTATTTAGTGTTTTTTTTTAATTATTATTATTTTTTAATTTTATTTAGGTTATCTCGTGTCTCTAAGGTCGTCACCAACGTCGTGTAAATTAATAAATTATGTTAAGGTAGAAACCATGGCGAGACTACATTTTGTATATGGAGCCATATACCATATCACCTAATTATAAAATATGATGTTTAATTGATGCTGATAACATAGATACCGTCAACGTATACTGAATACAGCAAATCAAACTCCTGGATGATAAATTTGTAATCTTGTAAGATCATAAATGTCCATTATGAGGAGAGTACAACCAGCACAGTGTCTTCTGATTTTTATTTTCAGTTTTATTATTGTTACCGTTCTGTGTGGAGACACATTCACGTCCTTCTTTGATATAAAAATCAGGGAAAACCCCTTTACTACACAGATGACGGGAGTTTCAGATTTACAATGTGCGCATAGCTGATTAGCTGCAGGCAGTTGCTGTGCACTTGGGTATAAAGGTTATCTATTCTCAACAAAATATTTATATTTTTTACTTCAGAACCCCATATCATGAAAGCCAGAACAACGGGAATAAGCTCCAAACATGTTATATCAAATAAAATATCAGTGTTTGGCCAATGATACTGAACCTAATGACCGTGACAATATGCTCCACAGCCTAACGAAGCGTTCCCTGCACTATCAGTGTACAATTCAAGACTTTCATTTGTAGACCAATATCTATTCGGAATGAGTTAAATTAAATTTATCTAAAAAACTTAAAAAACTTTGCATCAGCTTTGACCTCTGTATTCAACCTAACAGTATGATAAGGTTTTCCATTCTGGATAGAAGCAATTAGATCATAAAATCGACGAATAAATGCACCGGCCGATATAATCGCTCTTGAACAGAAAGCCATCAATCCAGTTATTGATTCAATTTCTTTCAAGACAATTTTCTTCTTTGTAATGACCTGAAGAAGCATTAATTTCAATCTGTCAAGGAATTTGACCAACATAAGGACTGTGTCTATTTCCAAACCTAAATATGTAATACTTGTGGTAGAGCCTACAGTTTTGCTATCTGCTAATGGGACACCAAACTGGCGCAATAATATACTAAAGATTTGTATCAATTTTGTACAATTTTGTTCTATGTAAGAAAGTAGCGAATTTCACAAAGAGAGCACAGGCGATTGAACAGCCTTCGGGCAAATATTTGTTTATATAATATTTTTCATCAAAGAAAATGCTCAGAAGATCAAAATCAACCGGGTGTACCATCAATAGACGAAAAGCTTGACTAATGTCCATTTTTGCACACAAAACATTGCTTCCTAATGCAGAGATCATTTCAACCACTTTATCAAGCGATGCATACTTAACTTTTGCAAATTTCTGGATTGATAAAATCATTGACACTCCAATTCGGAGGGTATGACAAGTGAGTTATAAAACGCCAGCCCTCATCCTTTTTAGCAACCACGCCAATAGGCGATACTCTGAAAGTTGATATTGGTATTTGTGAGGATTATTACCTACTGCTTGTCTATTATTTGTGACAGGATGTACACCATTGCACTTCAGCAATGTTTGAAATTACAATATTATTGTGCGCATACCCCATTATAATTAAATGCATAACATTTGAATGATTTGTTATTCTGTGTTTTTCTTGGGGTACCTTGTAACTCAAGTTCATTCCCAACTCCTGCAGGTGGCTACATATATAGTAACCATCATTCTGTATCTATGATAGCCCAAGAACTGGCAGGCTGCTGCGTCTTCCTTAATCGGAATTGCTCATCATATAGCTTCCATCCGAAGCCTGCATTACGTTTAGCTCCCAATCTGATAGTTTGCATGTACTTTAGCAATTCCTGAAAGCGTGATACATGTATGGTTAAACAAATACGTGTGTCAATTAGAAATGCATCTGTCCACATTCCTATTGTGGTAATTTTTGTATTCTGTTATTTAAGTACGAGTTGCCCCTGATTTATTGTAAGTGTTTGGTTTGCCCCTGTATTATTTTGCGGGTTGTTCAATAAGCTTCCCAAATCTACATATTCTCCTGCGCCGATTATTTGTTTTATATTTTTACCTATATTTCTTGCTATGCTTTCTGACGCTTTAACTGGTTCAACTGGCAAAGCATTCCCTGTATTATTAAATGACAGATTTAAGTCATTTACTGGATTACATCTGATGACTGTATTATGGTAGGTGACGTCACTGGAGCCGATGTCACTGTAGTACGTGTATCAGTATTTAAATTCTCTGTAGGAGCTGAAATGGTTATAGCTGGAGTTGTGATACGTTCAATTGATGCAAGTGTACTCTGGCTTGTCTTGCAAGTAGGTTCGCTTGCCTGAATGTTTGCTGGGATATCAGAATGCTGCTGTCTTGCCTTTATGATTTCTGATGGAGCAACGCCACCGCTAACGTTGACAACCTTGCTTGTAGGTAGCCTCTTTCTTCCGGACAGCCTATACATAGTTCACGACCTGAAACTTAAAAGTGGAAGTAAACGAACTTGACAAATTGATTGATCTGCTAAAATATAACAAAAAACTAATCAGGTAATCAAATAATCATAATTGAATCAGGTAATCACATAATCATAATTGAATCAGGTACACTTAATCATAATTGAATCAGGTAGTCACTTCAATTTGGATCATGCAATCACATAATCATAATTGACTCAGGTAATCACTTAATCATAATTAAGTCGGGACTCCGGTACTCATTGGGTCACTTTTTAATATAATATATGTATTCCTTATTTATCGATAAGTAATCACTTAATCAAAATGTAATCAGGTAATCACTATATATAAATAAATAATCACTTAATCTTATAATTAGAGACTGTATTCACTCAGCTATGATTAATAAGTAATCATAATTATTGTACTATGTTTCGAACGGATTAATTTAAATAATAAATTAAGTATCACTTAAGATAATCAATTATGGAGAGAAGTTTAATAAAGTGTTGTATTTTCGCTAAGTTCGACGCATTAGCTGTGACCGGATAAGAAAACAAAATTCAAGCGCCATTTATTTGCACGCTACAATAAAATTACTTTAAAGAGGGTGTTAAGATGGTGAACTTCTCTCCAATATATTTGTTTCCTCCTCACTTGCTGCTAAATTTCGAAAAGACCGCAATGAGGCTGCGGTTTGACAAAATAACAAAAGGAGTTTGGCCAACACCAAATGTTCATTACGTAGTGATATCCTACTAAGTACCATATTCATGTTGTATCCTACGGATAAATGGATCCAAAATTGGAGATTCTAAATCCTTTTAGACATTTCTAAAATTTTCAGTTCGCCCTAGAGACTGTCAAGATCGGAAGGGATATATTTCACTGGATGGGGAGGATTGTGGTTGCTAGAGTTGTCCATCAATTATTACTATTTTAAGTATTGTATACTTTTCAGCTCGCCCTAGATACTGTGGAGATCTGAAAGGATATAGTGGTGTTTATACTATTTCACCAGATAGTACGACTTGGACGTTTATTGTGACATGGATACAGACGGGGCTGGATGGACGGTAGCTATATTATTTTAATCGACCATATTTCTACAGTCACGTAGCTTCTTTGTTGCAAAGTGGATTTTTCTGTTATCACAATAACATTTTAGGTCTTCCAAAGAAGATTAGATGGTGCGCTGGACTTCTTTCTGGGTTGGTCGGAATACGAGAAAGGTTTTGGTGTTATGTGGAAGGAATTCTGGTTAGGTAATATTTCACTATGCATATATGTTATCATTGAATGAGAGATACTGTTATTTGGATACTAGTAGTAGCCATCTTGACCAACTTTGCATACATACAGGGCCTCCAAGAGAAATTTTGCAAGGCGGAACAAGACTGCTTTGGGGTGGACAACGTACGTCATACATATTTTTTTTTTTTAAACTTTATAATGGCGGAAATTGTTCAACCATCTGACAAAATAAAACAAATTTTACACTATTTTAACAACGAGCCTTTATGATAAAAGCCAGACCAATGTACCCGACGGCCTTGTATGGTACTATTTACATCGATAATTTTCAAAAAGCTGTTGTCATTTGTCTAATAATTCCGATAATATTTTCTTTTGATGCTGGATCCAGCATAAACAAAATACCCAGATGTATGACGTACGTTGTCCACCGTGGATACAGAACCCTCTATATATGCTTCCCACCAAAGTTCGGCTCATTTGGCTAAGCAGTTTCAGAGAAAAAGATTGTTTGAAATCGGCCAATCAGAAACAAGAATTGTCTGTGGCGACCATGTTTGTCAACGGATCGGGATGAAATATGCAATCTTTATAGAAGACCTTCCATAGTTGCTTCCTACCAAGTTTCGGTTCATTTGGCTAAGCAGTTTGAGAAGAGGAGATTTTTATAAAATCGGCCAATTAGAAACAAGAATTATCTGTGGAGACCATGTTTGTTAACGGATCGGGATGAAATGAGCAATCTTAATAGAAGACCTTCCATAGTTGCTTCATACCAAGTTTCGGTTCATTTGGCTAAGAACGTTTAGAGGAGAATATTTTTTTTAAATCTGCCAATCAGAAACAAGAATAGCCAATCGTAACTACTCGGCCCTTCTCGCTACCCTACAAATAACCTCGTATGCATTAGGCGCATAAATCGCACTACTTTTTCACATGTCAGTTACATGAAAGTTTGATAAAGTTATATTTTAAACAATTTTCTATATTTCAATTATTTTCATGGATAAATGTTAAAGTTTTTAATTAGTTTTGCATGATTAGATTTTACTTAGTATGTCTTCCATATTGGATTTTCGTGAACTATATTTTTGTGCGGCTTAACTTAACTTAACTTCCTGCAAACAGTTTAAGAAGAATTTCTACTATCTACGTACGAGGTTATTTGTAGGGTAGCGAGAATGGCCGAGTAGTTACGATTGCAAGAATCGCTTGTGGCGACCATGTTTGAAAGGGCAGTTTAAAAAAAGTGGTTCCTACTGCTATAGCTGAGTAATTTACTCATTTTTATGATTTTAATGGATCTAAATAGTTCACAAGATCTGTAATGATTTGATGTTTGTTACTGCAAAAAATCTTTAAGATATCTAGAATAACAAAAAAAGTATGTCCAAAAAACATGTCAAAATTGTCAGGAGTGCAACCCTTTTTTGTGACACTTTAACAAATCCTTAATTTTCAACAACCTACCACAGTGCTAAATCAAACAATATGTTATCAAAATCTATTTCATCACAAACTTTGATATGTTGACATACTTTAAGATAGCAATAGATCATGCTTCACATTTACTATTGCATAAAAATATGGCTTTGTAAAAAAGATGTACCTAGTCGGGAGTGCAACAAACATGTATGCAAGTTTTCCTAAATTACATTGTAGAAATGTTGTCTTTTAGTTTTCAAAGATATGGGGTATAGATAAATCTTAATCCATCATTGCTGCTTCAAAACCATAGCTAAAGGATACACTAAAATCAGTAGTAAGGCCAAGAATGTCACATTAAAGGCAGCACCCTCAAATGTCAGGAGTGCAACATTTGATATTTTCTTAGACATATTTTCTTTTAAATGTAACTAAAATCACATTTGTCCTTCTATTTCAACAGAGATTGACCAAGAGAACAGATACAACCCATTTACCTGTTTGAGATACATAAAATATCTCTCACAGAAGCATTTGATTCATGTCAGGAGTGCTACTAGTTTTAAGTGATCTTCTACACAGTCTAAGTTATAGCTTTTTATATGGATGATTTAAATAAAATGAGATTCTGTCAAGTTTAGAATAATGTTTGAAAAAATTAAAAGTGCCAATAGCATTTTATGTGCTTTTAATTTTATGTAATAAAGCATTTTTTTTTATTTTAAATGGTCTCATGCTTTAATATATATTAGGTATTAATACTAGAGACATTCTCTGACAATGGAATATGTTTTTTTAGATTCATTAGCTATTGGAGATTAATTGACTTGATAAAGTTTATGATAAATGCATTTATCTATTTTCTCATAGATAATTTATGGTTAACCATGTAAATGTTGCACTCCTGACATAAATATTTAAAAATCATTGAAATTTGATATAATTAATTTTCTAAGTATCCAAAAAATACTTGTAATTGTACACTAAACATCTATTTTCAATATTAATTTAGATTAATACATGTTTTAAATGTTTTTGTATAGTATATTTCAAAAATAAGTTGGAATTTTCGAGAAGTATGGCTGTAAACAAGCTACAAATAACTAGAAAAATATTACTTTAAGAAACAATTATCATTAAAACTTGGTAAAACTAATGCTTGAAAGAACACCTGATTTTTTCCCATGTGAATTGTTTTTAAGTTAATAACTCTTCTTTTTTTTTGATGGCAATATAATATCCTGATAAAATAGTACCATTGATAAAATAATGATAATTTATAATAAATTGCCGTTTCTAGCCTATAAAGATATTCTAATTGTTTATTTATGATTTATCTAATATATTAGAGTGGTATAATACAAATTTGCAAATGAAAATAATGAAAAATATTGCTGCTAAAACTGGGTATTAAAGAAGTGGTATGGCAAAACATTGTTACAAATTTCCAAATACTGTCATTTCTGTACAAATATTTCAATGAAAACAGGTAAACATTATTGTATGAGTTAACAGTAACATCACTGTTCAATGTTGGCATTTTAAAATGTGATATTTTCTTCTTTTTTTTTCTTTATTATAAATTTATATAATGTCAGGAGTGCAACACTAAATAGACAAAATGTTTTTTTCACAACCAATTATTTTGTCATCTTCAAAGAATCAATGCTATTATTTTTTACAAATGGCTACTAATCTTTAAAGTTTGAAAATGTTGCTGTCTTAAGTAAAAATATTCATTATTATTTTGATAATAAAAACTTTATCAGGTAGATTGGACAAAAATATTGAGAATTTTTCATAAAAAATAGCTTTTAAGAAAAACTACAACTACCAATAACCCAATATTTTGCACAGCAAGTCATTTATATCAGTTGCATTGTTTGAGATACCATTATACAAAATAATTGAGACTAAAGATTGCTTAACTGATATAGAATAAGTATGTGTTTTACATGGTTTTTATGCCAATTTGTGTTCAATAAAAGGTTCTTAAAAATGTATTGCTTATCTGTTCATAGTTTCTTTCTTGTTTCATTTACTTCAATGTATACAACATTGAAAATTATCAGCAAACAGGTTTTTGGGAGTGAGTTTAATTTGGAAATTTTTTTCACATGCTGGAGCCATTTTTTATGAAACAGCCCTTAACAGATCGGGATGAAATGAGTAATCGTTACAGAGGACCTTCCATAGATGCTTCCTACTAAGTTTCACTTCATTTGGTTGAGGCGTTTCAGAGGAGAAGATTAAAATGTGAATAGTTAATGGACGACAGACGACGAACGAACGACGACGGAGTGATGATAAAAGCTCACATTGCCTTTGGTAAGGTGAGCTAGCAACAGCCATTGGGTAGATATGTCGCTCCACTCGGACACATTATTCTGATTCCGAGCCAACCAGTCTTTGCTCTTTCTCCTTAATGCTGCGTTCTTAGCGGAGAAGCAACAAATACCAATTTTATATTCTTTTGTTTGACAAGACCGCAGTTCGTACCCACAATTTATCACACTCGAGACGAGCACGCTAACCATTACGCTACCGATGTAGTTCCCTATTTTTATTTTATTTTTATTATTTTTTTAATCAAAATTTCTTATTGTCCTTCAATATATTATTTGAAAACAAAAATTAATCCAAAACAATAAGAGTTACTTGATATCTATATAAACATTGAGAGTTCCTACTTGTGCCCAAACACTCTTTGAATATTGCAATAATCTAACTGCATAGAAAATAAAGAAAACGAATTATAAGTTCTATACAAAATCATGACCATTCTGTCGAAGGTGACTTGGCGAATTCCAATTCTGCGCAAACCGTTTGGTATTTCTTTCTTTTAATGTTATACAAAACATCCACATGTAAGATATTTTGACTATGTGCTGTTGTTTTTTTTTTTCACAACTTTTAGTCATTGAAGACAATTTTTGTTTTTTCTTTTTATCAATTTGCAAGTCGAACATATCCTTGACAAGTGTTATAATGAACCTTAAATAAATTACAAAAAGGAAACATAATTGTGATATTGAGCTGTTTTCGCTATTCTTTAAATTTTTTACATAGACACAACCGATTCTACTGAAAAACAATTGTTGGGACCCAACCGGAAAGTAGTGGCTGACAGAGCCGGAACGAATGTACGTAAATAAGCATCGTGTTTTTTACTGTAGCAAGTCTAAAGCTTTTCATGGTGGCACGCCAGTGCAAACTATCATGTATATAAGCATTACAAAGGGTTTGTGTACTTTAATTACACATATAGACTACTTTTTATAGCATTATTTGATGATTTCAAACTCATTATTAGCATTTTTCATTGTTTATGTCCATCATTTTATCTATATCTGAGTAATCTATTAAGCTAACCACAGAAGCATATAGGTAAAAACAAGCAAAAATAATCGACCGATAACGACATCTTCTGGAGTCAAGATATAATAAAACTATATGATCATAATACTTACATTTTGTCGTCGCCTGTATGTCAAACATGCCTAATTAACTTGTACCGGAAGATGACAGAACAATTCCGACGGAGCTCTTTGACGACAGTGGATACTTCTGTACATATATCTTTATTTTCTCTATGAACCATTGCAATACATAGGTATAGAGAATTACAAAACTATATACAATATATACAATTACAGAGAAAGAGAATTACAAAACAAATTTCTAATTAAGCGCTAAAGACTTTCTGAATCTCTCTGAAATATACTAAGATGATGATACGGAGGAATTAAAGAAATGTGTACCCAACTGGAACGATATTTTTTACCTTAAGATATTTATAATTAAGCACTAAAGACTTTCTGAATCTTTCTGAAATCTACTAAGATGATGATACGGAGGAATCAAAGAAATGTGTACCCAACTGGAATAATAATAAGATACACCATATTTCTAAATCAGCGTCAACGACTTTCTGAATCAACAATATCTATGCAATTTTTCCCCTACAAACATACTGTTGCATAAAATAATAATAAATATGTAGACTTTTGTATATCTTTTTTATGTTCCTGCATATTATCTACTTTAGCTGAAAACGAGGCCATCTGTGTCCTGTGGAAACATTCTTCCATTTTTTGCTCACTTGGTCGAAAGGCTATGCGAGCTTTTGCCATCACATGGCGTCCATAGACGGTCGTCTGCTTATTTTTCACATTTGAATCTTCTCTTCTGAAACCGCTTATCCAAATGAACCAAATCATGATAGGAAACATTAATGGAAGGTCCGCTATAAACTTTTCTCATTTCGTTCCAATTCTTTTACAAACATGGCCACCATAGGCAATTCTTGTTTCTGGTTGGTCAATTTCTAAGAATGAAATCCTCTGCAACCGCTTGGCCAATTGCACCAAAACTTGGTGGAAAGAATTATTGGAAGTTCCTTAATACAGATTGCCAATTTCGTCCCGTTCCGTTAACAAACATGGCCACCATTGGCAATAATTGATTCTGGTTGATCGATTTCTAAAAAATATTCTCCTCTGAAATCAGTTAGGCAAATAAATCACAATTTTGTAGGATGCAACCATGGAAGCTTCTCTATATGATTTCCTCATTTATTCTTGATTGGAAAAAAGCATGTTGGTAATGAGCAATTCTTGTTTCTAGTTGATTGAACTTAAAAAGATCATGCAACATATATGGCCGCTATAGGCAGTTCTTGGCCAATTAAAACAAGTCTTCTCTAAACCCATTTGGTCAAATTAACTGAGTGTTAGTAGCTATATATATGTATTGTAAACACCTATCGAAGGTTCTGTATAAAATTTCCTCACAACAAAATAACAGGTGTGCGACACAGTCTTTAGCCCACTGTACCTTAAGTATTTTAATTAGCTCACTTATTCCATAGGACCATATGGGTTATTGTCATTACTCTGCGCCCATTATTTGTTTTGTCTTTCTAAGTTAGCGTAACCTTTTATTCCGGAAATGGAAATACTTCATGAGAGACAATTCACAGTAGACCGGGTCACGTGTCACACATGGGTAAATATCCAATCAAGCATGTCGATGTGGCAATTTGGTCGACGTCATTGTAATCATATTATACCTCATGAATGATGTGACGTCACAATGGACATCGTTCCAAAGAAGGGTACGATGGTGATAGGAAATGATGGCATAGCTAGTTATGAATCCAACTACCATACAATCATGACCACGACAGTCCCTTTATAAATCCAACTACCATACGATCATGACCACGACAGTCCCTTTATAAATCCAGCTACCGTACAATCATGACCACGACAGTCCCTTTATAAATCCAACTACCATACGATCATGACCACGACAGTCCCTTTATAAATCCAACTACCATACGATCATGACAACGACAGTCCCTTTATAAATCCAACTACCATACGATCATGACAACGACAGTCCCTTTATAAATCCAACTACCGTACGATCATGACAACGACAGTCCCTTTATAAATCCAACTACCATACGATCATGACCACGACAGTCCCTTTATAAATCCAACTACCATGCGATCATGACCACGACAGTCCCTTTATAAATCCAACTACCATACGATCATGACCACGACAGTCCCTTTATAAATCCAACTACCATACGATCATGACCACGACAGTCCCTTTATAAATCCAACTACCATGCGATCATGACAACGACAGTCCCTTTATAAATCCAACTACCATACGATCATGACCACGACAGTCCCTTTATAAATCCAACTACCATACGATCATGACCACGACAGTCCCTTTATAAATCCAACTACCATGCGATCATGACAACGACAGTCCCTTTATAAATCCAACTACCATACGATCATGACCACGACAGTCCCTTTATAAATCCAACTACCATACGATCATGACCACGACAGTCCCTTTATAAATCCAACTACCATGCGATCATGACAACGACAGTCCCTTTATAAATCCAACTACCATACAATCATGACCACGACAGTCCCTTTATAAATCCAACTACCATACGATCATGACCACGACAGTCCCTTTATAAATCCAACTACCATACGATCATGACAACGACAGTCCCTTTATAAATCCAACTACCATGCGATCATGACAACGACAGTCCCTTTATAAATCCAACTACCATACGATCATGACCACGACAGTCCCTTTATAAATCCAACTACCATGCGATCATGACAACGACAGTCCCTTTATAAATCCAACTACCATACGATCATGACCACGACAGTCCCTTTATAAATCCAACTACCATGCGATCATGACCACGACAGTCCCTTTATAAATCCAGCTACCGTACAATCATGACAACGACAGTCCTTTATAAATCCAATTACCGTACGATCATGACCACGACAGTCCTTTATAAATCCAACTACCATACGATCATGACCACGACAGTCCCTTTATAAATCCAATTACCATACGATCATAACCACGACAGTCCCTTTATAAATCCAGCTACCATACGATCATGACCACGACAGTCCCTTTATAAATCCAACTACCATACGATCATGACCACGACAGTCCCTTTATAAATCCAACTACCATACGATCATGACCACGACAGTCCCTTTATAAATCCAACTACCATGCGATCATGACAACGACAGTCCCTTTATAAATCCAGCTACCGTACAATCATGACAACGACAGTCCTTTATAAATCCAACTACCGTACGATCATGACCACGACAGTCCTTTATAAATCCAACTACCATACGATCATGACCACGACAGTCCCTTTATAAATCCAACTACCATACGATCATGACCACGACAGTCCCTTTATAAATCCAACTACCATACGATCATGACCACGACAGTCCCTTTATAAATCCAACTACCATGCGATCATGACAACGACAGTCCCTTTATAAATCCAACTACCATACGATCATGACCACGACAGTCCCTTTATAAATCCAACTACCATACGATCATGACCACGACAGTCCTTTATAAATCCAACTACCATACGATCATGACCATGACAGTCCCTTTATAAATCCAACTACCATACGATCATGACCACGACAGTCCCTTTATAAATCCAACTACCATACGATCATGACCACGACAGTCCCTTTATAAATCCAACTACCATGCGATCATGACAACGACAGTCCCTTTATAAATCCAGCTACCGTACAATCATGACAACGACAGTCCTTTATAAATCCAACTACCGTACGATCATGACCACGACAGTCCTTTATAAATCCAACTACCATACGATCATGACAACGACAGTCCCTTTATAAATCCAACTACCATGCGATCATGACAACGACAGTCCCTTTATAAATCCAACTACCATACGATCATGACCACGACAGTCCCTTTATAAATCCAACTACCATACGATCATGACCACGACAGTCCCTTTATAAATCCAACTACCATGCGATCATGACAACGACAGTCCCTTTATAAATCCAACTACCATACGATCATGACCACGACAGTCCCTTTATAAATCCAACTACCATACGATCATGACAACGACAGTCCCTTTATAAATCCAACTACCATGCGATCATGACAACGACAGTCCCTTTATAAATCCAACTACCATACGATCATGACCACGACAGTCCCTTTATAAATCCAACTACCATACGATCATGACCACGACAGTCCCTTTATAAATCCAACTACCATACGATCATGACAACGACAGTCCCTTTATAAATCCAACTACCATGCGATCATGACAACGACAGTCCCTTTATAAATCCAACTACCATACGATCATGACCACGACAGTCCCTTTATAAATCCAACTACCATGCGATCATGACAACGACAGTCCCTTTATAAATCCAACTACCATACGATCATGACCACGACAGTCCCTTTATAAATCCAACTACCATACGATCATGACCACGACAGCCCCTTTATAAATCCAACTACCATACGATCATGACCACGACAGTCCCTTTATAAATCCAACTACCATGCGATCATGACAACGACAGTCCCTTTATAAATCCAACTACCATACGATCATGACCACGACAGTCCCTTTATAAATCCAACTACCATACGATCATGACCACGACAGTCCTTTATAAATCCAACTACCATACGATCATGACCATGACAGTCCCTTTATAAATCCAACTACCATACGATCATGACCACGACAGTCCCTTTATAAATCCAACTACCATACGATCATGACCACGACAGTCCCTTTATAAATCCAACTACCATGCGATCATGACAACGACAGTCCCTTTATAAATCCAGCTACCGTACAATCATGACAACGACAGTCCTTTATAAATCCAACTACCGTACGATCATGACCACGACAGTCCTTTATAAATCCAACTACCATACGATCATGACAACGACAGTCCCTTTATAAATCCAACTACCATACGATCATGACCACGACAGTCCCTTTATAAATCCAACTACCATACGATCATGACCACGACAGTCCCTTTATAAATCCAACTACCATGCGATCATGACAACGACAGTCCCTTTATAAATCCAACTACCATGCGATCATGACAACGACAGTCCCTTTATAAATCCAACTACCATACGATCATGACCACGACAGTCCCTTTATAAATCCAACTACCATGCGATCATGACAACGACAGTCCCTTTATAAATCCAACTACCATACGATCATGACCACGACAGTCCCTTTATAAATCCAGCTACCGTACAATCATGACCACGACAGTCCCTTTATAAATCCAACTACCATGCGATCATGACAACGACAGTCCCTTTATAAATCCAACTACCATACGATCATGACCACGACAGTCCCTTTATAAATCCAACTACCATGCGATCATGACCACGACAGTCCCTTTATAAATCCAGCTACCGTACAATCATGACCACGACAGTCCCTTTATAAATCCAACTACCATGCGATCATGACAACGACAGTCCCTTTATAAATCCAACTACAATACGATCATGACCACGACAGTCCCTTTATAAATCCAGCTACCGTACGATCATGACCACGACAGTCCCTTTATAAATCCAACTACCATACGATCATGACAACGACAGTCCCTTTATAAATCCAACTACCATACGATCATGACCACGACAGTCCCTTTATAAATCCAGCTACCGTACAATCATGATCACGACAGTCCCTTTATAAATCCAACTACCATGCGATCATGACAACGACAGTCCCTTTATAAATCCAACTACCATACGATCATGACCACGACAGTCCCTTTATAAATCCAGCTACCGTACAATTATGACCACGATAGTCCCTTTATAAATCCAATTACCGTACGATCATGACCACGACAGTCCTTTATAAATCCAACTACCATACGATCATGACCACGACAGTCCCTTTATAAATCCAGCTACCGTACAATTATGACCACGATAGTCCCTTTATAAATCCAATTACCGTACGATCATGACCACGACAGTCCTTTATAAATCCAACTACCATACGATCATGACCACAACAGTCCCTTTATAAATCCAACTACCATACGATCATGACTACGACAGTCCCTTTATAAATCCAACTACCATACGATCATGACGACGACAGTCCCTTTATAAATCCAACTACCGTACGATCATGACCACGACAGTCCCTTTATAAATCCAACTACCATGCGATCATGACAACGACAGTCCCTTTATAAATCCAACTACCATGCGATCATGACCACGACAGTCCCTTTATAAATCCAACTACCATACAATCATGACCACGACAGTCCCTTTATAAATCCAACTACCGTACGATCATGACAACGACAGTCCTTTATTTCAGTTTCGCCGTGGTAGTAAGTTTTATTGGTTTTAAAAGTCACTTTCAACAATATTTCAGCTATACCATGGCTGTCAGACATATTGGTGTTAAATAACACTTTCAACAATATTTCTGTTATACCATAGAGAACAATTGAGCCCACATCTCCTAAAGCCGACTCTACATTGTAGGATAACAATTTGACGAATCCAAACCAAGTAGTCATGAGTCCCACTAGTGCATTATTTGTTAGTCTTTGTAATAATATGTGGGTTCAGGACAGAAGCAATGAGTCCAGGACAGAAACAATGAGTCCAGGACAGAAGCAATGAATCCAGGACAAAAGCAATGGGTCCAGGACAGAAACAATGAGTCCAGGACAGAAGCAATGAGTCCAGGACAGAAGCAATGAGTCCAGGACAGCAGCAATGAGTCCAGGACAGAAGCAATGAGTCCAGAGCAGCAGCAATGAGTCCAGGACAGAAGCAATGAGTCCAGGATCAAGGACAGAAGCAATGGGTCCAAGACAGAAGCAATGAGTCCAGGACAGCAGCAATGAGTCCAGGACAGAAGCAATGAGTCCAGGACAGCAGCAATGAGTCCAGGACAGAAGCAATGAGTCCAGAACAGAAGCAATGGGTCCAGGACAGAAGCAATGAATCCAGGACAGAAGCAATGAGTCCAGGACAGCAGCAATGAGTCCAGGACAGAAGCAATGAGTCCAGGACAGCAGCAATGAGTCCAGGACAGAAGCAATGGGTCCAGGACAGAAGCAATGAATCCAGGACAGAAGCAATGAGTCCAGGACAGAAGCAATGAGTCCAGGACTCGACTAGAGGAGGTACAAGTATCTCTGCTTCTTATTTTGTGTATCAGGTAACGAAACGCAATATAAAATATATAATTTAGTGTCATTATGTGTAAAACCTAATACTAACCTAATTTAGATTTTGAGAGAACCAGCTGATGAAGGTTATTCCAGAAACAAATCGTGCGCACTAAATCTTATATCTACGTTTATAACTAGATTAACACGATGGGTGTCACTAGTGGAGTAAGAACTGCCTACCCTTCCGGAGCACCTGAGTTCACCCCGGTTTTTAGTGGGGTTCGTGTTACTCCATCTTTAGTTTTATATGTATGTTTTGTAGATCGTTGTTTGTCCTTTTGTACTTTTTCTTTTGGACACTGCGTTGTCTGTTCTTCTTTGATATACGGATTCTGATTGCCCCTTTGGTATCTTCAAACTCTTCTTTGTATTATAGTGGTATTAAAATGATGATACTTGCTATAAAACAAACATAAATAAACGATGTCTTGCATTAATTGTTTGATCCCAAACATGTTTCAGAGATGCTATATAATAATTAACACTGCTAGTAATACAACGTAACTGATTTGAAGCCATATCCAAGTGTTGAAAAGTACACATCGTGATTGTCCTTTCACTAAATAATTCTGTGTTTGGTGACTATGTTGTAAGTATATATCCCATTGAACTTGAAATAAAGGACATAATATTATTAGTTACACAGTGTACAATTGTCCTAATACGAGGCAGCCGAGCCCGATATGAATTTTATTGACCCGATATTTCCCGTATTAGGACAATTGTACAATTTGTAACGAATTTATCCTGATTTTGCAACCAAACCTCATATCTAATGTTTTCCATATTAGGACAATGCATTTATCATGATTTTGAATCCATACAACCATGTATCTCATCTTTCAGTTTTCCATGGGATATGGAATTTGTCATGGTTTTGTCTCCATATTTCACCTCTGACTTCATTTTTCTTTTCATGTTATGACAATAAATTTATCTTGGTTTTGTATCCATATCATCAAATTTAATATTAAGTCAACGGTGTAAGGGAGATAATTCGAATTGACTTAATAAAATCAATATTAAGTCAACGGTGTAAGGGAGATAATGCGAATTGACTTAATACAATATTGCACTGAAATTTATTAGGACAATATCAACCAATCATATTGCGAGATTTAACCTAAAATCAGGATAAATACAGTTACAGTCAAAGGACATAAGTATTAGTGAAATAAATGACATACTCTATACAAATACAGTCAAAGGACATAAGTATTAGTGATTTTCAATATGGCGGGATCCTACTGCAATACTGTTGATTACGTTTTTTGGTCATTACATTAAAACGTCAGTTCAGATAAGTATGATATCACTGTAACAGGTGTTCACTGCTCGGGATGAAGTTGGGTTAAATCGTCTTGTGAAAAAATCGTCGGGTACCTTTGCAGAAAATAACAACCAAATTTAATGACAATAAATATCATTGGTTCAGCAGTAGAACTATCAGAAGAAAACTGGCATCTAAAGGTTACAAACAACGAGCTGCAATAAAGTGCGTCACTGTTCGCGAAGTCAACCGTAAAAAGAGGGTGGCATGGTGTAGGGAAAGACACAACTAGATTGTTGATTCGCAATGGAGGAAATATATATATTTTGATGAAAGTCAGATAGTTGGTGGATCAATACCGTATTCATGTCTGGAGGAAAGGCGACGAAGTTAACCGTCCGAATTTAGTATGCCGACCTTTCCAATGTAAAGTAAGTGTGGTGATCTGGGGGTGTTTGTCTTTTAACGGGATCGGAACTTTAACTGATGTAAAAGGGAATATTAATTCCCAGATATATATAGATGTTCTTGAAAATAATTTGTGGCCTGTAATTGCACAATATTTTACTGACAATGAATATGTCTCTCAAGATGATAACGCGCCTGTACATCGTGCCCAAAATACAGAAAAACAGGAAAATAATATAAATTGTACTACATGGCCAGCACAATCTCTGGACTTAAATGTGTGTGAAAATGTTTGGGTTCGCATAAAGAGGGCACTAAAACCAATCGCTGGAAACATCAACACCCAAAACAAACTTATTGCCGACATTCCATGTGTGTGGGAAAGTATCCCGTAAACTATATTCAGGGACTGTATCAAACCATTCCAACACGGATACGCGAAGTCATTAGGATGAATAGTCACATGACAAAATATTATGGTAGGATATTGTTTTAAACATTTTTATTGAACGTTAGTTCATAAGTAAAAATTTTGCAGCAATGACGTTACGACGTCAAAATCACGAATACGTATGTCCATTTACTGTAGGCCTGCTTCACTTCATGACCTATATCTCGTCCGCATCGGTGGAATAATGGTTAGCGTGCTCGCTTCGAGTGCGGTATAGCGTGGGTTCGAGCCCCGATCGGGTCAAATCAAAGACTATGAAATTTGCATTTTTTTGTTTCTTCGCTAAGCACGCAGCATTAAGGAGAAAGAGTAAAGACTGGATGGATCGGAATCAGGATAATGTGTCAGAGTGGAGCAACATGTTTACATGCTGACTATTGGTTCAGTGAGCTAGCACAATGAAAAGCTCAAGCCTGTTAGACTAGTACAAAGCGGACCTCATCATCATCTCATTGAAAATTAACTTGTTCTCACCATGATATAACTGACAAAGCTTTATAGCATAATGTTGTATCGAGTACACCTCGGCATGAGAACCAGCGTGTTCATCAAGTCAACGACTTTAGTCACCGTACTATTTTTGTATTTTTCCTTCTAATTTTATTTTATTTTTTTTATTCATGATTATGTATTTTTTTTAGCACATACAACTAATTTAAATTATATCTAATTTATCCAATGTCTCTAAAGGTCGTTGTTAATGTTATTTGCTATTAAATTTAATTAAATAATTTCCCAATTATGTAAAAGTATAAACCATGGCGAAGCTTTATAGCTATAGCAATGTAACCAATCAGAATTAGTCATTTAACATAGTCGATAACATAGACACCTTCAACGTATACAGAATACTGCATGACAATTATATAACTACAGGAAAACCGATTGTGTTAACCATTGTAGAATTCATCTTTACACAATGAAGATACGCGCATTCATAGCAAATCAAATTCCTGGATGATAAATATTTAATCTTGTAAGATCAGACATATATAAATGTCCATTATGAGGAGAGTACAATCAGCAAAGTGTTTTCTGATTTTTATTTTCAGTCTTTTTATTGTGACCGTTCTATGTGGTGAAAAATTCCAGGCTTACGTTGATACAAAAATCAGAGAATCCCCTTATATGACGCAGATGGCGGGAGTCTCATATCTACAATGCGCTTACAGTTGTTTTGCTGCAGGAAGTTGTTGTGCACTTGGGTATAAAGAATCAATAAAAACGTGTGTTATTGACAAGTCTTTTAATTGTTGTCCAGCAAACGAAACATCAATTGGATGGACAATTTTGCTTATGAGTATGTTTGGTAAGTATTGCAATTTTACTATGATAACCGTTGAATACACTATCTGTGTCTCGCACCACGATTTATCTAAAAGCATTACGAAAATTGACGTTAAGCAGTAGCCAATCACTGTGTCTTATACCATGGTATAACTGAAATACTGACAAGATTGGAGTTGATCACCAATAATCAATCACTGTAATGTGCTAAGATATATCTGGAATACTGCTAAAATGACTCGTGCTCCACGATATATCTGGAATACTGCTAAAATGACTCATGCTCCACGATATAGCTGAAATACTGCTAAAATGACTCATGCTCCTCGATATATCTGGAATACTGCTAAAATGACTCATGCTCCACGATATAGCTGAAATACTGCTAAAATGACTCATGCTCCACGATATATCTGGAATACTGCTAAAATGACTCATGCTCCACGATATAGCTGAAATACTGCTAAAATGACTCATGCTCCTCGATATATCTGGAATACTGCTAAAATGACTCATGCTCCACGATATATCTGTAATACTGCTGAAATGACTCATGCTCCACGATATATCTGAAATACTGCTAAAATGACTCATGCTCCACGATATATCTGTAATACTGCTGAAATGACTCATGCTCCACGATATATCTGGAATACTGCTAAAATGACTCATGCTCCACGATATATCTGGAATACTGCTAAAATGACTCATGCTCCACGATATATCTGGAATACTGCTAAAATGACTCATGCTCCACGATATATCTGAAATACTGCTGAAATGACTCATGCTCCACGATATATCTGGAATACTGCTAAAATGACTCATGCTCCACGATATATCTGGAATACTGCTAAAATGACTCATGCTCCTCGATATATCTGGAATACTGCTAAAATGACTCATGCTCCACGATATATCTGTAATACTGCTGAAATGACTCATGCTCCACGATATATCTGAAATACTGCTAAAATGACTCATGCTCCACGATATATCTGTAATACTGCTGAAATGACTCATGCTCCACGATATATCTGGAATACTGCTAAAATGACTCATGCTCCACGATATATCTGGAATACTGCTGAAATGACTCATGCTCCACGATATATCTGGAATACTGCTGAAATGACTCATGCTCCACGATATATCTGAAATACTGCAAAAATGACTCATGCTCCACGATATATCTGTAATACTGCTAAAATGACTCATGCTCCACGATATATCTGGAATACTGCTAAGATGACTCATGCTCCACGATATATCTGGAATACTGCTGAAATGACTCATGCTCCACGATATAGCTGAAATACTGCTAAAATGACTCATGCTCCACGATATATCTGAAATACTGCAAAAAATGACTCATGCTCCACGATATATCTGTAATACTGCTGAAATGACTCATGCTCCACGATATAGCTGAAATACTGCTTAAATGACTCATGCCGCAGGATATAGCTGAAATACTGCTGAAATGACTCATGCTCCACGATATATCTGAAATACTGCTAAAATGACTCATGCTCGACGATATATCTGGAATACTACTGAAATGACTCATGCTCCACGATATAGCTGAAATACTGCTAGAATGACTCATGCTCCTCGATATATCTGGAATACTACTGAAATGACCCATGCTCCACGATATAGCTGAAATACTGCTAAAATGACTCATGCTCCACGATATAGCTGAAATACTGCTAAAATGACTCCTGCTCCACGATATATCTGAAATACTACTGAAATGACTCATGCTCCACGATATATCTGAAATACTGCTAAGATGACTCATGCTCCGCGATATATCTGAAATACTGCTAAAATGACTCATGCTCCACGATATAGCTGAAATACTGCTACAATGACTCATGCTCCACGATATATCTGGAATACTGCTAAAATGACTCATGTTCCACGATATATCTGTAATACTGCTGAAATGACCCATGCTCCACGATATATCTGAAATACTGCTAAAATGACTCATGCTCCACGATATATCTGTAATACTGCTGAAATGACTCATGCTCCACGATATATCTGGAATACTGCTAAAATGACTCATGCTCCACGATATATCTGGAATACTGCTAAAATGACTCATGCTCCACGATATATCTGGAATACTGCTAAAATGACTCATGCTCCACGATATATCTGAAATACTGCTGAAATGACTCATGCTCCACGATATATCTGGAATACTGCTAAAATGACTCATGCTCCACGATATATCTGGAATACTGCTCAAATGACTCATGCTCCTCGATATATCTGGAATACTGCTAAAATGACTCATGCTCCACGATATATCTGTAATACTGCTGAAATGACTCATGCTCCACGATATATCTGAAATACTGCTAAAATGACTCATGCTTCACGATATATCTGTAATACTGCTGAAATGACTCATGCTCCACGATATATCTGGAATACTGCTAAAATGACTCATGCTCCACGATATATCTGGAATACTGCTGAAATGACTCATGCTCCACGATATATCTGGAATACTGCTGAAATGACTCATGCTCCACGATATATCTGAAATACTGCAAAAATGACTCATGCTCCACGATATATCTGGAATACTGCTAAAATGACTCATGCTCCACGATATATCTGGAATACTGCTAAAATGACTCATGCTCCACGATATATCTGGAATACTGCTGAAATGACTCATGCTCCACGATATAGCTGAAATACTGCTAAAATGACTCATGCTCCACGATATATCTGAAATACTGCTAAAATGACTCATGCTCCACGATATATCTGTAATACTGCTGAAATGACTCATGCTCCACGATATAGCTGAAATACTGCTTAAATGACTCATGCCGCAGGATATAGCTGAAATACTGCTAAAATGACTCATGCTCGACGATATATCTGGAATACTACTGAAATGACTCATGCTCCACGATATAGCTGAAATACTGCTAGAATGACTCATGCTCCTCGATATATCTGGAATACTACTGAAATGACTCATGCTCCACGATATTGCTGAAATACTGCTAAAATGACTCATGCTCCACGATATAGCTGAAATACTGCTACAATGACTCATGCTCCACGATATATCTGGAATACTGCTAAAATGACTCATGCTCCACGATATATCTGGAATACTGCTAAAATGACTCATGCTCCACGATATAGCTGAAATACTGCTAAAATGACTCATGCTCCTCGATATATCTAAAATACTACTGAAATGACTCATGCTCCACGATATATCTGAAATACTGCTAAAATGACTCATGCTCCACGATATATCTGGAATACTGCTAATATGACTCATGCTCCACGATATATCTGAAATACTGCTAAAATGACTCATGCTCCACGATATAGCTGGAATACTGCTAAGATGACTCATGCTTCACGATATATCTGAAATACTGCTAAAATGACTCATGCTCGACGATATATCTGGAATACTGCTAAAATGAATCATGCTCCACGATATATCTGTAATACTGCTAAAATGACTCATGCTCCACGATATATCTGGAATACTGCTAAAATGACTCATGCTCCTCGATATATCTGTAATACTGCTAAAATGACTCATGCTTCACGATATATCTGGAATACTGCTTAAATGACTCATGCTCCACGATATAGCTGAAATACTGCTAAAATGACTCATGCTCCACGATATATCTGGAATACTGCTAAAATGAATCATACTCGACGATATAGCTGTAATACTGCTAAAATGACTCATGCTCCACGATATGTCTGGAATACTGCTAAAATGACTCATGCTCCACGATATATCTGTAATACTGCTGAAATGACTCATGCTCCACGATATATCTGGAATACTGCTTAAATGACTCATGCTCCACGATATATCTGGAATACTGCTGAAATGACTCATGCTCCACGATATATCTGGAATACTGCTGAAATGACTCATGCTCCACGATATATCTGAAATACTGCAAAAATGACTCATGCTCCACGATATATCTGTAATACTGCTAAATTGACTCATGCTCCACGATATATCTGGAATACTGCTAAAATGACTCATGCTCCACGATATATCTGGAATACTGCTGAAATGACTCATGCTCCACGATATAGCTGAAATACTGCTAAAATGACTCATGCTCCACGATATATCTGAAATACTGCTAAAATGACTCATGCTCCACGATATATCTGTAATAGTGCTGAAATGACTCATGCTCCACGATATAGCTGAAATACTGCTTAAATGACTCATGCCGCAGGATATAGCTGAAATACTGCTAAAATGACTCATGCTCCACGATATATCTGAAATTCTGCTAAAATAACTCATGCTCGACGATATATCTGGAATACTACTGATATGACTCATGCTCCACGATATAGCTGAAATACTGCTAGAATGACTCATGCTCCTCGATATATCTGGAATACTACTGAAATGACTCATGCTCCACGATATAGCTGAAATACTGCTAAAATGACTCCTGCTCCACGATATATCTGAAATACTACTGAAGTGACTCATGCTCCACGATATAGCTGAAATACTGCTAAGATGACTCATGCTCCACGATATATCTGAAATACTGTTAAAATGACTCATGCTCCACGATATAGCTGAAATACTGCTACAATGACTCATGCTCCACGATATATCTGGAATACTGCTAAAATGACTCATGCTCCTCGATATATCTGGAATACTACTGAAATGACTCATGCTCCACGATATAGCTGAAATACTGCTACAATGACTCATGCTCCTCGATATATCTGGAATACTACTGAAAAGACCCATGCTCCACGATATATCTGGAATACTGCTAAAATGACTCATGCTCCACGATATAGCTGAAATACTGCTAAAATGACTGATGCTCCTCGATATATCTGAAATACTGCTGAAATGACTCATGCTCCACGATATATCTGAAATACTGCTAAAATGACTCATGCTCCACGATATATCTGGAATACTGCTAAAATGACTCATGCTCCACGATATATCTGAAATACTGCTAAAATGACTCATGCTCCACGATATAGCTGGAATACTGCTAATATGACTCATGCTCGACGATATATCTGGAATACTGCTAAAATGAATCATGCTCCACGATATATCTGTAATACTGCTAAAATGACTCATGCTCCACGATATATCTGGAATACTGCTAAAATGACTCATGCTCCACGATATATCTGTAATACTGCTAAAATGACTCATGCTTCACGATATATCTGGAATACTGCTTAAATGACTCATGCTCCACGATATAGCTGAAACACTGCTAAAATGACTCATGCTCCACGATATATCTGGAATACTGCTAAAATGACTCATACTCCACGATACATCTGTAATACTGCTAAAATGACTCATGCTCCACGATATATCTGGAATACTGCTAAAATGACTCATGCTCCACGATATATCTGGAATACTGCTTAAATGACTCATGCTCCACGATATATCTGGAATACTGCTGAAATGACTCATGCTCCACGATATATCTGGAATACTGCTTAAATGACTCATGCTCCACGATATATCTGGAATACTGCTAAAATGACTCATGCTCCACGATATATCTGGAATACTGCTAAAATGACTGATGCTCCACGATATATCTGGAATACTGCTTAAATGACTCATGCTCCACGATATATCTGGAATACTGCTAAAATGACTCATGCTCCTCGATATATCTGGAATGCTGCTAAAATGACTCATGCTCCACGATATATCTGGAATACTGCTAATATGACTCATGCTCCACGATATATCTGTAATACTGCTAAAAGGACTCATACTCCACGATATATCTGTAATATTGCTAAAATGACTCATGCTCCACGATATATCTGGAATACTGCTAAAATGACTCATGCTCCACGATATATCTGAAATACTGCTAATATGACTCATGCTCCACGATATATCTGTAATACTGCTAAAATGACTCATACTCCACGATATATCTGAAATACTTCTAAAATGACTCATTCTCCACGATATATCTGGAAGACTTCTAAAATGACTCATGCTCCACGATATATCTGAAATACTGCTAAAATGACTCATGCTCCACGATATAGCTGGAATACTGCTAAGATGACTCATGCTCCACGATATATCTGAAATACTGCTAATATGACTCATGCTCGACGATATATCTGGAATACTGCTAAAATGAATCATGCTCCACGATATATCTGTAATACTGCTAAAATGACTCATGCTCCACGATATATCTGGAATACTGCTAAAATGACTCATGCTCCACGATATATCTGTAATACTGCTAAAATTACTCATGCTTCACGATATATCTGGAATACTGCTTAAATGACTCATGCTCCACGATATAGCTGAAATACTGCTAAAATGACTCATGCTCCACGATATATCTGGAATACTGCTAAAATGACTCATACTCCACGATACATCTGTAATACTGCTAAAATGACTCATGCTCCACGATATATCTGGAATACTGCTAAAATGAATCATGCTCCACGATATATCTGGAATACTGCTAAAATGACTCATGCTCCACGATATATCTGGAATACTGCTAAAATGACTCATGCTCCACGATATATCTGGAATACTGCTTAAATGACTCATGCTCCACGATATATCTGGAATACTGCTGAAATGACTCATGCTCCACGATATATCTGGAATACTGCTTAAATGACTCATGCTCCACGATATATCTGGAATACTGCTTAAATGACTCATGCTCCACGATATATCTGGAATACTGCTAAAATGACTCATGCTCCACGATATATCTGGAATACTGCTTAAATGACTCATGCTCCACGATATATCTGGAATACTGCTAAAATGACTCATGCTCCTCAATATATCTGGAATGCTGCTAAAATGACTCATGCTCCACGATATATCTGGAATACTGCTAATATGACTCATGCTCCACGATATATCTGTAATACTGCTAAAAGGACTCATACTCCACGATATATCTGTAATATTGCTAAAATGACTCATGCTCCACGATATATCTGGAATACTGCTAAAATGACTCATGCTCCACGATATATCTGAAATACTGCTAATATGACTCATGCTCCACGATATATCTGTAATACTGCTAAAATGACTCATACTCCACGATATATCTGTAATACTTCTAAAATGACTCATTCTCCACGATATATCTGGAATACTGCTAAAATGACTCATGCTCCACGATATATCTGTAATACTGCTAAAATGACTCATGCTCCACGATATATCTGGAATACTGCTAATATGACTCATGCTCCACGATATATCTGAAATACTGCTAATATGACTCATGCTCCACGATATATCTGAAATATTGGTAAAGTTGGAGTTAAACACTTATCAATCAATCACCGAGTCGTCTACAAGGACATAGTAGAAATACTGCTAATGTAGTCCTGTATTATTTACTGGTCATTTTAAGACATTTTGATTTGTACCAATGAATTGTTTTACAGCCAATCATATTCCACGTACATAGTTTTTAAAAATGAATTGACTACCAGGCAAATTCGGATGACAATTTGCAATTACTAGAAGTAAAATTTTTCCAATGAATGTTTAACCCAGGAACATTTGTAATATAGGATTTATGTTATTAGAAATATAGGACCAATTTATCGCTTACATATACAATGTAAAATTCGTTGGTTCATTCCGAAAGGATCGTCATGGCTGTGATCGTATGATAGTTGGATTTACAACTACCTATGCAATCAGTGCCTATCACCACTGATGTTGCGACTTCGAATCTCGATCAGGGCGAGGTGTACAACATTATGTGATAAGTTTGTCAGTGACTTGCGCCACCAAAAAAACTGACCGCCATGATATCACTGAAATAGTGTTGAAAGTGGCGTTAAGCACCATCAAACAAACAAACAAACAAACAAACAAACCTTCCGAAGCACATCGGCGGTATTTGTTTGTGGCGTTCGTGTTGCTCAATCTTTAGTTTTCTGTGAATTGTTTGGGAGATCATGTTTTGTCCTTTTTCTTTTGGCCATTGTAGTGTACTTCTGCGATTTGCGGCTTCTGATTACATATGTGGTGTCTTAAGACATTTTTTATTCATCCTGCATTGGCATTAGTAATTAGGCAAGATAATTGGCCAGTGAAGATTGGTGGGGTTGAGGAATTAATATATGGAAATCACTCCACAATATAGCTAAAAACACTGCGTTAGACAATCAATCAATCAATCAATCAGTTTGGTGAGAACAAACAATTAGCATGATTACTAGAGTTGGGTTCCAGTAGTCTTATGATTGTTACTATGTTAAACATTTCTGTATTTTGCAGTGCGCCCTAGAGACTGTGGAGATCTGAAGGGATATAGTGGTGTGTACACTATTTCACCATCTGGGGAGGAATGTGGTTTTGACGTTTATTGTGATATGGATACAGAAGGGGGTGGTTGGACGGTAAGATAAACACTGAATTAGTTATCTATATATATATATATGTACATACGTGCCACTGGAACAGGTCAACCATTTCAGTTTTCAAATATACGATTGCGTCGACCACATCCATCGATGAGGAGTTTATGCTGTGATATATCAATCGACTATATTTTTACAGGCACGCAGCTTCTTACATTTCACATTTTC
Source organism: Bathymodiolus septemdierum (assembly GCA_963383655.1). Taxonomy (NCBI): domain Eukaryota; kingdom Metazoa; phylum Mollusca; class Bivalvia; order Mytilida; family Modiolidae; genus Bathymodiolus; species Bathymodiolus septemdierum. Next base: position 2,536,731 of record OY726527.1, read on the forward strand.
CCGATTCTGAGTCAATCATTCTTTGCTCTTTCTCCCTAATGCTGTGTGCTTAGTGGAGAAGCAATAAATATCAACCTTGTAGTCTTTTGTTGACCCGATCGGGGCTCGAACCCACGATCTACCACACTCGAGGCGAGATCGCTTACCATTAGACCTCCAATGAGGTTAACAAATTTAATCAGACCAATTGTATCACACTGTTGAATTGAATCAGAAACAGCAAATTGAATCAGATATTACGAAATGACACTATATCGTCGGTCCACCAGCTACCAAACAAGCTTAAACATTTGATATTGGCAGTGAAACAGCGAGCAAACAAACTTACGAATTTGATGTCGCCAGTGAAACAGTGAGCAAACAAAGTTACACTTTTGATATTGCCAGTGAAACAGCGGATTAAACAAACTTACAAATTGGATATTGCCAGTCAAACAGCAACCAAAAAAACTTACACATTTGATATTGCCAGTCAAACAGTGAGCAAACAAACAGCTAGTAAACAAATTTACACATTTGATGTCACCAATGAAACAGTGAGCAAACAAACTTATACCTTTGATATTGCCAGTGAAATAGAGAGCAAGCTAAATTAACATTTGACTTTGCCAGTCAAACGACGAGCAAGCAAACTTACAAATTTGATATTGACAGTGAAACAAAGAGCAACCACACTTACACATTTGATATTGCCAGTCAAACAGCGACCAAAGAAACTTACACATTTGATATTGCCAATCAAAGAGTAGGCAAACAAACTTACACATTTGATATTGCCAGTTAAACAGCTATCAAGCAAACTTACACATTTGATATTGTCAGTGAAACAGTGAGTAGATAAACTTAAACATTTGATATTGCCAGTCAAGCAATGAGCAAGCAAATTTACACATTTGATATTGTCAGTGAAACAGCGAGCAAGCAAATTTACAGATTTGATATTGCTAGTCAAACAGCAGACAAAAAAATTGCACTTTTGATATTGCCAGTCAAACAGCCAACAAACAAACTTACACATTTGATATTGCCAGTCAAACAGCCAGCAAACAAACTAACACATTTGGTATTGTCATTCAAACAACGACCAAACAAACTTACACATTTGATATTGCCAGTCAAACAGCGAGGAAGCAAATTTACACATTTGGTATTGGCGGTTCACCAGCTACCAAAGAAACATATACATTTGATATTGCCAATCAAACAGCGACCAAATAAACGTACACATTTGATATTGCCATTCAAACAGCGAGCAAACATATTTACACATTTGATGTCGATAGTGAAACAGCGACCGAACAAACTTACACATTTGATATTGCCAGTCAAACAGCGACCAAACAAACTTACACATTTGATATTGCCAGTCAAACAGCGACCGAGCAAACTTACACATTTGATATTGCCAGTCTAACAGCGACCAAACAAACGTATACATTTGATATTGCCAGTTTAACAGCGAGCAAAAAAATTACACTTTTGATATTGCCAGTCAAACAGTGAGCAAACAAACATACACATTTGATATTGCCAGTCAAACAGCGAATAAACAAACTTACACATTTGATGTCGCAAGTGAAACGGTGAGCAAACAAACGTACACATTTCATATTACCAGTGAAACAGCGATCAAGTAAACTTACACATTTGATATTGCCAGTCAAGCAGTGAGAAAACAAACTTACACTTTTCATATTGCCAATCAAACAGCGACAAAACAAGCTAACACATTTGATATTTCCAGTCAAATAGCGAGCAAACAAACTTACACATTTGATATTGCCAGTGAAACAGCGAACAAACAAACTACACATTTGATGTCGCCAGTGAAACAGCGAATGAACAAACTTACACATTTGATATTGCCAGTCAAACAGCGACCAAACAAACTTACACATTTGATATCACCAGTGAAACAGTGAGCAAACAGATTTACACATTTGATATTGCCAGTCAACCAGCGACCAAACAAAATAACACATATGATATTGCCAGTCAAACAGCGATCAAGCAAACTTACACATTTGGTATTGGCGGTTCACAAGCTACCAAAGAAACTTATACATTTGATATTGCTAATCAAACAGCGACCAAATAAACTTACACATTTGATATTGCCAGTCAAACAGTGACCAAACGAACTTACACATTTGATATTGCCAGTCAAACAGCGAGCAACCAATCTTACACATTTGATATTGCCTGTCTAACAGCGAGCAGACAAACTTAAGCATTTGATATTGCCAGTCAAACAGCGACCGAACAAACTTACACATTTGATATTGCCAGCCAAACAGCGAGCAAGCAACCTTACACATTTGCTGTCGCCAGTTAAACAGCAATCGAACATACTTACCCATTTGATATTGCCACTCAAACAGCGATCAAGCAAAATTACACATTTGATATTGCCTGTCAAACAGCGACCAAACAAACTTACACATTTGATATTGCCAATCAAGCAGGGAGCAAACAAACTTACACATTTGATATTACCAGTCAAACAGCGATCAAGCAAAATTACACATTTGATATTGTCAGTCAAACAGCGACCATGGAAACTTACACATTTGATAATGCCAGTCAAATAGCGAGCAAACAAGCTTACACATTTGATATTGCCAGTCAAACAGCTATCAAGCAAACTTACACATTTGGTATTGGCGGTTCACAAGCTACCAAAGAAACTTATACATTTGATATTGCCAATCAAACAGCGACCAAATAAACTTACACATTTGATATTGCCAGTCAAACAGCGAGGAAACAAACTTACACATTTGATATTGCCAGTCAAACAGCGAACAAACAAACTTACACATTTGATATTGGCAGTCAAACAGCGAGCAACCAAACTTACACATTTGGTATTGGGGGTTCACCACCTACCAAACAAACTTACACATTTGATATTGCCAATCAAACAGCGACCAAACAAACTTACACATTTGATATTGCCATTCTAACAGCGAGCAAAAAACTTACACATTTGATGTCGCCAGTGAAACAGCGACCAAAAAAACAGTAAGCAAACAAACTTACACATTTGATATTGCCAGTCAAACAGCTATCAAGACAACTTAAACATTTGATATTGCAAGTGAAACAATGAGCAAGCAAACTTACACATTTGATATTGGCAGTGAAACTGCGAGCAAACAAACTTACACATTTGATATTGCTAGTCAAACAGCTGACAAAAAACTTATGCTTTTGATATTGCCAGTCAAACAGCGAGCAAACAAACTTACACATTTGATATTGCCAGTCAAACAGCCAGCAAACAAACTTACACATTTGATATTGCCTGTCAAACAGCGAACACAAAGCGTACACATTTGATATTGTCAGTCAAACAGTGAGCAAACAAACTTACACATTTGATATTGCTAATCAAACAGCGAGCAAGGAAACTTACACATTTGGTATTGTCAGTCAAACAGCGACCAAACAAACTTAAACATTTGATATTGCCTGTCAAACAGCGAACACAAAGCTTACACATTTGATATTGTCAGTCAAACAGCGACCAAACAAACTTAAACATTTCATATTGCCAGTCAAGCAGTGAGCAAGCAAACTTACACATTTGATATTGCCAGTCAAATAGCGAGCAAGCAAACTTGCACATTTGGTATTGGCGGTTCACTAGCTACCAAACAAACTTACTCATTTGATATTGCCAATCAAACAGCTACCAAACAAACTTACACATTTGATATTGCCAGTGAAACAGCGACCAAACAAACTTACACATTTGATATTGCCAGTCAAACAGCGACCGAACAAACTGACACATTTGATATTGCCAGTCAAACAGAGATCAAGCAAACTTACACATTTTATATTGCCAGTCAAACAGCGACCAAACAAACTTACACGTTTGATATTGTCAGTCAAACAGTGAGCAAACAAACTTACACATTTGATATTGCTAATCAAACAGCGAGCAAGGAAACTTACACATTTGGTATTGTCAGTCAAACAGCGACCAAACAAACTTAAACATTTGATATTGCCTGTCAAACAGCGAACACAAAGCTTACACATTTGATATTGTCAGTCAAACAGCGACCAAACAAACTTAAACATTTCATATTGCCAGTCAAGCAGTGAGCAAGCAAACTTACACATTTGATATTGTCAGTCAAACAGCGACCAAACAAACTTACACATTTGATATTGCCAGTGAAATAGCGATCAAGCAAATTTACACATTTGATATTGCCAGTCAAATAGCGAGCAAGCAAACTTGCACATTTGGTATTGGCGGTTCACTAGCTACCAAACAAACTTACACATTTGATATTGCCAATCAAACAGCTACCAAACAAACTTACACATTTGATATTGCCAGTGAAACAGCCACCGAACAAACTTACACATTTGATATTGCCAGTCAAACAGCGAGCAAGCAAACTTGCACATTTGGTATTGGCGGTTCACCAGCTACCAAACAAACTTACACATTTGATATTGCCAATCAAACAGCGACCAAACAAACTTACACATTTGATATTGCCAGTCAAACAGCGACCAAACAAACTTACACGTTTGATATTGGCAGTCAAACAGTGAGCAAACAGACTTACACATTTGGTATTGTCAGTCAAACAGCGACCAAACAAACTACAGATTTGATATTGCCAGTGAAACAGTGAGCAAACAAATTTAAACATTTGATATTGCCAGTCAAACAGTGAGCAAGCAAACTTACACATTTGATATTGCCAGTGAAACAGCGAGCAAGCAAATTTACACATTTGGTATTGTCAGTCAAACAGCAGACAAAGAACTTACACTTTTCATATTGCCAATGAAACAGCGACCAAGCAAACATACACATTTGATATTGCCAGTCAAACAGGGAGTAAACAAACTTACACATTTGATATCGCCAGTGAAACGGTGAGCAAACAAACTTACACATTTGATATTGCCAGTGAAACAGCGATCAAGGAAACTTCAACATTTGATATTGCGAGTCAAACAGTGAGCTAACAAACTTACACATTTGATATTGCCAATCAAACAGCGAGATTTGGTATTGTTAGTCAAACAGCGACCAAACAAACTTAGACATTTCATATTGCCAGTTAAGCAGTGAGCAAGCAAACTTACACATTTGTTATTGTCAGTCAAACAGCGACTAAACAAGCTTACACATTTGATATTTCCAGTCAAACAGCGAGCAAAGAAACTTACACATTTGATATTGCCAGTCTAACAGCGGGCAAACAACATTCACTTTTGATATTGCCAGTCAAACAGCGACGAAACAAACATACATTTTTGATATTTCCAGTCAAACAACGACCGAGCAAACTTGCACATTTGATATTGCCAGTTAAACAGCGAACAACCAAATTTGTACATTTGATATTGCCAGTCAAACAGCGACCGAACAAACTTACACATTTGTTATTGCCAGTCAAACAGCGAGCAACCAAGCTTGTACATTTGATATTGCCAGTCAAACAGCGACCGAACAAACTTACACATTTGTTATTGCCAGTCAAACAGCGAGCAACCAAACTTGTACATTTGATATTGTCAGTCAAACAGCGTCCAAACAAACTTACACATTTGATATTGCCAGTCAAACAGCGATCAAACAAAATTACACATTTGATATTGCCAGTAAAACAACGACCGAGCAAATTTACACATGCACTACTTACTGATTTAAAGAATTGTACTTAAAATCTAGCTATATTTTTCACCATAGTAAAAGTCTATATGCACTAGTATTAACAAATAAGGATATAAGCCATGACAATTTGCTTACGATAGGTTTTCCAGAGGAGAATAGATGGTGCACTTGACTTTTATCTGGGATGGTCGGAATACGAGAAAGGTTTTGGTGATATATGGAAGGAATTCTGGTTAGGTAATGTATCACTATACATACATGTGCTCTCATTGAATGAGAGAGGCTATTATTTGGATGCTGATAGTAGCCATTTTTACCAACACTGCATGATATGCACTAAATTGAAATTCCAGATTGTGCATATTATACAGCAAAACTTTCTAAAAGAACTACGGATGATCCAGAATGCTGTGCTAAGCTATCTGGTAACTATCATATTGATGGGGAAGCATTGTATGACGGTACTAATTCACCGAGAATTGGAGATTTGGACCGATAAAATTAGATAAATTCCACCACTTTTTATTGTTGTGCATTTGCTAAGCCAGGAAAGTGAGTGGTAATTTCACTGTGACACTAGCTACTCAAGGACTGGTGTGAATCAGATGTGGATTCTGGAGAACTCTTAAGATCTGTTAGAGTACATACAATCTAGGTACCTCTCCTTCTGCAATAGTATTAAAACATTTGACTTCTCTACCCTCTACACAACTATTCCCCATTCTAAGCTAAAAGACAGATTAAAGGGGTTGATCCAACTGTGTTCTATAAAGAAAATAAAATAGCCAACGTAGATACAAATACATTGTGCTAGGACGGACAGATCTTATTTAGTAAAATACCACTCTGATTTTACCAAAAGGTTTTCTGCAACTGATATCATCAACATGCTCGATGTTTTGATTGACAACATATAAGTTATATTTGTTGTACCTGTGTTTCAACAGACAGTCGACATACCTATTGGTACAAACTGCGCTCCCCTTATCACTTACTTGTTCCGTTATTTGTATGAGGAATACTTCATACAGAGGCTTCTCAAGAAAAACGCTGATGATGTTCGTTTACTAAATAATTCTAGGTTGGTGATTTCATTGATCTCATCTATCCCATTGAGCTTAAATTAAAGGATGCTACAGATACATATGGGTCTGCTTCATACCTTGAAATACACCTCGAAATTGACAGTGAGGGGCGGTAAAGAACGGAGCTTTTGCACTGAACAATATACTACTATCCTGCCAACAAAATTGTGTTAAGACAGAGCTTCCATGAATGATTTCGTAATTTTATTTTTATTAAGGAAATGAAAGATTACACAAGATAACATCACAATATTCATACACATTACGTATAGAACTTGAAGACTTTGAGAACGAGGTTCGCTATGCTGCCTATCAGTCATTCGTTATTGATGATGCCAATTCTAAATATAAGCTTCATGTCAGCGGTTACCATGGAGACGCAGGTATATAACATAATGTCAATTTGATAGTTGTGTCATTGCTTTATACTAACAGTTATGTGATTTACATAATTAGGTAATTAGATTTAGTGACAAGTTGACACTTACGGTTATAGGGTTATTGTGTTTAACGCCACTTTCAACATTATTTCAATTATATCATGGCTGCCAGTTTTATTGGTGACGGAAACCAGATTCTCATAAAAAAAACACCGTCCTGCGCAAGTCACTGTCAAACTTTGTCACATAATGTTGCATCGAGTACATGTCATGAGCGGAATTCGAACCCACAACTGTAGTAGTGATAGGTACTGATTGCACAGATAGATGTAGATCCAACTACCATACCCCAGTACATATCTGCTTTAAATATTACCACACCCAGAAATATGAATACATATCTGCTTTAAATATTACCACACCAAGAAGTATGAATGCATATCTGTTTTAAATACTACCACACCAAGAAGTATGAATACATATCTGCTTTAAATATTACCACACCAAGAAGTATGAATACATATCTGCTTTAAATATTACCACACCAAGAAGAATGAATACATATCTGCTTTAAATATTATCACACCGAGAAGTATGAATACATATCTGCTTTAAATATTACCACACCAAGAAGTATGAATACATATCTGCTTTAAATATTACCACACCAAGAAGTATGAATACATATCTGCTTTAAATATTATCACACCAAGAAGTATGAATACATATCTGCTTTAAATATTACCACACCAAGAAGTATGAATACATATCTGCTTTAAATATTACCACACCAAGAAGTATGAATACATATCTGCTTTAAATATTATCAAACCAAGAAGTATGAATACATATCTGCTTTAAATATTACCACACCAAGAAGTATGAATACATATCTGCTTTAAATATTACCACACCAAGAAGTATTAATACATATCTGCTTTAAATATTACCACACCAAGAAGTATTAATACATATCTGCTTTAAATATTACCACGACAAGAAGTATGAATACATATCTGCTTTAAATATTACTACACCAAGAAGTATGAATACATATCTGCTTTAAATATTACCACACCAAGAAGTATGAATACATATCTGCTTTAAATATTATCACACCAAGAAGTATGAATACATATCTACTTTAAATATTACCACACCAAGAAGTATGAATACATATCTGCTTTAAATATTACCACACCAAGAAGTATTAATACATATCTGCTTTAAATATTACCACACCAAGAAGTATTAATACATATCTGCTTTAAATATTACCACACCAAGAAATATGAATACATATCTGCTTTAAATATTACTACACCAAGAAGTATGAATACATATCTGCTTTAAATATTACCACACCAAGAAGTATGAATACATATCTGCTTTAAATATTACCACACCAAGAAATATGAATACATATCTGCTTTAAATATTACTACACCAAGAAGTATGAATACATATCTGCTTTAAATATTACCACACCAAGAAGTATGAATACATATCTGCTTTAAATATTATCACACCAAGAAGTATGAATACATATCTGCTTTAAATATTACCACACCAAGGAGTATGAATACATATCTGCTTTAAATATTACCACACCAAGAAGTATGAATACATATCTGCTTTAAATATTACCACACCAAGAAGTATGAATACATATCTGCTTTAAATATTACCACACCAAGAAATATGAATACATATCTGCTTTAAATATTACCACACCAAGAAGTATGAATACATATCTGCTTTAAATATTACCACACCAAGAAGTATTAATACATATCTGCTTTAAATATTACCACACCAAGAAGTATGAATGCATATCTGCTTTAAATATTACCACACCAAGAAGTATTAATACATATCTGCTTTAAATATTACCACACCAAGAAATATGAATACATATCTGCTTTAAATATTACTACACCAAGAAGTATGAATACATATCTGCTTTAAATATTACCACACCAAGAAGTATGAATACATATCTGCTTTAAATATTACCACACCAAGAAATATGAATACATATCTGCTTTAAATATTACTACACCAAGAAGTATGAATATATATCTGCTTTAAATATTACCACACCAAGAAGTATGAATACATATCTGCTTTAAATATTATCACACCAAGAAGTATGAATACATATCTGCTTTAAATATTACCACACCAAGAAGTATGAATACATATCTGCTTTAAATATTACCACACCAAGAAGTATTAATACATATCTGCTTTAAATATTACCACACCAAGAAATATGAATAAATATCTGCTTTAAATATTACTACACCAAGAAGTATGAATACATATCTGCTTTAAATATTACCACACCAAGAAGTATGAATACATATCTGCTTTAAATATTACCACACCAAGAAGTATTAATACATATCTGCTTTAAATATTACCACACCAAGAAATATGAATACATATCTGCTTTAAATATTACTACACCAAGAAGTATGAATACATATATGCTTTAAATATTACCACACCAAGAAGTATGAATACATATCTGCTTTAAATATTACCACACCAAGAAGTATGAATACATATCTGCTTTAAATATTACCACACCAAGAAGTATGAATACATATCTGCTTTAAATATTATCACACCAAGAAGTATGAATACATATCTGCTTTAAATATTACCACACCAAGAAGTATGAATACATATCTGCTTTAAATATTACCACACCAAGAAGTATGAATACATATCTGCTTTAAATATTATCACACCAAGAAGTATGAATACATATCTGCTTTAAATATTACCACACCAAGAAGTATGAATACATATCTGCTTTAAATATTACCACACCAAGAAGTATTAATACATATCTGCTTTAAATATTACCACACCAAGAAGTATTAATACATATCTGCTTTAAATATTACCACACCAAGAAGTATGAATACATATCTGCTTTAAATATTACTACACCAAGAAGTATGAATACATATCTGCTTTAAATATTACCACACCAAGAAGTATGAATACATATCTGCTTTAAATATTATCACACCAAGAAGTATGAATACATATCTGCTTTAAATATTACCACACCAAGAAGTATGAATACATATCTGCTTTAAATATTACCACACCAAGAAGTATTAATACATATCTGCTTGAAATATTACCACACCAAGAAGTATTAATACATATCTGCTTTAAATATTACCACACCAAGAAAGATGAATACATATCTGCTTTAAATATTACTACACCAAGAAGTATGAATACATATCTGCTTTAAATATTACCACACCAAGAAGTATGAATACATATCTGCTTTAAATATTACCACACCAAGAAATATGAATACATATCTGCTTTAAATATTACTACACCAAGAAGTATGAATACATATCTGCTTTAAATATTACCACACCAAGAAGTATGAATACATATCTGCTTTAAATATTATCACACCAAGAAGTATGAATACATATCTGCTTTAAATATTACCGCACCAAGGAGTATGAATACATATCTGCTTTAAATATTACCACACCAAGAAGTATGAATACATATCTGCTTTAAATATTATCACACCAAGAAGTATGAATACATATCTGCTTTAAATATTACCACACCAAGAAGTATGAATACATATCTGCTTTAAATATTACCACACCAAGAAATATGAATACATATCTGCTTTAAATATTACTACACCAAGAAGTATGAATACATATCTGCTTTAAATATTACCACACCAAGAAGTATGAATGCATATCTGCTTTAAATATTACCACACCAAGAAGTATTAATACATATCTGCTTTAAATATTACCACACCAAGAAATATGAATACATATCTGCTTTAAATATTACTACACCAAGAAGTATGAATACATATCTGCTTTAAATATTACCACACCAAGAAGTATGAATACATATCTGCTTTAAATATTACCACACCAAGAAGTATGAATACATATCTGCTTTAAGTATTACCACACCAAGAAGTATGAATACATATCTGCTTTAAATATTACCACACCAAGAAGTATGAAAACATATCTGCTTTAACTATTACTACACCAAGAAGTATGAATACATATCTGCTTTAAATATTTCCACTCCATGAAGTATGAATACATATCTGCTTTAAATATTACCACACCAAGAAATATGAATACATATCTGCTTTAAATATTACTACACCAAGAAGTATGAATATATATCTGCTTTAAATATTACCACACCAAGAAGTATGAATACATATCTGCTTTAAATATTATCACACCAAGAAGTATGAATACATATCTGCTTTAAATATTACCACACCAAGAAGTATGAATACATATCTGCTTTAAATATTACCACACCAAGAAGTATTAATACATATCTGCTTTAAATATTATCACACCAAGAAATATGAATACATATCTGCTTTAAATATTACTACACCAAGAAGTATGAATACATATCTGCTTTAAATATTACCACACCAAGAAGTATGAATACATATCTGCTTTAAATATTACCACACCAAGAAGTATTAATACATATCTGCTTTAAATATTACCACACCAAGAAATATGAATACATATCTGCTTTAAATATTACTACACCAAGAAGTATGAATACATATCTGCTTTAAATATTACCACACCAAGAAGTATGAATACATATTTGCTTTAAATATTACAACACCAAGAAATATGAATACATATCTGCTTTAAATATTACCACACCACGAAGTATGAATACATATCTGCTTTAAATATTACCACACCAAGAAGTATGAAAACATATCTGCTTTAACTATTACTACACCAAGAAGTATGAATACATATCTGCTATAAATATTTCCACTCCATGAAGTATGAATACATATCTGCTTTAAATATTACCACACCAAGAAATATGAATACATATCTGCTTTAAATATTACTACACCAAGAAGTATGAATACATATCTGCTTTAAATATTACCACACCAAGAAGTATGAATACATATCTGCTTTAAATATTATCACACCAAGAAGTATGAATACATATCTGCTTTAAATATTACCACACCAAGAAGTATGAATACATATCTGCTTTAAATATTACCACACCAAGAAGTATTAATACATATCTGCTTTAAATATTACCACACCAAGAAATATGAATACATATCTGCTTTAAATATTACTACACCAAGAAGTATGAATACATATCTGCTTTAAATATTACCACACCAAGAAGTATGAATACATATCTGCTTTAAATATTACCACACCAAGAAGTATTAATACATATCTGCTTTAAATATTACCACACCAAGAAATATGAATACATATCTGCTTTAAATATTACTACACCAAGAAGTATGAATACATATCTGCTTTAAATATTACCACACCAAGAAGTATGAATACATATCTGCTTTAAATATTACCACACCAAGAAATATGAATACATATCTGCTTTAAATATTACAATACCAAGAAGTATGAAAACATATCTGCTTTAACTATTACTACACCAAGAAGTATGAATACATATCTGCTTTAAATATTTCCACTCCATGAAGTATGAATACATATCTGCTTTAAATATTACCACACCAAGAAATATGAATACATATCTGCTTTAAATATTACTACACCAAGAAGTATGAATACATATCTGCTTTAAATATTACCACACCAAGAAGTATGAATACATATCTGCTTTAAATATTATCACACCACGAAGTATGAATACATATCTGCTTTAAATATTACCACACCAAGAAGTATGAATACATATCTGCTTTAAATATTACCACACCAAGAAGTATGAATACATATCTGCTTTAAATATTACCACACCAAGAAATATGAATACATATCTGCTTTAAATATTACTACACCAAGAAGTATGAATACATATCTGCTTTAAATATTACCACACCAAGAAGTATGAATACATATCTGCTTTAAATATTACCACACCAAGAAGTATTAATACATATCTGCTTTAAATATTACCACACCAAGAAATATGAATACATATCTGCTTTAAATATTACTACACCAAGAAGTATGAATACATATCTGCTTTAAATATTACCACACCAAGAAGTATGAATACATATCTGCTTTAAATATTACAACACCAAGAAATATGAATACATATCTGCTTTAAATATTACCACACCACGAAGTATGAATACATATCTGCTTTAAATATTACCACACCAAGAAGTATGAAAACATATCTGCTTTAACTATTACTACACCAAGAAGTATGAATACATATCTGCTATAAATATTTCCACTCCATGAAGTATGAATACATATCTGCTTTAAATATTACCACACCAAGAAATATGAATACATATCTGCTTTAAATATTACTACACCAAGAAGTATGAATACATATCTGCATTAAATATTACCACACCAAGAAGTATGAATACATATCTGCTTTAAATATTATCACACCAAGAAGTATGAATACATATCTGCTTTAAATATTACCACACCAAGAAGTATGAATACATATCTGCTTTAAATATTACCACACCAAGAAGTATTAATACATATCTACTTTAAATATTACCACACCAAGAAATATGAATACATATCTGCTTTAAATATTACTACACCAAGAAGTATGAATACATATCTGCTTTAAATATTACCACACCAAGAAGTATGAATACATATCTGCTTTAAATATTACCACACCAAGAAGTATTAATACATATCTGCTTTAAATATTACCACACCAAGAAATATGAATACATATCTGCTTTAAATATTACTACACCAAGAAGTATGAATACATATCTGCTTTAAATATTACCACACCAAGAAGTATGAATACATATCTGCTTTAAATATTACCACACCAAGAAATATGAATACATATCTGCTTTAAATATTACAATACCAAGAAGTATGAAAACATATCTGCTTTAACTATTACTACACCAAGAAGTATGAATACATATCTGCTTTAAATATTTCCACTCCATGAAGTATGAATACATATCTGCTTTAAATATTACCACACCAAGAAATATGAATACATATCTGCTTTAAATATTACTACACCAAGAAGTATGAATACATATCTGCTTTAAATATTACCACACCAAGAAGTATGAATACATATCTGCTTTAAATATTATCACACCACGAAGTATGAATACATATCTGCTTTAAATATTACCACACCAAGAAGTATGAATACATATCTGCTTTAAATATTACCACACCAAGAAGTATGAATACATATCTGCTTTAAATATTACCACACCAAGAAATATGAATACATATCTGCTTTAAATATTACTACACCAAGAAGTATGAATACATATCTGCTTTAAATATTACCACACCAAGAAGTATGAATACATATCTGCTTTAAATATTACCACACCAAGAAGTATTAATACATATCTGCTTTAAATATTACCACACCAAGAAATATGAATACATATCTGCTTTAAATATTACTACACCAAGAAGTATGAATACATATCTGCTTTAAATATTTCTACACCAAGAAGTATTAATACATATCTGCTTTAAATTTTGTGCTTGCATAGGAGACAGTTTGGCATATTCAAATGGACATAGATTTACGAGCAAAGACCAAGATAATGATATATCGGATGGTCAGTGTGCACACTATTTTAAAGGGGCCTGGTGGTATGCAGCCTGCCTCCGTAGTAATCTGAACGGATTATATCTTGGTGGAGTTCATGCAACAATGGCTGATGGCATAGAATGGACTACATGGACAGGATTTTATTATTCTCTGAAATCTACTAAGATGATGATACGGAGGATGTAAAGACATGTGTACCCAACTGGAGCGAACTTTTTGACATTTAAGATACTTCTAATTAAACGTGAAAGACTTTCGGAATCTCTCTGAAATATACTAAGATGATGAGACGAAGGAATTAAAGAAATGTGCACCCAACTGGAACTATATTTTTTTTTACCTAAGGATACACCTAATTAAACGTTAAAGACTTTCTGAATCTTGTATTGGTTTATTGTTTGATGGATCTATTGTTATTTAATGTCAAATTAAGAATTTTGTCAGCAATATCATAGCAAGAACAAGTTATATTCGATGAGATGGAAATGATGTCTGCTTTGTACTAACCTTACACTCTCAGTCGGATTTTAGGCAGGTCATTACGGTTTTCACAGTTTTCCGGTTGTTGACTGATTTTGTCTGTTTATATACTTATGAGTTTTGACTTTCCCTTTGTTAGATTGTTCGGAGTTCGGTAATTTTGTTATTACCCTTATTTAGTTTGAGCCGACAGTCCTTGCTGTTGCTCCCTAATACTGCATGCTTATCGGATACCAAACACGGATTTTCTTGTTTTTGGTTTGGCTCGACCGTGTTGCTCTTCTTTAGTTTCTTGTTTTTGGTTTGGCTCGATCTTGTTGCTCTTCTTTAGTTTCTTGTTTTTGGCTTGGCTCGACCTTGTTGCTCTTCTTTATTTTCTTGTTTTTGGTTTGGCTCGACCGTGTTGCTCTTCTTTAGTTTCTTGTTTTTGGTTTGGCTCGACCGTGTTGCTCTTCTCTATTTTCTTGTTTTTGGTTTGGCTCGACCGTGTTGCTCTTCTTTATTTTCTTGTTTTTGGTTTGGTTCGACCGTATTGCTCTTCTTTATTTTCTTGTTTTTGGTTTGGCTCGACCTTGTTGCTCTTCTTTAGTTTCTTGTTTTTGGTTTGGTTCGACCGTATTGCTCTTCTTTATTTTCTTGTTTTTGGTTTGGCTCGACCGTGTTGCTTTTCTTTAGTTTCTTGTTTTTGGTTTGGCTCGACCGTATTGCTCTTCTTTAGTTTCTTGTTTTTGGTTTGGTTCGACCGTATTGCTCTTCTTTATTTTCTTGTTTTTGGTTTGGCTCGATCTTGTTGCTCTTCTTTAGTTTCTTGTTTTTGGCTTGGCTCGACCTTGTTGCTCTTCTTTATTTTCTTGTTTTTGGTTTAGCTCGACCGTGTTGCTTTTCTTTATTTTCTTGTTTTTGGTTTGGCTCGACCGTGTTGCTCTTCTCTATTTTCTTGTTTTTGGTTTGGCTCGACCGTGTTGCTCTTCTTTATTTTCTTGTTTTTGGTTTGGTTCGACCGTATTGCTCTTCTTTATTTTCTTGTTTTTGGTTTGGCTCGACCTTGTTGCTCTTCTTTAGTTTCTTGTTTTTGGTTTGGTTCGACCGTATTGCTCTTCTTTATTTTCTTGTTTTTGGTTTGGCTCGACCGTGTTGCTTTTCTTTAATTTCTTGTTTTTGGTTTGGCTCGACCGTATTGCTCTTCTTTAGTTTCTTGTTTTTGGTTTGGTTCGACCGTATTGCTCTTCTTTATTTTCTTGTTTTTGGTTTGGCTCGATCTTGTTGCTCTTCTTTAGTTTCTTGTTTTTGGCTTGGCTCGACCTTGTTGCTCTTCTTTATTTTCTTGTTTTTGGTTTAGCTCGACCTTGTTGCTCTTCTTTATTTTCTTGTTTTTGGTTTGGCTCGACCTTGTTGCTCTTCTTTATTTTCTTGTTTTTGGTTTGGCTCGACCGTGTTGCTCCTTTTTATTTTTTTGTTTTTGGTTTGGCTCGACCGTGTTGCTCCTTTTTATTTTCTTGTTTTTGGTTTGGCTCGACCTTGTTGCTCCTTTTTATTTTCTTGCTTTTGGTTTGGCTCGACCGTGTTGCTCCTTTTTATTTTCTTGTTTTTGGTTTGGCTCGACCGTGTTGCTCTTCTTTAGTTTCTTGTTTTTGGCTTGGCTCGACCTTGTTGCTCTTCTTTATTTTCTTGTTTTTGGTTTAGCTCGACCTTGTTGCTCTTCTTTATTTTCTTGTTTTTGGTTTGGCTCGACCGTGTTGCTCCTTTTTATTTTCTTGTTTTTGGTTTGGCTCGACCGTGTTGCTCTTCTCTATTTTCTTGTTTTTGGTTTGGCTCGACCGTGTTGCTCTTCTTTATTTTCTTGTTTTTGGTTTGGTTCGACCGTATTGCTCTTCTTTATTTTCTTGTTTTTGGTTTGGCTCGACCTTGTTGCTCTTCTTTAGTTTCTTGTTTTTGGTTTGGTTCGACCGTATTGCTCTTCTTTATTTTCTTGTTTTTGGTTTGGTTCGACCGTGTTGCTTTTCTTTAGTTTCTTGTTTTTGGTTTGGCTCGACCGTATTGCTCTTCTTTAGTTTCTTGTTTTTGGTTTGGTTCGACCGTATTGCTCTTCTTTATTTTCTTGTTTTTGGTTTGGCTCGACCGTGTTGCTCCTTTTTATTTTTTTGTTTTTGGTTTGGCTCGACCGTGTTGCTCCTTTTTATTTTCTTGTTTTTGGTTTGGCTCGACCTTGTTGCTCCTTTTTATTTTCTTGCTTTTGGTTTGGCTCGACCGTGTTGCTCCTTTTTATTTTCTTGTTTTTGGTTTGGCTCGACCGTGTTGCTCCTTTTTATTTTCTTGTTTTTGGTTTGGCTCGACCGTGTTGCTCTTCTTTATTTTCTTGTTTTTGGTTTGGCTCGACCGTGTTGCTCTTCTTTAGTTTCTTGTTTTTGGCTTGGCTCGACCTTGTTGCTCTTCTTTATTTTCTTGTTTTTGGTTTAGCTCGACCTTGTTGCTCTTCTTTATTTTCTTGTTTTTGGTTTGGCTCGACCGTGTTGCTCCTTTTTATTTTCTTGTTTTTGGTTTGGCTCGACCGTGTTGGTCTTCTTTATTTTCTTGTTTTTGGTTTGGCTCGACCGTGTTGCTCTTCTTTATTTATTGTCTGTGTTGTGTTTGTTGTTTTGTTTGTCTTCGTCATGTGACTTATGTACCCAATGTTGCCAGTTCCTCTGGATTGTCCATTTCTGGTTGCCTCTTCGATTTTCTCAAATGTATATTTATTAGTTATATATATTTAACTGTACCTTTGTACATTAACAGGCTCATGATCGATAAATACATTTGATTGTTTTGATTTGATTTGACTTTGCAATCAAAATAATTAGAAAAGTTTGAAGATGCCTAATTGAAAGGGGTAACCAGAAGCCGTAAATCGATGAAGGACAGACAATACAATGGCCAAAAGAAAAAGAACAAACAATATTCTACAAAACACTACACAGAAACCTGCAGATGGAGCAAAGCAAGCCCCATCTAAAAACTAGTGATGAACTGAGGTGCTCCGGAAGGGTAAGAAATTCTTGCTGCACATATGGGAGTATAGTTTTTTTGAAAGATTTATCACCCCAAGGGATATCCGAGGTATAGATATATGACCTAGTGTCACCGATGTGGGATTCAAATCTTTTGATGGTGCATCGGGTGCGATAGATCATGGGTTGAAACCCCGTTCCGGTCAAACCAAAGACTATGAAATTGTCATTTGTGGGTTCACCACTACATACGCGTTATGAAAGAGGAAGAGCAAAGAATGGCTGCCTCTGGATCAAGAAAATGTGTCCGTGTGGAGCGACATGTCTAACCCCGTGCAATTATTTCAATGACCTAGCAGTATAATGGTCTAGTACAAAGCATACCTCGTCAAAATATAACGTGCTTTCGAAATGATAAGGCTAAAAAATTGCTCATTTGCCGTTGAACCACATTCACTCACTCACTATATTGGTAATGTAATGTGTTTACATTTCTTCATACATAGTAATACAGTAAATATTTAAGATTATTGGTTGCATTGTGGGTAATAAAACGTAGATATATAATGTAGTGCACACGACACGTTTCTGAAATAACCTTCACTAAGTACGCGCAAGGTCAAAAGATTGTTATTTATTCTATAGTATGCATATTAATGAGGTTGCATATTGCTTCGAATCCAATCAGAAAGGTTGATCAGAATTTGCATTCAATCAGAAACAGTTGTCAGAATATGTTTCCAATGAGAAACAATTATCAGAATATGCATCCAATCAAGTACAGTTATTAGAATTTGTGTCCAATCATGCACAGTTATCATAATCTGTGTCCAATCAGATACAGTTATTAGAATATGTATCCTATCAGAGACAGCTATAAAAACCTATATCCAATCCAGTGGAGGCACGACACGTTGGTGTCGTATGCAAATATTTGTATGTTGCGCAACCGGAAGTCGGCATCAATATATCGTTATACGATGAGAGTGACATTATCGAATTGTCAGTGTTTTGCTAAGCCGATTACAGCGTTCACGGATGATTAATGGCGAGTTCCTCTCGGTAAATTGTTGATATATATCTATATATGAATGGGATTTACATAAGAATGTTTGGGTTGAATGTTAAATGTGATCATCTGCAATTTTCGATAGGAACATTTTCCGCCATCTTTTTTTTCATTCATAGCATCCTCAACCTATCAACATTAAAAATGAATATTTGTAAAAATCTGGTGGAGATTTTTCCTATCCTTTTTAGTATGACATAGATCCATCGTAGTGCTTCCTATAGTGTCTTATGTCTCCTTAGGTCTCCATCCATTACGTCACAATTGACCTTGAAAAATCCCCCAATTTTTCGTGATTTGTGTTGTATCAAACATCTCCTGTGACAATTTGAATTCTTAGAATAGCATATGTTAGCCTTTTTAATAGTGATTATGCGATTTCACAGTAACATATTGAGGATCACTTGAACTTTATGATCGCAATACTTGTATACAATAATAAAAAAAAATATATGATAAAGAAAAGTTCAAGTATTGTCACTAATGACTGTCCACTTATGTTCTAATTCACCATGTTCTAATTCACCATGTTCTAATTCACCATGTTCTAATTCACCATGTTCTAATTCACCATGTTCAAACGAACATAAATTATTTATGTACAATATCGCTCATAATCCAAGCTTAAACAACTTCTGATTTGTTGATAAAACAAATAAAGACAAACTCGTAATGAAATTGTCTGGCGCAGTGACCATTTCGATTTATTATTTATCAATCATACATCATCACATACATATTATATACAATAATGAAAATCACATTTACTGTCCATTATGAAAAGAAACATTGTCTGTTCTTTTACTTTACAACTACATATCTATAAATAAAAAATTCAATATTGAAATATACACAACAATTGTAGACATAAGCATAATTAGCTTAATAAAATAAACGTAGCATAAAATAATACTTCAGCTAGTTAAACTTAAGGTGCGTCCGATTTGATCACTGCCCAACCTCGATATGGAGCTACTTTAAACAATTTATTTTATACCACCCCGAACCGAACTACTAAACCCGCGAAAATTCGGTATACATGTACATGCAATAACTAAACTACAATCGTTTTTCTATAGAAAAACTGTCAAATAAATGATAAAAAATATATGTATTTGGACAATTAATTAAGATTCTTTAAATAAAAACACAATTTCGTTAAAACTCCATAACAGAACAGAAAAAAATCATAATCAATGAATTCAACTTTTTTGGGGGAAAAATAACAATAATTGTACATTTTTTTTATATAAGTATTGTTGACAATACGTATTGCGATCATAAAATTCAAGAGATCCCATATTGAAAATAAATTTAGACAGCTGGATAAATTCACGTTTAATTTAAGCAATTTTTTAACGAGATGTTTTCACTTCAATGTCCATTTCTAAACTGAATCGCAAACATCCGGTTAACGATAGCATACTTCCTATATGCGTGTCGTGTGCAAAGCGTCGCGCCTCCTCTGTATCCAATCAGAAATAGTCATTCCGACAATGTACGTATATTGTATATTTATTGTCATGGGCAATCTTCTGAAACTTATATATATCATACAATTAAGAGAAGTTATGTAATTTATTGCCATGGATAACATTCTTATACCATTCACAGTCACTGGAGAGATGCATAGTAGCTCCTTTTCAAGGACAACCTTCTGATACCTATGCCACGCGTTTGCGGGGTATAAGGTAGATTATTTTCATGGCCAACCTTCTGATACCCATGCCACGCGTTTGCGGGGTATAAGGTAGATTATTTTCATGGCCAACCTTCTGATACCCATGCCACGCGTTTGCGGGGTATAAGGTAGATTATTTTCATGGCCAACCTTCTGATACCCATGCCACGCGTTTGCGGGGTATAAGGTAGATTATTTTCATGGCCAACCTTCTGATACCCATGCCACGCGTTTGCGGGGTATAAGGTAGATTATTTTCATGGCCAACCTTCTGATACCCATGCCACGCGTTTGCGGGGTATAAGGTAGATTATTTTCATGGCCAACCTTCTGATACCTATGCCACGCGTTTGCGGGGTATAAGGTAGATTATTTTCATGGCCAACCTTCTGATACCTATGCCACGCGTTTGCGGGGTATAAGGTAGATTATTTTCATGGCCAACCTTCTGATACCAATGCCACGCGTTTGCGGGGTATAAGGTATATTATTTTCATGGCCAACCTTCTGATACCCATGCCACGCGTTTGCGGGGTATAAGGTAGATTATTTTCATGGCCAACCTTCTGATACCCATGCCACGCGTTTGCGGGGTATAAGGTAGATTATTTTCATGGCCAACCTTCTGATACCCATGCCACGCGTTTGCGGGGTATAAGGTAGATTATTTTCATGGCCAACCTTCTGATACCTATGCCACGCGTTTGCGGGGTATAAGGTAGATTATTTTCATGGCCAACCTTCTGATACCTATGCCACGCGTTTGCGGGGTATAAGGTAGATTATTTTCATGGCCAACCTTCTGATACCTATGCCACGCGTTTGCGGGGTATAAGGTAGATTATTTTCATGGCCAACCTTCTGATACCTATGCCACGCGTTTGCGGGGTATAAGGTAGATTATTTTCATGGCCAACCTTCTGATACCCATGCCACGCGTTTGCGGGGTATAAGGTAGATTATTTTCATGGCCAACCTTCTGATACCTATGCCACGCGTTTGCGGGGTATAAGGTAGATTATTTTCATGGCCAACCTTCTGATACCCATGCCACGCGTTTGCGGGGTATAAGGTAGATTATTTTCATGGCCAACCTTCTGATACCTATGCCACGCGTTTGCGGGGTATAAGGTAGATTATTTTCATGGCCAACCTTCTGATACCCATGCCACGCGTTTGCGGGGTATAAGGTAGATTATTTTCATGGCCAACCTTCTGATACCTATGCCACGCGTTTGCGGGGTATAAGGTAGATTATTTTCATGGCCAACCTTCTGATACCCATGCCACGCGTTTGCGGGGTATAAGGTAGATTATTTTCATGGCCAACCTTCTGATACCCATGCCACGCGTTTGCGGGGTATAAGGTAGATTATTTTCATGGCCAACCTTCTGATACCCATGCCACGCGTTTGCGGGGTATAAGGTAGATTATTTTCATGGCCAACCTTCTGATACCCATGCCACGCGTTTGCGGGGTATAAGGTAGATTATTTTCATGGCCAACCTTCTGATACCTATGCCACGCGTTTGCGGGGTATAAGGTAGATTATTTTCATGGCCAACCTTCTGATACCCATGCCACGCGTTTGCGGGGTATAAGGTAGATTATTTTCATGGCCAACCTTTTGATACCTATGCCACGCGTTTGCGGGGTATAAGGTAGATTATTTTCATGGCCAACCTTCTGATACCTATGCCACGCGTTTGCGGGGTATAAGGTAGATTATTTTCATGGCCAACCTTCTGATACCTATGCCACGCGCTTGCGGGGTATAAGGTAGATTATTTTCATGGCCAACCTTCTGATACCCATGCCACGCGTTTGCGGGGTATAAGGTAGATTATTTTCATGGCCAACCTTCTGATACCTATGCCACGCGTTTGCGGGGTATAAGGTAGATTATTTTCATGGCCAACCTTCTGATACCCATGCCACGCGTTTGCGGGGTATAAGGTAGATTATTTTCATGGCCAACCTTCTGATACCTATGCCACGCGTTTGCGGGGTATAAGGTAGATTATTTTCATGGCCAACCTTCTGATACCTATGCCACGCGTTTGCGGGGTACAAGGTAGATTATTTTCAAGGACAGCCTACTGATACCTATGACACGCGTTTGCGGGGTATAAGGTAGATTATTTTCATGGACAACTTCTGATACCTATGCCACGCGTTTCAGAGATATAAGGTAGTTTATTTTCATGGACAACATTTCGATACCTAAATCCCACACTTGTGATAAGTAATTTCCCTTATTTTCATGAACACCATGCTGAACCTATATCATATATTGAAGAGATGTATGGTAGCTTATTTTCACGAATGACATTTTGAAACCAATATCACACGTTGAAAAGATTCAAGGCGGCATATTTTCAAAAATAACATTCCGATGCAAATATCACCACACAGTAGAGAAATGGATGGTAAATTATTTTCTTTGATAACTTTGTGATACTTGTTTAATACAAGGAAGAGGTGTAATGTTGCTCATGTTCATGTAAAATTCATATACCTATATTATACTATGAAGATGTAAAGGAAGGATATAAAGTCACTTATATTTAATGCAACGAATTGAAAATGTAGCGACACAATGTCTAGAAAGCATAGCCAAAATCATCCATTGATCTTTATTTCATATAAAAATTTAATGGGATGACCGCTTTGTAACATACAATCGTTGAATTATTGCACCGTATGCTGATTTCAACGACTAATGACTCTTTAGTGTGGATTGAAGCCAAATAAATGGAAATCATAAAAGGGGCGCACGACATTTGAGCGGATTTTTGACTTGTAAGGTTTTGCATTTGAGCGGAAATTACCTGTGTTTTACCTTTGCATGATGAAGAGTAATAAAAAAACAATGCAAGAACAACTACAAGTTTACAGCTAAAATTAAGTAAAGTAGAAAAACTCTTCTGAAACTAAGAACATGTTTCATTAAATACCAATATACCGTGGCACGGTTTTAAATCGTTTTAAAAACTTTAGATTGATTGATTGGTTGATTGGTCTTTAACGTCCAGTGAGCAATTTTTCAGATATATTCAGGACGAGAACATTTAAAAATTTAAACGCCACGGGACTCGAAACAAGGAAAGGTGATGGGTAAGGACGGATAATTTTGCCTGTGCAACAGGTCTCCTATGGACCACTCATCATGAACATAATGCTCATATTGAGCTGTTACACTGGGTTCTTTAACGTGCGAAGAGGGTGGCGATCTCTTAACTCGGGACATCGGTTTTATGTACGTTGACGGGTTGGTTGTGAATTTATACATCCCGAAAAACCGACGAACACCCCTTCAAGCCGAAGAAGCTCTCGGTCCCATTTCTATATCCCGGGGTTCTTTAGTGAATAGAGGTTAAGCAAGCGGACGTGTACGTGTACTTCTACGTCTACTTAGAGGTACCCGTACACGTCATTGTAATGCGATTTCGCGTGCAGTTAAGCAAACATCACGTGTATGTACGTGTACGTGTATAACCTCGATGTTATCAAAGCGCTGATTGGTCAGCTTTAATTCATAAACCAGTCAGTTTCATTGTTTTTTATGTTGTGTTTGAAATTATTATGGCGGAAAAAGTCGTATTGGCTGTATTAGAAAATGACGATGACTTGCTATTGCTCTCATCGCTTAAGGAAGAAAAAGTTCTTGCATATCAAAAGCTTGACATTGACAATTTAACAAATGATCAATGCCGCACAATGTTCCGATTTGGAAGAGAAGATATAAATATTCTTAGTAATGCACTCCGGTTACCAGAAACAATTATTTACAACAACCGTACAGTGGCCTCTGGTGTAGAAGGTTTGTGCAAAGTTCTCCGTAGACTTGCCTATCCATGTCGATTAGAAGATCTAGAACCTGTTTTGGGGAGAACCAAAGTTGAAATTTCATACATATTTAACCACGTCATCGATTATCTTTATAATACACACAATCACCTTCTTTCTGACCTAAGCCGAGACTGGTTATCATATGAACATTTGCGCAGTTATGCTGAAGCTGTTTCTGATCGTAACGCATCGCTGGAAAATTGTTGGGGACTCATAGATGGAACGGTCCGTCCTATTTGTAGACCGCAACAACATCAAAAACTGGTCTTCAACGGTCATAAGAGACTTCATGGACTCAAGTTTCAAAGCATTGTTATTCCGAATGGTCTTATATCGCATCTTTATGGACCGATTGAGGGGCGCCACCATGATGCTGGAATGTTAAGGGAAAGCAATGTATTGGCACAAATGGCTAACCATATGACTTCTCCGAATGGTCATATATTTTCTGTTTATGGTGACCCTGCATACCCACTTGGTGATGGCTACATCATTCCGCCGTACCGTGGTGGTGCAATTTCAAGAAATCAAATGATATTCAACAAAAGAATGTCTGCTGTCCGCATTTGTGTTGAATGGGCCTTTGGTAAAGTACTGTCGTTATTTGTATACCTTGACTTTAAAAAAAAATCAAAGGGTCTACCTACAACCTGTCAAAAAATATTATGTAGTTGCTGTTTTACTCACTAACTGTCATACGTGTATGTACGGAAGTGAAACAAGCAGTTTCTTCAACCTTCAGCCACCAGCCCTTCTAGAATATTTACTAGGTTGACGTTGAAATGAAATCATGCATTTTGAATTTTCAAATTGCATTAGATCATATTATTGTTGCACGAGACTTTATTTATCAATTTATTAAACCATTTCGAATTCTTGATATTTGTGTTTATGGTGTAGGTAGCTGTATTCACGGAATTTATTTCCTCTATATCCCTTTTTCCATTAGTTTGAAAAAAAGTCCTGAAAATGTGTACAGTACAGTACAGAAAGAGACAAACCATGACAATAGTCACCGTGAAAGTGGTGCCCCACTCTATGAGTGATCTGGGGGGTTTTTCTGTTGGAGATAACTTCATTTTTTTCTGAATTGAAAGTGATAGAACTAACACTCAGGAAGATTAAAAAAAAATGTTCAGTACCATTCTTAGAGTGGGGTATGACTATCTCAGTGATTAGTCATGGTATGTCTCTCTTTGTGCTGTAGATTTTGTTTTGGTTTGGGGGGATTTGCGTTGCTGACATCTTGGCTTGTTTCGTTTGTCTCCTTTCTCCCTTCACCGTGTCCTCAACAAACGATATCTCATATTTGTCATTGAAAAACAAACGATATCTCATATTTGTCATTGAAATTCGGAGCCCGGGTGGCTCAATGAGCGTTAGGTCGCTGGATCTAACAACTCATACAAGCCTATCACCAATAGGACGTGGGTTCGCGCCCAGCTTTGTAAATTACAAAAAAGGGTGCACTCGACTCACAGCCACAAGTGTTAAAGTTTACCAGTTACTTGCCCATGGTCGGTGGTGTACTTCGGCTTCCTCCACCACTAAAACTGGTCGCCATGATATAGCTGAAAGTTGCGTTAAACACCAAAATTCAAATTCATTGAAATTCGCACAGCCTTCTGGGTTTCTGACTTTGAACTTAAAGATATGTTTTAGTTTTCAACCATTAACCTGGTTTAAAACATTTCTACGGTTGAGTGGTTTTGTTTCGTTGTGGTATTATGTTTATTAGTAGCGTAGATGATGACTGAAAAGATGCATGAATTCGGAGTTTAATGTACCGAAATAACATATGGATAAAACTATGCTCATTCGATAGAAAAATGTCTATATTTTCAAATTAAGTGGGTCGTAAAAAAATCGTAAGACAACTTTTCTTGGAAATTTTGGTTTTCCGAAGATACCCAACTGATACATAGTTGACCAGGTGAAAATAAAATTTCATATCTATAACATGTGATCGTTTATCGATAAAAAAAGATATATCACACAATTAAACAGACATTTAATTGTATCAATAGATGAACAAGAACAGTTAATTCTCGTCTGATTTAATATAACTAGCCTCTCAAAATACCCCTTATTTTGGTGGAAAATAACACAAGTTTTCTCTTTTAGCAAATTTATTTTGTGCTTTCCGTACATTTTTAGTATTGATAAAATAACGTTACATTAGTCCAACAATTCATGCCAAATTTCATATCATAGATACTTGCAGATACGCAGAAAAATGCTATTTTTTGTTTGTTTCCTCTCTCATTTAATGCCTTTTATACGCGGAAATTTGATACGCCGTTTCCGATTCTATAAATATAGTTCGACTGATCTTCGAGTCATTAAATAGCACGTTGTCATCTTTGAATGAAATGGCTTAGTTTCTGATTTATTTCATTGTTTTAGTGTTCGGCTTTTCGCACACTGTTTACTGAGGTTTCCAGACTTCATTTGGCGGTGTTTTTGTTTGTCGATAATTAGTGTATTTTGTTGATTAGTAATTAGGTTATTGTAGTACCAGAATTTAACCGGACAGACACGTTCATATTCCGTATGATGTCATCGTTCGGTAGTCCTTTGAAACTTTCTACTTCTAGTCCAAAAAGGAGAAAAGAAACGTTGAACTGGGAGCAATGCATTATATGTCAATGTTCCAATGCAGAACCTGTGATTTGTATACGAGATGTAGACAAAGATAGTTTTGTAAGATCGATGAAAATTAGAAGAGATGAGGTGTATTCTCGTATTTTGCAGGAAATGTCCACAATGGACAATTTTATATCACGTAAAATTAAAGTTGTTTACCACCGTAATTGCTATAAAAAATATACAAGTAAACAAAACTGCAGTTTTCAAAACAGATCAGATAAAGTTTTACAAGTACTGAACAAGTTTCAACTATGTCACAAACAAGTGTTGTAACACGCTCTCAGTACGAACCCATTCAGTGGGATTTTTGTTTCATTTGTTAAAATAAAACATTCAAGAAAGATTTTAAAGTACATAAAATTGCATCCGGTGAGCGTGTGAACAAGTTGATGTAGTGCGCATTGAGTCAAAATGATGATAGACTGGTTCGCATGTTGAATTGTGACGATTTTGTTCTGAAAGGAGTTTATCACAACGGGTGCATGACTAAATATCTGTTAAAGAGTTCCCCGAAAAACGAACAGAAACAGGATTCTGATCTTTCTAGTAACGAAATCGCCTTCCAGAATTTAATTCATGAAATCAACGATGATTTAGTCGTTCACAAAAAGGTTTTTCGGATGACACTATTACTTGAAAAATACAAAGCATATCTACCCGCAGACACCGATACCTACTCATCTGCCAAGTTACAAGACAGGCTAGTTAAACATTATGCTGGTTCTATAGTTTTGCATACTCAGCGGGGCCAAGGAATGTCAAATCTTGTCTTCAGTGACAAGCTTTCCTTAGGCGATGCTATAAATACAAGGCCAAATTTAAAGCCTCTGAGTTGGAAAATGATTTTCAAGTTGATGTTGAAGGTATTTCTGATGAACAAATTTTACACTCTGCTGTAGGTATCTTAAGACGTGATATTATGAAGCTGAAAATCTCAGTTGAAGACTACCCAAAAAGCCAAACTACGAGCAGATTACTCTAATTTCAATAAATTCAGAGTTCGACTTGGAACAAAAAAAGAAGAAGCAAGCCTGGCCAAGTTACCACCATGCGAAGCGACATTCCATCAGCATGTACTAAGAGCATCTGTGCAGACCTATATCTGGAAATCCTCACAAAAAGCGCAGTCCCCTGTTGGGTCTCCTTTAATGTTCGGATGGGAAGACAAGGGTGGTCTGGTACCTGTCTTCTTCCGGGAACAAATGTCATCAGACTTCCTGCAGGATCTCGTGTGCAGTTGCAAAGGCAAATCAATTTGTTCCAGTAGCTGTGTTTGTTTTGAACAGATTCTGTCGTGCACAGATCTTTGTCCCTGTTATGGTAGCGACATATGTAAAAATGCCATAGCAAAGAATGTTACCTTACTGTAAGACGATGGTCATGATGTCTGAAATTTAGTCGATTTTTACAAGGCTTTGTTGTTGTGGACAAAATTATCTGCCATGTAATGTCGTGACAAATCCACAATAGTCATTTTGTAGTTAGATAGCGATGTTGTTCTGTCATTTGATTTGAACCAGGATAGTCCTATTTATACTGACTAATATAAATGTGTTGCTATCGACTTATATGCTTATTTTGGTGTTTTATGACCTCTTTAGGTTATACAGCATTCGTTGTAACGAACGCGGAGCAAAAACATTGATTAAGAATACCACACAGTCATATCAGTGACAGGAACAAGAACAATGATATGCATGTACTAGT
Organism: Bathymodiolus septemdierum; assembly: GCA_963383655.1. Lineage (NCBI taxonomy): Eukaryota > Metazoa > Mollusca > Bivalvia > Mytilida > Modiolidae > Bathymodiolus > Bathymodiolus septemdierum. The sequence continues at coordinate 2,565,898 of OY726527.1, forward strand.
GAAGGACGCCCACCACCCTTTTTGTATACGCCAGAGAATTTTTAATTTGTGAAATAGAAGTTAAATTTCGTTGTAAAATATAGTATCAATGTTATCATCAACTAATTAAAGCACATTCAGGTCAAGACGTTTCCATACAAAGGTCAAGATCAGGTCCCTATTGGCGACATTAATAATGTGAAGGAAACTGACTATGTCATCAAAACCTACAAAAATACACATTTTTTTCACAACTAAACCTTAAAGTCTATATGAAAGACTTAATAGTGTATACCAAATTTAGCAAAAACGATAATTTCATCCCTTTATGGGAACTGAATTCAAGGGGAGCAACCCAAAAGTTATAACTCATATATTTTCTTAAAATATTGGGTAGAACGATTACCTCCCTTTTTAAGGAAATGCAAACAGTTCCCGTTTTTACGACCCGAATATCTGGATAGAGTATGAATTCTTCTTTCCAATGATATATAATTTAGGTATATGTTCGGTGGGTACATTAAAGTCAAAAATTTCGTTCCCCGTCTACCACACTATGTGATTCAGACATGTTTCAGGTTGTTTTCAACCATAAACAAGTTTGAGAATTAAAAAAACAGGCCTTATATTCAGTTACAATATCCATCATCTCAAATTTGTGATCTGTCAACAGTTTATTCTTCATTTGCTCTCATTGAGAATACACATTTTAACAATCATGATGAATAAGCATGGCAAATCAATATGAAACAACCGATGACAATATTCATATTCTTGATTGGATCCATGAGAGCAATTTTAAGTAAAATGGAAGCCTATGCATATTTTATGGTGCTTGATATCAAAGGCATTGTAAATTTATGGACCAAAGTTTTACATGGATTGCACAGACAGAAATACCGACAGACATAATTTACGGATTCATATCTATGCTTTGATCTTCATTTTTGGAAAGGGTTTTAAAAGTATTTCATCAGAAGATGTCTACAAAGTCAGAGAGATAATCAGATTTTGTTTACAGACGAATGGATGGGTCTTATAATTATGGCACATAAAGTTAAGCTGTATTGATAGTATTGACTGAACATTTTTCCAGCAAAGAAGTTCTAGGAATAAAGACTTTTAATTACTGTTTATTTCTTTTGATTTTTTAATCTTTTTTTATTTAAAGTCTTTGTCCAATGCATTTTGTCATAAGTACAAGCATTAGTTTCTTTTCCTGTTTTTCTGCTTCCATTTTCTGTTGTCTTTCTTGTCTGTCCAACTCAAATTTTCTCGTTCAAGTCTTAGTTCTTCTTTTCTGATATTTATTTCCTCCTTTTTTAGGTTGACTTCATTTTCATTTTTCTCCTTCAGGTAGCCTATTATGTTGTTGGTACTACTAGTACTTCTTTTAACTGGTGTCCCATTACAATTTTCATCATCACCTAGGCCTGTATGAATAAACATAGAGTAATCACAATTTTATTTTTAAAAAGAGGTTTCACAGAAAATTTACCTTTAAATACCAATACCTTCATGAAAAGTAAGGATTGTATTTTTCGGCAAGAAGAAAATATGTGTGTTGACTACCTACCTTTTTTCTCTGCAATCATATATTGGCAAAAATAACATCATTTTATGGAAATATTACTCTGATTTAGATTTGTCCCCTTTTTGTTTATCTTTTGTTTTACTTTTTTTTTTATCTTAATATTATTTTTTGTTTTTTTTTGTTAATCAAAATTCTTTTTTATGTCTATCTCCAATTTTTTTGCGTGAATATCAACAATACATGCCAAGTGGTTAGGATTAGAATAGAATATTTTCTATTGGCATTCAGAAATTCATTGGGACATGCTTTAACATTCTTTGTAAATATTTCTGATTTTGATCTTGAATGTGATAAATTGCATTGTCATTTCTAATTGGAATCACTGTCAGGTCATACCTCTATCATTTAATCACAATAATGACAGTTTTCTAAAAGAAATTTAAAAGACAAATAAATATTTTGTTCTGCATGTGATTACATATTTTTTGTTCCAATATACATGTATAACCATACACATGCAGGGACGCCTTTCATCAATGCATCACAAAGGGGTTACAAGCACAATTTAAGATGTACATCCAGTTAAATTCTAATACAGGTATGTTTAAAGTTATACCTTTCTTAAGTGTGCAGTTATCTAAGGCCCTCTTCCTTATTTCTTTTTCCTTCTTTATTCTTTCTTTTTCCTTCTGTCCTTCCTCTTCTAACAACTCAAGGACCTCGTTCAAAAGTGTCACCCTCTCACCATAATCCTCATCTACACCAGACCTTATAAAATAAATAGTTTAATGCTGGAGTATTCTATCATTTTAGTATACTATAGTATGTACATGTACATTACAACTTTATGAGTTTTACTTTATTATTGTGTAATGTCCCAGGTGTAATTGCAGTGTGGTGATGTGTCAAATACATACAAATTCCTTCTATCCAGAATCAACAAATTAAAAAAAAAATCTTAGGGGTGAGAAATAATGAGATTTTTCAAATTTCACAAAATTTATCAGAAAACAAAGACCTACTTTTTTAAAGAGACAGCATTGTTCTTTTTGTGCTGGGACCTTTCCCTGCCATCCAATTGAAAATCAGCTCTGGTGATGGATTCTGCTATCTCTCCCCAACATTTACTCTTAAATGGGTTTTTTGCCAAAATTTCTCTTAAGGGAGCGACCATTTAACTTGAAGGCGGTTATGGTTTTTTGTTTCGTTCAGAATTATTTTTTTCGGACAACACAAGAGTTAGAATATTTATATTTTTTTGTCGCGCAAAGCACAAATTTTGTTTTCTCTCCAGAATTCAACATTAGGTTATATGATAAAAACTCTGAATCAGATTATTTTTTTTTTTCCTCCACCAAAATCAGAATATTTTTTTCAGCAACATTGTTTTGGGAATCAGATTATTTTTTTTTAGAAAAAAAAACCCCTTTCAAGTTAAATGGTCGTTCCCTAAGAGGAAGATGTCATCTTTAGAAGTAAACCTGACCTGCTTCTTTCTTATAGTTGCCATCCTAAAAGGAAAAACAAAATATTGAATTTAAACAAAATAATAATAAGGCATATGGGAACCCTGAATATTTGTTACCTTGGATCTTCATGTATAAAGATCAATATTACAGCAAAGTTTAAAGATTCAGAGAAAAAATCATAAAATGGCATTTACAATGATTGCATATACAGACGGTAAGGGTTGGAGGGTCAAATGTGCATGAAAAGAGGGGAGTAGGTTGTAAAAAGACAATTGGGGGGAGGGGGAAGGAGGGGGGGGGGGGGTTAACTAGTTGATAGATAGTAGTTGCCAAGGCTTAGGGCTAGGATTACATTTTTTATGAATCGCTGGGATATTAGAAAACGGCAAGAGTTGTGAGGGCATGAGGCGTATGCCATGAGTATGGGCTTGGGAAACAATCAACCTCACACACAAAGTTAGGACCTGTGATCTCATGTCAAAATTAAAAAAGCAATAAAAAGAGCACCCCTGCATAAATGATGGAATAGTAAAAATATGCAGGTTGCAGGGAAGTGTCCTCATTATAACCCATTTTGCATGTCTGTCCATTACAGTACTCCTCACGTACATTACCCGCAACTCAATTCAAGTCGGGTTTGCTTGCCGACAAACTTTCAGAAGTTCAAATGTCATATTTTTATTTGTGTTTGAGTGTGTGTCAGTATTGATGAATTATAAAGTATCTGGAGTGGGCATATAGAAAAAAAAGGGGGATATGAGGGGGTATTTTCATAGATTGGGATATTGAGGGTTCATTCTACGTCTGATTTTATTACGTTTTTCGTTTGTATTCTTCATAAATTTGCCTATTCGCAAATCATACAGGATGGTCTTGAGTTTCAGATTCTGGGCACTATTTGACTACTGGATTTTCCCGACTTGTCACGTGTATTCCCCATGCACCCCCCCCCCCCCCCCCCCGCCCCCCATTTGTCAATATGATGGAACTATTAACGACTGTCTTACATGTGGGAGGTGTGACCCACCATTTTCTTGGGAAATGCCTGTACCAAGTCGGGAATATGATAGTTGTTTTCTAGTTTCACATTTGGTCATGTCTTAGGATTAGAGAATTTACATGTACCGATTGTTTTTATACTTGGTAACGTCTTCGGGTTAGACGAGTGGCATCTGCCTATCTGCTATCAGAACCCACCATTTTCCTGGGAAAACACCTGTACCAAGTCAGGAATGTGTTGTTTTTCAGTTGTTCCGTTGGTTGAAAACTCAGATGGTTGAGCTTCCTATCGGTTTTGTCTGTTTTTGTGGACTTTCCCTTTTGAATGCGCCTTGGAGTACGGTACCATTGTTATTACCTTTATTCAGTAGTGTGCCAATAGATCTGGCGTAAGGTCTTACCGTTGTTTTTTCCGAGATATACAGGGGTCAAAAAGACCCAACACTATAAACTTCTTATTTCAAATCCTATTGTTCTATTTTGAAGAACTAAAAAAACAACAACAGCAACATAACAGGACGTACAGTGAGCGCCCTCCTTACAGAAGAACTTCTGGAAAAAATAATGCTTGCAAAAACTAAACATAAGAAACTCTGGAAGTTTTATTGAAATCCATTCTGTTGTTTAGGAAGAGTTATGGATAACGCAACAGTATCCTCTCTCTATTGTATAGCCTTGTATGACAATCATTTACATAGCCTTAAATGACAAAGTCCAAAAGTGAAGAAATTTGAGCAAGAACTGTTAAAATGGGAAAACAAAAATAGAAGGTGCACAATGCCATTTGTTACTAAAGAATTCATGAAATTAATGAACCTTGCCATATGGTATTAAAGATTTCCTGTAAGATTCATTCAATTCCATCAAGTTGTTAAGGAGGAATTGGAAAAAAGGTACTTTTACAAGATATGTAGATTTTTTTAAATTCCTGCTGTCCGCTCGTTCGTTTGTCCGTCCGGTCGTCACACTTTTTCGTCTATCCGACACACTTTTAAATTTTGCTCGGACGGGGGTATTTATTAGTGAACTTTAACTACTGCACTTCTGTTATTTTAATTCCTCTCCTTTCAGAGTTCGCGAAATGTGTCAGTCCTGTCAGACATGACCAGCAAAATTTGGGCAGATTTTGCTAAGGACTGACACAAGATTGGTATTTTGCAATAGAAAATTAATGAAGACTGACATTTTTTTCACTAGAATCACCAAACCCATATGCAATTCCGCGAACTCTGCTTTCAACAGTCTTGACGTTGCTCTTATGGTTCCCAAATTTAAAAGAAGCCACTAAGTGAAAAGGACAGACTCCCGCTGAATAAATGCATAGTATTCTTGTTCAATGGTGATCAAATCCTGTCCTCTCCTGATGAAAGACAGACATGTGTGGGAAGTAGTCTAGCATCGTAATTTTGAAAATAAGTTTGATTTCTTTTAGGCCCCTATTATTTTTTCTTCCATTTTCTATTTCGTTTTGTTTTCGTTGATTTTGTTTTGCTTTCGTTGGTTTCGTTTTATTTCGTTTTCATTTCGTTGATTTCGTTTCGTTTTTGTTGATTTCGTTTCGTTTCGTTTCGTTTTCGTTGATTTCGTTTCGTTTCTATTTCGTTTCGCACTTTATAGGTACCCCGAAAATCTATGGAAAGTACTGATAAAACATGTTACACTCTCTAATCAATGTTTATAGAATATGTGCAGACGCCATTGTGGCATTTTCGAACGGGCACCTGTTCCGTCCCCCCTTTTTCCTCGTTTCGGTTAAAATCGATACATAATGTAAGAAAACCTCAAAAATCGAACTCATATAGAACAATAGATGCTAACTATGCAGAAATTTTAGTTTCTTTAGCAATAAAAAGTCATTTTACGGGATCTGTATAAAGGTGGTATGAAGATCGCAATTCTTTTCCAAATCAATGCGGCTTTTCCCCAATTTATTTTGAGACGGAAAAGGGGAAATAAACCTTCAAACATCACCTACGGGTGCAGAATATACTTAAGTTGAAAAATATATAGCACTTCATTCATCAAGTTTATCGCATGATGAAATATTTTTCACAAGTTCTTACTTAGGTGTATCTGCCGTCTCACACGTTGACGCCAACTTGTAGATTTGCCGCCCAGCGCAAAGTGATGACGTAATATGCATAATTTGCCGGGGATTCCCCGGTCACACGTACACGTACCCGTACACGTCCGCTTGCTTAACCTCTCTAATGAGTGATTGTTGGTAAACACCACGTGACTTATGTTCAGCTGTATAGTGGGAACAGTTGGGAAGCCACGCACAGATTCCGTACCTCCAACAATGCAAAGTCAAATCCCGAAATCAAGGGACGTAACTCTATTTTTTTTAGACATGACGCTTTACAAGTGAGCGGCCATGCATTGTTTACGTCGACACCCCATGTGTTTTCACTGAATATCTTCATAAACAAAACTGAAAGAAGTATTCATTTTTATTGAATCCATTTTTTAAATAAAATTGTAACGTGACTGACGCGTGAATACGTGTATTTATGATATCGTTTGCTTGAAATCAACGTTGGAACTCAGGATACCGCTGCTGATGAAATGTTGTAAAAAAAAATGGCGCTAAAAATAGACTCTTTAACTAAGTGGAACAATTGCATCCCATTGGCCGTTTATTAATAAATTTGGTAAAAAAAGCTAGAATCACGTATTAGAGTATGGATTATTTGCATATTTCCCCATCATTCGTCACTAGAATTCTATATTTGGATGTAAACAAGAAGCACTATATTTCGAGATTCTAACCAAATATTTCTGGGTTTTTTCATAGATTGATCGATCTATTAGGATGAAAATGTGACTGTTTCTGTTTAAAAACGAAAGAACCACTTGACCAATCATAGTCACACATATATAGAGTCATTTTACTCCATTTTTAACAACAAATCTTTCATTTTCGTTGACTCGTTCCATGGCATTTATGGACATGTCAAAATATTGACATAATTAATAAATACATTTTAGAAATAAAAAGGTCTGCATTATAATGTATGATCTTGTCATGCAGAGAATGGTGAAAGATTATGCTAAGTTCACTCTAGATTAACATGGCATAGCATAAGGCTACATATTTAGTTTATGTCAAGCATTTACACCCCCCACCCCCCTTTTTTTCATTTTCAGTCTGTTTTCCGGAAATACTTAATGATGTGTGTACATGCTACTTTTCGGTGCCAATGGTATTGACAACCTCCAGTTTTAGTTAGTTTTAGATCATTGTAGGTAGATATATATATACAGACTGGACATGGGATGTTTATTTTTTTTTAACAAGATTCTGAAGATACCAAAGGGATAAAGTTACAGATTCTATTAAATAAAATGGATGTTTATTTTCTGTTAGTTTCAGATTCTATGAGTATAAATGCAAAGTTTCTGGATCGATACTGTATAACGATACTATACAAGTAAAACAATTATAAACGTCTAAAATAATTTGTAAAACAACACCAAGTACACAAAACAAAGTGATAAAGAATTAAACACTTCGTTGAATGACAAAATTTTCGTCCCACCGAGAGACTTTATCAATTTGATCAATTTGATAAAGTCTCTCGGTGGGACGAAAATTCAATGTGATAAAGTCTCTCGGTGGGACGAAAATTCAATGTGATAAAGTCTCTCGGTGGGACGAAAATTTTGTCATTCAACGAAGTGTTTAATTCTTTATCACTTTGTTTTGTGTACTTGGTGTTGTTTTACAAATTATTTTAGACGTTTATATATATATATGTTTTTTTTCTTCTAAAATATCCATGAAGTCAAAAAAATGGACCAGCATTCCAATTATTTTTAAAGTACATTATCAAACAAATGCCATGAGTTTTCAAAACACCTTGTGTCATAAATTATAATAAAGTCATTCAGAAAAGAACTTTTTGATTGTGTAATTTGTGTAATTTGTGAAACTTCATCTGAAAGTCAAAAGGTTTATTTCAATTTCAATTGAAAACCAGTACTTGTCTTAAACATTTCAAGAATGAATTAAATTTCTGTAAAGAATTTGGCTCAGAAGATAAATTATATTGTGGTACATATTGTTATAACAGTTGTAGCAAATTTTCTAGGTCAGAAAGTGGAGCTGAAACAAGATCTCAAAGTTTTCAATTTCTTATAGATATATTGAACCAGAACCAAGTTGTTGAACAAGTTTCTACAGACATTTAGACCTGTATACACTCAAACATGTTGTTGAATTTGTTATTCATGCTTTTTTTTAGATGAAAAGGTACTTATGTTGCCTGTTGTTTATGAGAAATATAATTATTTTTTATCTATGAATATTAATGCCGAAATTTATAAATTTTCTTTTACAGAAAAGACTTTTTCAAAATGTGCCCATTTATTAACTTTTTTCCAGTCATTGGAACAAATAAAATAATTTTTTTAACTTCAATTTTAAACAATATTAACCAATACTTGGTTATTTTGCCAACAGAAAACATATTCATTCTATTCTAGTCATTTAATTTACTTGGTGAAATTTGGAATTCTGGTTTGTCCTTTCATGTGAATGCAAGTATTCTGTATGTGTCTTAAAATTATGTGAATGGTAGTCATTCAATATGCTCTTTTATGTGAATGCTAGTTATTCTGTATGTGTCCTTTATGTGAATGCTAGTCATTTTGTGTCTGTCTTTTATGTGAATGCTATAGTCATTCTGTTTGTGAATGTCATGGTGGAAAAATTATTGCAATCTAAGTATCCATATTTGTAAATGCTGGTAATTTTGTGAATGTCCTGGAGAAAGAATTATTGCAAACTAAGTACCCATATTTGTAAATGCTGGTCGTTTTGTGAATGTCAAGGGGAAAGAATTGTTACAACTTGACCACCCATATATGTTATAAAAGCTAGTTTGTAGTTGTGTCAAACACATGAATATTCCAAATACATTGATATTTACATTGTGAGATCAACATGAAACTTGGTAGCTTTCATTCAGATAATAAAATTTCCTAATTTCAAGAAAAATATTTGCTTACACTGATTTTTTTTTAATTTGCCTTGATATAATAGGAAGGGTTAAGATATCTGAATACAATTTTTCATGCCCCTTTTTGTCTCAAGGTTTCACTTTTTCTTAGATTTAAAAAAAAATATAATTTTTTTTCCTTTTTTTTTTTTTATAATATTTTCATATTTTTTCAATTCGCTTAATTTTTGTTTACATGCTTTTATTTTTTCCACACATTTATTTCTTTCTATTTATCTTGTACCTGTTGTATTGAAATTAAATTAAATTGAAATGATTAATTGTTGTACATTCCCTGTGCAAGTCTAGTATCATAGATGATTTTTTTTTTAATTTAAAGTGATAATAAATAGTAATTCCCCAGTCTAAATTACAAAATGCACAATGTCTAAAACAATATTGCAATACAAATAATTCAATTAAACTGAAAAATACGGTATTAATACAAGAAAATAAAAAAAAAAGACATAGACACCCCTTTCCCAAATGAAATATACTCTTTCGGATGTACGCTTAGGTGTCGTTTATTGTTGATGTTAAGAAACACCACCGATGTGTTCCGAAAGACAATGAATTTCGATGTTTGGCAAATGGTCGATCCGATCAAGGTGGGTGTAGGGCTAAGTGGAACAATTGCATCCCACAAGACATTGACACTAGTTGTCGGTATGACAATGATCCTAGATGATTTCCTCAGGCAATGTATGTTACAGAAAGCCATCATATTGATTTAATTAAATTTTCTTTTTTTAAATAGAACCACCTTGACATTTGTTTTGAAATTGAGTCCACTTCAAGTAGCAAAAATCGATGTTTGTACACAATATAAATAAAAACTGAAGTGATACAATAAATTTCTATTTATCCATAAACATCTTCCGTATATTTTAATTGATTTCAAGCATAAATATTTATTGTAAACCGACGTATTTTAAGCGAAGGGTTAAACGTCATTTTTCATCAAAAATGAAGCGAAAGTCACGTGACTGGGACTTGACTTTGGAGCTCTTCTGTCACGCTGGCTGTCCTACTGGGAAGAACAGATTAGACCAACAAACTGGATTTTAATAGCGTTAACTACAATGCACGTATACACATGTCGTTACAATGGGTACATTGTTCTGACCCCGAGCCAACCTGTCTTTGCCATTATTCTTTAATGCTATGCGCCTGTATATTTTTAATTTGCAAAATGAGAAAAGATACTATAGATTCAGTATTTTTGTTTCGTTCAAAATTTTTTTTTCGGACAACACGAAAGTTAGAATATTTATTTTTTTTGCCGCGCAAAGTGTGAATTATTTTTCCAGAATTCAACGTTAGGTTATATGACAAAAACTCTGAATCAGATTATTTTTTTTTTCCTCCACTAAAATCAGAATATTTTTTCAGCAACATTAGGAATCAGAATATTTTTTTAGAAAAAAAACCATAATCCCCCCCCCCCCCCCCCCCCCCTTTCAAGTTAAATGGTCGTTCCCTAACCATTTTACACCTCAGAAGCACAGGCACTTGTTTCATTCAAAAAATATATGCCTTCCCCTCTTCCTTACTTCAAGATAAACATCTACCCTCTTCCCCTTCCCCACTTCGCCTCAATATTTTTCGCTTATTTGTGATCCTTTCGCTAACCCAATTATATCGTTACACTCTCGAGATATTTCTCTTTTCGACATTTGATTTTTAAAGCACCTTTTTTTAAATTTTCTAAATCAATTTAAACCGGACCGGAAGTGGTTGTATCCGTTTCATTGACTGAAATTTTTAATAAGCCACGTTCGCTGACTATTCTTGTCCAATTTGTCTGAGGGGGGGCCCGGTAGGTATATTTAAATGTGGCAGTCGAAAAGAGAAATATCTCGGGAGTGTAACGATATAATTGGGTCAGCGAAAGGATCACAAATAAGCGAAACATATTGAGGCGAAGTGGGGAATGGGAAAAGGGTAGATGTTTATCTTGAAGTAAGGAAAAGGAGGGGGCATATATTTTTTGAATGAAACAAGTGCCTGTGCTCAGAAGCGGTATTTCTTGTTATAATTATGCTTCTTGTTTCTTCGGAAAACAGAAAACGCATTATCTATTTCATAATCGCTATATTTATTTAATTTCGTTTTCATATATTTATAATTTTTAACTATTATTAGGCTTGAATTTATTTATATTTGTGTATCTATATAATAAATGAAATTACCAATTTTAATCCAGATGTAAATGAACAGGAGATTATCATATCCATTTCCGGGGTTTATATATATCTAATGAAAGTTAGATCTCCTCATTTCTTCTCCTTTTGTTCTCCTTCAAAATTGGCCTGGAAAAGGTTAATATCAAGCGGGCGTATTTTTTATAAAACTTCTATCAATTTATCAAAACTTGGTAAAAGGCGAATAACTGGAATCGTATTTTTAAGGTAGCACCATTTGCCAATTCCCGACTTGATTCTAAAATTATACACTTTTAACATTTTATTATTGGAGTTATTTCTCTTACAGAGGCAATCGTAACTGCTCGGCCATTCTCGCTACCCTGCAAATAACCTCGTACGTACATAGTAGAAATTCTTTTTAAATTGTTTGCCGGAAGTTAAGTTAAGTTAAGCCGCACAAAACTATATTCCACGAAAATCCAATATGGAAGACATACAGTGATACTAAGTAAAATCTAATCATGCAAAACTAATTAAAACTTTAATTGAAATATAGAAAATTGTTTAAAATATAACTTTATCAAACTTTCATGTAACTGACATGTGAAAAGTAGTGCGATTTATACGCCTAATGTGCAGGTTAGCGAGAATGGCCGAGTAGTTACGATTGTTACAGAGGACAAACTGGTTCCAGTTCAATGCAAGAAGGAACAACAGAAAGGATTAAGAATTTGAGTATAATTTTCTAAAAATTTATAGATAATTGAACCTTGTAAAATTATAGAAGTTAACTTTATAGCAAATAAAAAATTCACAAGTTGTTCAACATTTAAATTTTATACAGAGTATGAGCAAAATATATTGGTTGAATATTGCATGAAATTGACACTTTTGTCTGCCTCAAAGGGAAACAACTACTACAAACATGTGGAAAAAACGTATAATTTTAGAATCAAGTCGGAAACTGGCAAATCGACTGAACACCTCTGTGATTTATGAAAATCTTATTCCGAACGACAAAAAGTAGTTTAATTTCATGATAGATCTTATTAATAAGACACCGGTATATGGAAGTTGTTTACCATACTATTGTATGGATGAACAGACATGAACACTATGAATAAATTAAAAAAAAATGAAAGTTAAAAGAGGGGGGTGGTGGTGGTAATTCCGTGCCACGAGCGCATGTGCGACAAATAATATCGTAAAGGGTTAGGGTTATGGTGCTTAACGCCACTTATTTGAGATATACCGTGGTGGTCAGTTTTATTGGTGGGGGAAACCGGAGAAAACCACCGACTTGTCGCAAGTCACTGACAAACTTTATCACATAATGTTTATCGAGTACACCTTGCCTGAGCGGGATTCGAACTCACAGCTTCAGTGGTGATAGGCTCTGATTACAAAGGTAGTTGTTAATCCAACTAGCATACATGGCTAATCATTTGTGCGGGGAAATATTTTCTATTTTAATCATTCTCTAGCCAACATCATACTAGGCAACTTACATACGATGGACGACGCCGGATAAAGTAGCCCAGTTGTGGATGCTATTTCAACCAGGTTCAAAACGAAGCTACGGCTACTCAACAGGATTTATCAAACAACGTAACAACGTTGATGAACAGTTACTTAACGTCTTTAGAGACAAATATTACGCATTCACAACAAGAGATTTCGGAAACACAATTGGCGAAAATGAAGGAGGCCATGACAGAAAATTACACATTTCAGAGAAAGAGAACCCGAGAACAAGTATCGCCACGAGGTGAAAGTACTTTCCATTGAATGAAGCTAAAGCTAGTCTAGAAGTTCCAAGTATCCATATCTCAAATGATAATGGATTGTTTACTTTTTACGTAGATGTTTTCTTTCCTCTATCACTGCCACGAGTTTTATCGGAGTTGACTGTATATACGAGTAAAACGACAGATGTCTTAAAAGAAGCAGGGACTCCTTACCATTTGGGAGCACCTAGGTTCATCACAGTTTTTGGCGGAGTTCGTGTTGCTCGTTTGTTTTAGATTTATGTATTGTGTTTTAGTTGTTTTTTTATCTTCGTCCTGTGTCTTGTGTTCCCAATGCTGCCAGTTTCTCTGGACCGTCCATTCTTGATTGCCCCTTCGGTTTTTATCTAACGTTTATTGACTCGATGGAGACCGTTAAGACACAAATCATAGAAGGCGTTGGTTATGTGCATGAGAGACAAAGAGTAATCAAACTCGCTGATTCGTCGCAACTCGGATGGAAGTTTGTAATAGAGTACGTTGCAAATCCTACAGCAGACGACTCGGATGTTGAGAAAAGAATGATGAGGGTCCAGGATAGGACAGAAAGGAAGAACAGAGCAGAGAAAGTGAAAAAAGGGAAAAGGCAGAAGAATACCTTACGTAAGGTGGGAAGACCCTTTAAGAGTGGAAATTGCTTCAGTTATGGTAAGACCGGCCGCTGGGCAGATAGTTGTAGATCATTGTTTGTCCCTTTGTTCGTTTTCTTTTGGCTATTGTGTTGTCTGTTGTTCTTTGATTTATGGATTCTGATTACCTCTTTTGGTATCTTCAAACTCTTCTTGTCCAGAATAAAATTCTAAGTTAAGTATTTTACTTGATTTATCTAACATATCATCTTTAAATAACAAAGTTGACCAAGCACCCACTAACACTTGTAGCATAATGTTTACAAAAACAACTCATAAAAACGAGTCCAAGTGTATTAAAACGTCAACACCCGTTTCAGGTGACCAGGATTTACCTGGCGAGACACCCGTGATACCTGGGGATCAACTTAAGGTCAATATTGACAATTAAAAATCAATTTCCATGGATGATTGATTTCAGTTATTGTTCTCGAGGCGATTATTGCATTGGGTTCTCTGAACACAACTTGCTTGGAGATCCGCGTTACATTTATATATGTAGTTGATAATGGTTTCTGGTTTGTCCTGATAGGCGAAATCGTCAGTGATAGAGATTTTCATAAAAAAATATTTATACAGGATGACAGGTTCATTACCTTCATGTAAATTTTTGCTGCAGTATTTAGGGGTTGTCTGATTTTCACATTTCTTTATGATGTTTCTATAGTGATTAAATACACAGCCACTCGATCGTAGCAAGGAATTTCTACACCCCCCTTTTTTTTTACCTATCTGTTTACAGATTTATTTTCAATAAAAATTTCTTTATTTCTGTAGATTTCATCTCCTTTTCCTTATTTAAACTTGTTCGTGTCCATATTCATACAATCTTATGTTAACAGCAACTTTATACTTGTGTCGAAGTTAAAATAAGGAAAAAGGGATGAAATAATAAAGAAATTATATTGAAAATAACTATATATATATATGTAAACAGAAAGTTATAAAAAGGGGAGGAGGGTAATACCATGCTACGAGCTCCTGTGATTAAATGCTGTATTATTGTTCACAGATATAATAAATCTGGTGTCCTCTAATCTTGCTGGGGATGTTGTGGATATGATCGTATGGTAGTTGGATTTATAACTACCTATACACTCAGTGTCAATCATCACTAACGTTGTACGTTCGAACATCCACCAATAAAACTGACCGCCACGATATAACTGAAATATTGTTGAAAGTGCCATTAAACGCTATTATCCTAGCCCCAACCATAACCCGTATTTTTATTTTGCCATGTTTGATTATGAGTAAAGTGCGTGCTACGTATAACGAATTAGTGAATCGAAAAATGAAGTTGAACTTTGGACTCTCAATGAACCATATCTGTTTGTTTATAGTAATATGTAAATGAGCTATTCCAATACACATCATGTCACTGACTTTTAGTAGCAATAATAATTTCATTGGGTATGAAATCTTAATGGAATAGAAGATTTCGATGTTAACCAAGATTTGTTAAATGATGTCAGTTTCTGTGAAAATGATACAAATTGTGCAAATTTAGTAAACTCAATCATTATTGGTGAATTTTCTGAAACAAAAGTAGAATCTATTTATACACGTTAACGATATAACGGATGGAGTTGAACTTTGGACTCTCAATGAACCATACCTGCTTAAATCAAAATGTGGCAAATTCAAATATCGAAGAACATTTGTTATATTCTAATGACACGTCGGTAAATAGCCTAGTAATCATGTTGTCATTGGTGTAAATAAATGCATTGGACTTTGGACTTTAGCGTTCAATGACTGAATGAGCCATATATATGTTTGTTCACAGTAATATGTAAATGAAGTTGATAATTACATGTATATGTAAATAAACTTTCCAATGGAGGGTGAATACACATCATGTCACTGATCGACACAAGTAAGTTTATAGAACAGAGCAGAAAGATATATCACGATTCTGATTCCAATGATGTTTCTGTAATGTTAACTTCAATCCTTCTACAATCTACTATATGCCATAGCCCTAGCCCTAACCCGTATTTTTATGTTGCCATGTTGCCTACGGATAGGGGTTAATATAAGTTCTTGCAACTTGTTTCCCAATCCTATTAATTACTTCCTATTGTGTAATGTATATAGTTGAATATTGTAATGTTATGTTGAATTAACTAATAAAATATGGTTAAACTACTGCATACTTCAGTACATTATACAATGCTCCGTCAAATGTTTACAATTTAATAATTTGTTTTACATATATACAAAATAGAAAGTGTTCTTAAAATGTTTAGTCGTAGTTGGTCTGGATCAGTGATTTGAACTGATCCAAAGAAGAAGTAGAGACAATATCAGGTGGTGAGGCATTCTAAAGGACAACTGTATGAGGGAAGGAGCTGAATTTGTTCGTAGTCATTGGATGTGTTGAAGGGTTGGAATTGAAAAACTATGACTGCGTCATGTGTGTGATGTCTGAGTAGAGATATAGAGGTCTGGATTGATGGTAACCATATTGGGTGTTGTATTGTACAGCATAGTGACTTTGGCAATCCTTAATTGATAACAGAATGCAACGAGTCCGAAAAGGTTAAAGTTAATTTGATGGTTGGAAGAATGTGTTAACGTCTATCACTAGCAACCTAGTATCTGTTGAAAAAAGGGAAGTGAAAACGAGTAGTCAGTACCGGATTTCACTAATTTTCAGGCTGAATTGCTGGAGCCTTAGAATTGAGGCCAAGATGTATAATATTTTGGACACTGTCATTGGACTTTCATATTTATGCTGTTACAATATAGCGCACTGTCCTCTCTAAGCAACCTTTCGGTAATATTTCTTGCTCAATTTCAGAATATTGCAGAATTTTAAACATCCCTCATTATCCTCGACTTTATTGAAATTGATTAAACATTCTTCCATCTTTCCTTCTTGATGGTTGGGAATTGGGTGGGGTCTAGCGAAATAGCCTAGGACATTTCGTTCTAAATCCGGCATGTGTGTATAGTCCAAAGGTGACGGAACTCCAGGGGCGTAGCCAGATTAATGTAGAATGTAAGTTGTTTCGGCTAGGGGCAAAGTCCCCTACGGAATCTCATGAGTTATACAACAGAAATGGTGACGTTTTTGATAATTTTGAAAGTGCTTTCAACAACATGAACTTCAAATAATGTTGTCCCTTTTTGACAATACTACTACCGACTAACTAGAACTTTAACGTCCTTGACTACCCAGACAGGTGTCTCGCGAACGGATGGATGGTCACGTTACTTTATACCATTCGAAACTGTAATGACTATGGGGATAAAAAAAAATGCATGTATGATTGAGGATGACTTTATTCCATATCGTTATACCAATCGTGCCGATCGTAGACATACACCAAAGCGTCAACGGCGAAGTTCATCGATACCGACGAAATACTAAGGGTGTCCTGGGGCGTATGACAATGACAACTTACTGGCCGATTTAACTGTTTGTTTTCCTGTAACTAATAACAGTAATTTTAATTTTAGTGCAGTTCGTGTTACTCGATCTTTAGTTTTATGTGTATGTTTTATGTGGATGTTTTATGTGTATGTTTTATGTGTATGTTTTATGTGTATGCTTTATATGTATGTTTTATATGTATGTTTTATGTGTATGTTTTATGGATCGTTGTTTGTCCTTTTGCCCTTTTTCTTTTGGCCTTTGTGTTGTCTCTCCTTGTTCGATTTACAGATTATGATTATCCCTTTGGTATCTTCAAACAATTCTTGTTAACACTGCTTGTGAACAAACATGTAACGCGGGTATTGATGAAATATATATATGTGATAATACTTTTAACGATTCTTGTTTATTTGAAAATGATACTTCATTTGATTTTCAAAACTTTGGTAGCAACTCAAAATTACTTAACATTTTTGCTGAATATTCTGAAACAAAAGTAGAATCTATTAATATAATAGTCAACGGTCAATTCCAAATGTATCAAATTCAAATATCTAAGACAAATTTTGATTTGATGTGGATACTGCAATTTGATTGGCTGATATGCCTGGAGTAACATTGGTTACACATGATAACCCAGGGCATAATAGTCCCATGAGATAATCGAGGAATCATTAAATATCGTTATAAAAATAAAATTATATAGGGAATATTTAAAAATTTTTGAACAGGTTATACTTGAATATCCTGGTTTGGAACAGTTTACCCTTTTTCATCAACTGCTTCGTAAGCTGCCTTAAACCAGGTTATATCGTATATACTAGTAACCTGTGTTTGAACAAATCAAATTGTAACAATTTGTTTAGAATATTCCTTTAACATTCTAATAGCATTGCATATTTGAATTTACTAATTTAAGCGAAAAACGTCAATCACTACTTCCAAAACATCTAATAAAACTTTCATATATAATAAAATTCAAAAACTTAATGACTAACAAGCGAAAACCAATCCTGCAAAAACTATGTAAATTGATTAGGTATATAAATAAGATAATCTGTCCTCCCGGATATTCCATTAGTCGATTTACTGTACCTGTTTATATTGTATATGATTTAATCAGTTAATTGTTTGTATTATTATGCCTCACATAGAAAAGAATCAATTCTATTGGTTAAAAGATAATCACATGACATAAAATAATCTCGATAATTTTGCTTCTAATCGCCGCCAACGGTGAATAACCTCAAGAATTACACACCTCCATTGAATAGCCCTATTATTCAACGGTGAATAACCCTAGAAAATTACAACGTCCAGTGAATAACCCTAATGAGCCATTGTGTGTAATACTTTAACAATTCAAATATTAAACAGTATATTTCAACTGTTTGTTCTGTATAATGAAACAGTTACGGCCCTCTGAATCGGTGAATATCCAAAATTGTCAACCCCACTAGGGTTATTTCCCTCGGGCTAAAGCCCTCGGGGAAATAACCCTAGTGGGGTTGACAATTTTGGATATTCACCTCTTCCGAGGGCCGTAATTGTATAATGTCTCTGTATATGAGGGTGGTGAAGAGTGGGTATGAACACGGAAGAACATGAAACAAAACTGAATTTCACGATGAACGAAAAATAACTTTTATCCTTGTACGGAAGTAGTATATGGGCACAGCTCAAGTCATATTTGTGGAGGTGATACCGGAAGTGACGTGACCGAAAGTATGTTCTGCGCATGCGCAACAAATTACCGCGCTTGTTTCTTACTATAGTAGTAGTACAAATTGTAGTACAGTAGTACAAATACCATGGCTACCGGAAGTGACCGAAGGTCACGTGACTCCTTCGGGATTCCATTGGGTATGCGCATGCGTCATCGGAAGTTCCCTTGGTGTGTTCTCTAGGACGTCCGCGTCTATCATTGTCTACCGGAACTAGCCCTTTCACTGGTTATCTGCCCTTTTCCCGCCATTTTATTATCACCTTCAACAATTACACAAAAGTTTGTTGTTTTCGGATATATTCGAGGATGTTGTGTGTAGTACTCCACGTCCGCGTTCTCACTGTGGTATTTCTAAGAGCTAAATGGTACATTTGATCCCTACTTGCATAGTCTCTAACAAAAAACTATTCGAGGATGATTCTTCTCAATTCTGAAAAACAATGTATATGCATGTATAGAGGGAGGCGGAGAAGGAGGATGGTGGGAAGGAGGAGGAGGAGGAGGTCTCTTTAGGTGTAATTATGACTAACACAGAAATCTTCCATATTTTCCATATCATTTCACTATTCAACTTACCATATTTACCAAATCTTTTCACATTTTAACTTACTTTTCTTCCATAATTTCCATATCTTTTCACTATTGAACTTACTTTTCTTCCATATTTTTCAAATGATTTCACTATTCAACTTATTTTTCTTCCATATTTTCCCTATCTTTTCACTATTCAACCTACTTTTCTTCTATTATTTCCATATCTTTTCACTATTCAACCTACTTTTCTTCCATATTTTTCATATCTTTTCACTATTCAACTTACTTTGCTTCTGTATTTTCCAAATCTTTTCACTTTTCAACTTATTTTTCTTCCGTATTTTTTATATCTTTTCACTATTCAACTTGCCTTTCTTCCATATTTTCCATATCATTTCACTATTCGACTTATCTTTCTTCCATATTTTCCCTATCATTTCACTATTCAACCTACTTTTCTTCCATAATTTCCATATCTTTTCACTATTCAACTTACTTTTCTTCTGTATTTTCCAAATCTTTTCACTATTCAACCTACTTTTATAGTGCATGACGTTGTAAATTATTTCATTTTTCTGTACTTTTTTCCCGTACCTTTTCAAACCGCAACGTTTAAAATATCAGTTTGTTGTTTTTCTAGTACATGACGTTATAAAACATTTCATTTACCCGTACTTTTTTACCGTACTTTTTCAAACCGCAACGTTTAAAATTTCAGTTAGTTGTTTTTCTAGTACATGACGTCATAAAACATTTCATTTTCCCGTAATTTTTTACCGTACCTTTTCAAACCGCAACGTTTAAATATCAGTTAGTTGTTTTTCTAGTACATGACGTTATGAAACATTTCATTTTCCCGTACTTTTTTCCCGAACATTTTTCAAACCGCAACGTTTGAAATACAACGTTTGAAATGTCCGTTAGTTGTTTTTCTAGTACATGACATTATAGAACATTTCATTTCCCCGTACTTTTCTCCCTATCTTTTGACTTTTCAACATACTTTTCTTCTGTATTTTCCATATCTTTTCACTATTCAACTTACTTTTTTTCCATATTTTCCATATCTTCTCACTATTCAACTTATTTTTCTTCCATATTTTCCAAATCTTATCACTATTCAACTTACTTTTCTTCCATATCATTTCACTATTCAACCGACTTTTCTTCCATAATTTCCATGTCTTTTTACTATTCAACTTACTTTTCTTCTGTATTTTCCATATCTTATCTCTATTCAATTTACCTTTCTTCCATAATTTCCATATCTTTTCACTTTTCAACTGACTTTTCTTCCATATTTTCAATATCTTTTCACTATTCAGCTTATTTTTCTTCCATGCTTTCCAAACTTTATCACTATTCAGCTTACTTTTCTTCCATATTTTCCCTATCATTTCACCATTCAACTTACTTTTCTTCCATATTTCCCCTATCTTTTCACTATTCAACTTACGTTTCTTCCATATGTTCCATATCTTTTTTTCATGGTTTCTAATGATTCTTTCAAACCAGAATTTTCTTCTCTCCATGTTTGTTGATTTTCCAAGATTAATTCTGATTTACTAATTCTGGAAATATAAAAGAATGATTAAACTCTTAGCTTCATACGCCATGACTATGATATTGTGGTGTTTACTCTCAGAACAGTGAAATCTATATAAACATATTAAAGCTCTGTAAAACGAATATAATTTGCAACGTTACTTGTTTTCCGCGTACATAAGACATTTTATTTTACCGTACTTTTTCAAACCGCAACGTTTGAAATGCAACGTTACTTGCTTTCCGCGTACATGAGGTCATTTTCCGCGTAGCATTTTCCCATACTTTTAAAAAAAAATTCAGAATCTATTTTTGACAAGTTTTATTATTTTCCTAAATTTTCATTTTCGTCCCAGAATCTATTTTGACTATCAATACTACATCATGTTATAGCTTCTAAAAGCAACCACATTAATACAATGTTACCCAATGGGATGGTCTTAGCTCCTCTACAAAAGCTGAAGATTAAATATGAATTGTCTTACCAATCTACTACTAGGCTGAAATATATTGATAAATTTGACCAATTGCTGATCATCCACCAGTGAACGTCTACGGTTGATAACACTGTACGATCGTTGATACATTTCACAATTTTTATCTGATACTATGTAGTAAAACATTTCCCATCATTTATAAAATCATCATTAAATAACTGGTGTCCAATTAAAATGTTTATAGTATTACATGTGTGGATCCTGTTTACGTGACACAGACAACAATAGCAG
The DNA here is from genome assembly GCA_963383655.1 of Bathymodiolus septemdierum. Classification (NCBI taxonomy): domain Eukaryota; kingdom Metazoa; phylum Mollusca; class Bivalvia; order Mytilida; family Modiolidae; genus Bathymodiolus; species Bathymodiolus septemdierum. The sequence goes on from OY726527.1 coordinate 2,587,363, forward strand.
TGACTATATTACATATAATACATTACAGTATAGAGGTTCCCAAAACAAAAACGGATTATTGGTTTTCAAAATATAATAGGGTTCTTCATCATTACTCTGTGATTATTGCTGCTGCTGCTCTAAGAATATAAATGATTTCTCGGAAATCAAATGTTTGTGGGCGGGTCGTCATCTCTACTAGATTTAATTGGGGGATGTTCATTGGCTACTGAGATCAATTTTTATATATTTTAATTTCTTTAAGATTACATAATCATATGCACATACTACTCTGTTAAATATTGTGTTCATTTTACATCAATTTCTGTGAAGTTCAGTTGTTCTTATTTAGTAATTGATATTTGGAGCATGATTTCTGACAATTTATAATGGAGAGGAATTTATTGGAAAATTTATCGGTCGCTTGACCAAAGGTAGCTCATGGAGATTCCTTTTTCACGAGTGACTTGTACGATCATAAGTATGCTGAAAATTGTGGATTTTACATTATATCGTATATGTTGATTTAAACATATTTTTTATTGATGAATTACATATTACATTTTTTTCACAATACAATATAACATAGGATTCAGAAACAAGCGTAACGCTTATATTAATCCGTTTCCTAAAAAAATACATGAAAAATTGCAAATAGTCATTAAAACATACTCAATTCATTTAACATTGCTTAAATAACTGAAAATTAAAGGAAGAAGAAGAAAAACCAGGAAATTGTAAGTTGCACTCTAGATAGAAAATCACATGATGTATCTGAGTTTTATTAATTTTATATATGTTGAGAAATGAACAGAAGTAGATCATATAGCTCGTTAGCTGGTTCGTAAGTACGGAAATAGTGATAGGAATTTAGTTCTATGTCACTTTGTCGGTTCAAACGTTCACTGAACAATTACGCTTGAAGAAAGACAATTCCAAATCTATCAGGATTTATTAAAAACTTGCATCGGTCGCTTCATGGAGATTCCCGTTTCACAATTGACTTGTCCGATCATAAGAATGCCGAACATTGTGGGCTTTAGTCTATATTTGTTAAACAATGAACAGAAGAAAATCATATATAAGACTAACTCTCATTATTAGCTGGTTCGTAAATACGGAGATGGTTGTTGGAAGTACTTCTATGTCATTTTGTCGGTTCAACGTTCACTGAACAATTACACTATTTCAAAGCTATCATGGAAATGGTCTAACCAGCGATGTACTCCGATGGCACTGGTTACCTTTAACGAGTATCAATATATTTTCCTGTGTATTCAAAATCAACAGATAATTATTGACACGAAGCCGGGTGTGTATAATTAACACTATGAGAACAATTACGTACATATTTGTAAAGGTTAACAATCTATCAGTGGGATTATAAGTCATGGACAACGGATGGAAAGCAGCTGTGAACTCGTTAAAAGAATTATCTAGAGTAAAGAACTCCGCTATGCAGAGGTTACAAAGAGGTCATTTTATCTACACCGTTGAGGAACACGTTGTAAATTAATTTGTTTATACAAACGTTTTGCATGCATTTAATTATTGTTTACATTAGGTCATTTGGACATTTTTTTTTTCATAATTTCAATCTTGGCAGTTTTCCCGGTGGCGGCAATCTTCATTTTATCAAATGAGATTTTTGGCGGTCTTAATTTAGGCCGCACCTTTCATCAAAATTGTAACATAATTTGTCGATTTCATTGTTTCTTGATTTCAGTGTACCGTAAATGTTTTATATTTTCATTAAGCACGGCACACAAATTGAAGTGCGCCAATTTACGCCACCTAGTCTGTTTGCTTAAAAGAGATAAATTGATGAACAGAGCGGAAAACTGCAAGATTATTTGTAGTTTTAATAGCATCTTTGCATCTGTCGTCTATGGTCACGGGAGGACAAGAACAACAAAAAGTAGGTTGAATTGTGAAATGATATCGAAAATATGGAAAAAAAGTAAGTTGAAATGTGAAATGATATGGAAAACATGGAAGAAAGGAAAGTCGAATAGTGATAAGATATGGACAATATGAAAGAAAGGCATGTTGAATAGTGAAAAGACATGGAAAATACAAAAGAAAAGTAAGTTGAATAGTGAAAAGATATGGAAATTATGGAACAAATGTAAGTTGAATAGTGAAAAGATTTGGAAAATACAGAAGAAAATTGTGAAATGAAATGGAAAATATGGAAGAAAAGTAAGTTGAATAGTGAAAAGATAGGGAAAATATGGAAGAAAAGTAAGTTGAATGGTGAAATGATAGGGAAACTATGGAAGAAAAGTAAGTTAAATAGGGATAAGATTTGGAAAGTATGAAAGAAAAATAAGTTGAATAATGAAAAGATATGGAAAATATGGAAGAAAAGTCAGCTGAAAAAAGAAAAGATATGGAAATTATGGAAGAAAAGTAGGTTGAATTGTGAAATGATATGGAAAATATGGAAGCAAGGTAAGTTGAAATGTGAAATAATATGGAAAATATGGAAGAAAGACAAGTCGAATAGTGAAAAGATATGGGCAATATTGAACAAAGATAAGTTGTATAGTGAAAAGATATGAAAAATATGGAAGAAACCCAAGTTGAATAGTGAAAAGATATGAAAAATACAGAAGAAAAGTAAGTTGAATAGTGAAAAGATATGGAAATTATGGAAGAATAGTAAGTTGAATAGTGAAATGATATGGAAAATAGAGAAGAAAAGTAAGTTGAATAGTGAAAAGATTTGGAAAATACAGAAGAAAAGTAAGTTGAAAAGTGAAAAGATAGGTAAAAAAGTACGGGAAAATGAAATGTTTTATAACGTCATGTACTAGAAAAACAACTAAATGATATTTCAAATGTTGTGGTTTGAAAAAGTACGGGAAAATGAAATGTTTTATACCATCATGTACTATAAAAACAAATAACTGATATTTTAAACGTTGCAGTTTGGAAAAGTACGGGAAAATGAAATGTTTTATAACGTCATGTACTAGAAAAAACAACTAACTGATATTTTAAACGTTGCGGTTTGAAAAAGTACGGGAAAATGAAATGTTGTATAACGTCATGTACTAGAAAAAACAATAACTGATATTTTAAACGTTGCGGTTTGAAAAAGGACGGGAATATGAAATGTACTTGAAAAGCAAGTAACGTTGCATTTCAAACGTTGCGGTTTGAAAAAATACGGGAAAAAAGTACGGGAAAATGAAATGTTTCATAGCGTCATGCACTAGAAAAGTAGGTTGAATAGTGAAAAAAATTGAAAAATACAGAAGAAAGGTAAGTTGAATAGTGAAAAGATATGGAAATTATGATAGAAAAATAGGTTAAATAGTGAAATGATAGGGAAAATATGGAAGAAAAGTAAGCTGAAAAGTGAAAAGATATGGAAATTATGGAAGAAAATAGGTTGAATAGTGAAATGATAGGGAAAATATGGAAGAAAGGCAAGTTGCATAGTGAAAAGGTATTAAAAATACGGAAGAAAAGTAAGTTGAAAAGTGAAAAGATTTGGAAAATACAGAAGAAAAGTTAGTTGAATAGTGAAAAGATATGAATAATATGGAAGAAAAGTAGGTTGAATAGTGAAAAGATATGGAAATTATGGAAGAAAAGTAGATTGAATAGTGAAAAGATAGGGAATATATGGAAGAAAGATAAGTTGAATAGTGAAATGATATGGGAAATATGAAAGATTTCTGTGTTAGTCATAATCACACCTAAAGATACCTCCTCCTCCCTCCCTCCTAACTCTTCCGTCTCCTCCTCCGCCTCCCTCCCTCTCGTCTTCCTCTTCCTCCTCCTCCGCCTCCCTCCCTCTCGTCTTCCTCTTCCTCCTCCTCTGCCTCCCTCCCTCTCGTCTTCCTCTTCCTCCTCCTCCTCCTCCATCCCTCCCTCCCACCATCCTCCTCCTCCCTCCCTCCCCCCACCATCCTCCTCCTCCTTCCTCTATGCATGTATATACATTGTTTTTGAGAATTGAGAAGAATCATCCTCGAATAGTTTTTTGTGAGATACTATGCAAGTAAGGATCAAATGTACCATTTAGCTCTTAGAAATACCACAGTGAGAACGCGGACGTGGAGTACTACACAACAACCTCGAACATATCCGAAAACAACAAACTTTTGTGTAATTATTGAAGGTGCTAATAAAATGGCGGGAAAGGGTCAGATAACCAGTGAAAGGGCTAGTTCCGGTAGACAATGATAGACGCGGACGTCCTAGAGAACACCCCAAGGCACTTCAGATCACGCATGCGCACACCCAAGGAAACCTCGAAGGAGTCACATGAACTTCGGTCACTTCCGGGAGCCATGGTACTTGTACTACTACTATAGTAAGAAAAAAAGCGCGGAAATTGGTTGCGCATGCGCAGAACATACTTCAGATCACTTCCGGTCAGGGCCTCTTCCGGTCACGTCACTTCTGGTAGCACCTCACAGCACCTTCACAAATATCACTTGAGCTGTGCCCATATACTACATATGTGGCTATGTGCACGAAACACAGTGAATAACAGACCTGAAACACGAAAACACGTTAAAAAAAAAAGGCCAAACGCGTTGAGCGAAAATAGATCTTTACACCCTCGTATATATGTGCTATGCACTGTCAGTTTGAGAAATAAAGATATTTATTGCATATCAGAATAAAAATCATACATTTAATTGGCTGAAAACTCTCCACGTGACCTTCACTATTCCGCGATATAGACTGGAATGCTGATAGACCGGTCCAAAAACCGTGTATAGACTGGTACTACTGTTCTACACGTATACACGGATATTTGTTTGTTTACGTTTTACGTAATTACAATGTTACTTAAAATTTCATTTTATTTCTCATTGTAAGTTGAACACCATTCAAACAATTACTGTAGTCAATTCAAATTAGGTAATAACGAAGGTGACAACGCCTAGGGAAACCGTCAATGATCCTGATTAAATATTTCTATGCATTTACATGTATATTGTATGTGTCAGATTTTGGTCTTCAATGCAACAAACACAATAGTTACTGATATGGAGTGCAATATTATGATAGACAGACTGCCCTTGGGTCGTGCTACGGACCATTGAAAATGATATTGCCCTCGACTCCGGCAATATCATTTCCACTGGTCGTAAATAAATATATTGGACTTTGGACTTTGGCGCTCAGTGGAGCATATCTGTTTGTTTATAGTAATATGTAAATGAAGTTTTTAGTAATACATGTAGTTGTTAAACGCCAACTCAGCAATTTATCAGCTAAGTAAATCGTATATCATGGCGAGGACAAGTTAATTTTCATTGAGATGATGATGAGATCCGCTTTGTACTAGACCAACACGATTAGTTGGATTTTTATAGTGATAAATCACTGAAACAAAAGTCTGTGGATAGACATGTCGCCCCACTCTGACACATTATTCTGATTTCAAGCCAATCAGTCTTTTCTCTTTCTCCTTAATGCCGCGTGCTTAGCAGAGAAGCAAATAACAGTAATTTTGTTAATACTGCTCGTGATAACGCGGGTATTAATGAATTATATATTTGTGATAATACTTTTAACGATTCTTGTTTATTTGAAAAAGATACAAAATTTGATATTTAAAACCTCTGGTAGCAATAATTTCATTGGAAATGAGAGCTTAGAAATTGATAAAATTGCAGATTTTGATATTAACCTAGATTTTTTAAATGATATCAGTTCTGTGAAAATGATGCAAATTGCACAAAGTTAGTAAACTCAATCTTGCTTAATATTATTCGTCAATTTTCTAAAAAAGTTGTAGAATATATTGTCAATGCTACTTATGGCGACAATTGTAACGGATATGGGTCAAATCAAAATGTATCAAATTCAAATATCGAAGACAAATTGTTAATTTCTAATATCATTACATATTTGAATTTACTAATTATATAAGCGAAAAACGTAAATCACTACTTCCAAAACATATAATAAAATGTGAATCACTACTTCCAAAACATCTAATAAAACGTGAATCACTACTTCCAAAACATCTAATAAAACGTGAATCACTATATCCAAAATATATAATAAAACGTGAATCACTACTTCCAAAACATCTAATAAAACGTGAATCACTACTTCCAAAACATTTAATAAAACGTTCATATATAATAAAATTCAAAAACTTAATGACTAGTAAACAAAAACCAATCCTACAAAAACTGTGACTTTATTAGGTATATAAATAAGATAATCTGTCCTCCCGGCTAATTCCATCCGTCGATTTAATGTACTTGTATTATATTGTATATAGTTTAATCAGTTCATTTTTTGTAATGCCTCTGTGCTGCGAACTGTCAGTTTGAGAAATAAAGATATATATGCATGTATTATTGAAGGATTGATCGCATTTCTTGTTCGTTTCATGAGGAAATAACCTCAATCAGATTGTACACACCGGGTAACCCGCGTAGCGGGATACGCAAGGGTGTGTACAACCTGCATGATTGGGGTTATTTCGAATGAACCGAACAAATAATTTCCACCAATCCTTATAAATTAATTCAAACTTTTTTTGCTATGATATTGAAAAATATATTTATTTTTTCAAAATAAGGCAAATAATCGAAAATAAATTTAAATAACCCCAAAGGTGCCTCGTTTAAAGAAAACCACCTGATGACAACGGCACGCGACGCCTTGAGAACGACGTCTATTTTTCGATTCCATACATTGACAAATAACCTCAACTTTTTAAACCAATCAAAATACGTATAAATTGACATGTGACTCTAAAATTAATTTATAATAACACCATTTTTCAGCTATTTCATGGCGAGAAAAAGTTAATTTTCAATGAGATGATGATGAGGTCCTCTTTATACTAGACCAACATGCTTAGTTAGATTTTAATAGTGCTAGCTCACTGAAACAACAGTCCGCAGGTAGACATGTCGCCCCTCTCGGAAACATTATCCCGATTCAGAGGCAACCAGTCTTTGCTCTTTCTCTTTAATGATGCGTGCTTAGCGGAGAAGCAACATATACCAATTTTATAGTCGTTGGTTTGACTCGACCAGGGCTCGAACCCACTATCTACCACACTTGAGGCGAGCACGCTAACCATTACACCACCGATGCAGTTTTACATATTTGAATGTACTAATTGAAGCTAAAAACGTAAATCACTACTTCCAAGACATCTAATAAAACGTCCAAATATTATAAAATTCTAAAATGTTATGACTAGCAAACGAAAACCAACTTGCAAAAACTATGTAAATTTATTAGGTATATGAATAAGATATTCATGTCCTCCCGGCTAATTCCATCTGTCGATTTACTGTGCTTGTATATATTGTATATAGTTTAATCAGTTCATTTCTTTGTGATTTAATCTCTGTATATGTGCTATGCACTGTCAGTTTGAGAAATAAAAATATTTATAATAACACGTTGGTAAATGGTAATCATGTTGTCATTGATGTAGATAAGTATATTGGACTTTGGACTTTGGCGCTCAGTGAGGCATATATATGTTTGTTTATAGTAATATATTCGTGAAGTTTATAGTTATAATGAGTGAGTGATTGTTGTTTAACGCTTAATTGGATTTTTATAGTGCTATCGCACTGAAACAACAATCCGCGAATAGACATGTCGCTCCACTCGGACATCCTGATTCCGATCCAACCAGTCTTTGCTCTTTCGCCTTAATGCTGCGTGCAACAAATACCAATTTTATAGTCTTTGGAACGCTAACCATTACACCACCGATGCGGTTGTCGAAATGCAAGTGTTGTGGATTATTGTTTGAGTAATGTTAATTTTTGGTGAGACTGTTGATCTTGAAATACTAACATTTTCATCTCTTTTTTAATATGTCTACCTACACTATTTACTTTAACACTAAGAGAGAACATTCTCATTGTCAAGATGCTCATCCTGACGTAATTCCAAATGAATCTTCTACAGAAAAGGTTAAAAAATGAAGAACAAGAAAAATCGAATACCATTCAAAATACAAAAATGTAATAGTGATATTGATAATCTAAATTTTATAATTTCTAAGTTAGAAAACTTAGATCAGCAGCTAGACCTGAACCAAACCTATATTAACATTCTCGTTACAGATAATGGGCAAGTACTATCAAATATGTATAAATAGAATTAAATCGTGTGTAAAGCAAAATAATGATATTTCAGGGTTGTTTACATGTGTGATATTGGGGAAAAATTTGTCTCCTTTCCTCTTCTCGATTTTCCTTGCTGATTTAGAAGATTTGCTGCTACAAAATTAGAGTAAAGGCCTTAGAAACATAAAAAAATCTATGCCAGGAAGAGCTAAGAATTGTATGTATTGTTGTACTCCTCTATGATGATGATACTATTATCTTATTTGAAAGCGCAACTGATTTACACAACTCATTAGATGTTTATGAAAGTTATTGTTCGCAGTGGAAACTGTCTGTAAATGTTGAAACAACTAAAGCTATGATCTTTTGTAAACGTAAAGAGAGACAACAGTACGAGTTTAAATTATATAGGTCTAATATTGAAATTGTTGAGACGCATTCATATTTAGGATTTAACTTTTAACATTTGCAAAAAAAACAGAAACTAGCAGAAAAGGCACAAAAAGCGTTATATGCTCTATATAGTAAAACTAGAAATTTAAATATTCCAATTGACTTGTAGTTTAAACTATTTGATTCTCTTTTAGAACCTATTTTTTACTGTATTCAAGTGAAGTTTGGAGATTTGAAAATATTGATTTGCTTGAAAGGGTTCATCTAAACTTTTGAAAAATGTTTTGTCAGTCAGAATAAAAACGTAGATATCAAATTTAGTGCGCACGACGCGTTTCTGGAATCTTCATCAGGTAGCACACAAAAAAACTTGATGGTATATGGAGAAACAGGTAGATACCCTATTTATATCAATATGAAATTAAGGATTTTAAATTTTTGGAATATTGGATGTTAAATGTAAAACCAATGTTAGATAATAGTGATTTAAGTTATGTTTGAAATCCTCAGAATGTACTAAATAAGTTTGACATAAAAGTGTTTATTAAACAAATTGTACATGATCAGTTTATATACAGAGTTGGTATAGGTGTAAAACCACTAATTCACCAATCAGAGCTTAGAACATATTGTAGTCCCTTTTCAAGAAAAAAGTACCTTTTTTCACTTTGTAGTATTGTGAAAACTACTGAATGGAATGGAATGATTAAAACTGATAATTGAAGTTAAATATATAGAGATTATTTGATGGATTTAGTTGTATTTTAATACCTCTATGGAGGATTTGATGCATGACCTATGAATACTGAATTTATTTATATAGTAGGTGTTTTACGAAGCCTGGCATTTCAGTGCAAGATTTTAAACATGCCCTGATATTTTGACAGAACGTAGAGGAATCATGTACGTTTCAGAAAATATATGGTATTGGAAAGGTTAAACTTAAGATAAAATGGCCAGGTAGGCTCGAAAAAACACAAATTTAGTAGAGAACCTTAAAGAAATTAATTAGTGGTTTCACACCTTAAGACAAAAAACAACAAATTTAACTTTTGTTGCTATCATGTTTAAATTGGCCTAAAAATGTCAAAACAGACCCAGAGTCACATTTTTCATACAAAAATATTACAAAATGCATTGTGGTGTCAGATTACATGTTCAAAATGCATGTTATGTAATATTCTGGAATATTGCTCCCAAACACTGGATATACAATGTACATGGACAGAGGGTATTGAAACTCATCTTATTTTTATTTATGACTTTATAATTATTGGGAATATGTGATTGAATGTGTTTTTGCAGTAGAAGGGCATATAATATTGAAAATATGGTTGATATTAAGAATTAAAAAAAATTCATCATGACCCAGTTTGTCGACTAGAATATGGTGATAGAATTAATGGATTTTTTTCAATCCTACAAATTTTTCCTCATTAATTTTGGAAGTTTCAGTTAGAATACATGTAAAATGTACTTAGAAAACAATATAAGGCTATAGAAAACAGTTTTAATTGAAAATTATGTAGTAAAAACCTGGTAATTTATGTGTTCTCAGGAAAATTATATTGATCGCTTAGCATTTTCTGTTAATTTTTCAAATTGTCAATTTGGATCTCCTGTTTTAGAGTATTATTTGATTGTAAAAGTACATTTGCACATCTGTCTTGCTTTAACAGTGAAAAACATTATGTGGAAACATATATTTATTGAGTTTTGGGGGAAATTACTGTCATGCCCCATAAGAAATTCCAAGACTTGAATATCAATAAATCATATTTTTGCAAATCTGATACAATTAGAAGGAATTTCAACTGGAGATCTAGATACAAAAACTTATTTAATGTCTTAAACTACATAATTTATGGGGTTAAAACATAACTTAACAAAGTTTAGAATGCTGTGAACTCATTTTATGAGACAAAAAGGGGGAGGGGAGGGCTTAAATGCAAACATTTCATAGTATTTAGATATTAAGCATACAACTGAGGCATATATATGTGTTGAAATTGCTTATTATGTTAGAAATTAGCTTAATAACTGTAATATATTAGAGAATTAGTAAGTTGTGGTATATTACACAAACTGAACTCGACAGCTGTAAATGAAGGTATTTTCATTAAAAATCTTCAAGGGGGTACCTTTGCATTTGTACACTTCTTCTTGTAAATATGAGACAGCCACCTATCCAATAAGGTTTTTTTAGGTTGATATTGCATAAGGAATAGAAACTAGGCCAACAAATTGTTAAAGAAACAAGTGTTTTTGCTCTTTAGGTGTAAAACCACTAATTCACCAATCAGAGCTTAGAACATATACAAAAGTAGTCCCTTTTCAAGAAAAAAGTTCCTTTCACTTTGTAGTATTGTGAAAACTACTGAATGGAATGGAATGATTAAAACTGATAATTGAAGTTAAATATATAGAGATTATTTGATGGATTTAGTTGTATTTTAATACCTCTATGGAGGATTTGATGCATGACCTATGAATACTGAATTTATTTATATAGTAGGTGTTTTACGAAGCCTGGCATTTCAGTGCAAGATTTTAAACATGCCCTGATATTTTGACAGAACGTAGAGGAATCATGTACGTTTCAGAAAATATATGGTCTTGGAAAGGTTAAACATAAGATAAAATGGCCAGGTATGCTCGAACATACACAAATTTAGTAGAAAACATTAAAGAAATTAATTAGTGGTTTAACACCTATAGCGATATTAATAACTCGTCCAGATGTCGATTCTATTCATTATACAAAACTGATTTTGTTCTTTATAAATACTTAATCAACTTGAAGAAATGTCGTAGAATACAAATTAGTAAATTAAGATGATCAAACGTCAAATTTCCAATAAAAACTGGCCGATAGGCCGTTACACCTCGTATTGAACGAATGTGTGTTCTTTACAGTGATATGTTAGAACGAACAAATACAACGTCTTGGGGCTAAATTTATCCCTTCTTATTATTTTACTAACCCGTGTCAGAATAAGTTAAATGGAATGTTATCAATTTGCAATACAACTGTTTTGAATAATGTTGTAATATTCATAGAAAAAATTAGCAAACTTTTATAATACTATGAAAATGATGAGAAACTCTCCGACATTAAATACAAACATGTAATAATCTATGTTATATATTAAAGAGCATTATTCTTGTTACTCGTATCGAGTGCGACCCATGAACATTAAATTACAATAGATTATGTGTCTGTTCGGTCAAATGTTATCTGATATTTGTTATACTAATTGTTCTATGTACGAGTCGTTTTTCTTTTCTTTGTGAATTTGCCCTGTTCACCATTATTATATTGTTGTATATATGTTGCCTCTTCTTGTCTGAGAGTACTAATAAAATCTTGAATCTTGAATTAAAATCGTTGTTCCTTTACTTTAATGTGTGTCCAAGTGTAATTTTGGAGATATCGCATGGGTGATGTAATGGTTAGCGTGCTCACCTCGAGTGCGGTAGATCGTGGGTATCAGCCCTTGTTGAGTCTAACCTAATACTATAAAATTGGTATTTGCTAAGCACGTATCATTCAGGAGAAAGAGAGGATCCGGGTGGCTCAATGAGTTAGGTAGTTGGATTAGCTAACAACTCATACAAGCCTATCACCAATACGGCGTGGGTTCGCGCCCGACTTTGCAAATTACAAAAAAGGTGCACTCGACTCGCAGTCACAAGTGATAAAGTTTACCAGTTGCTTGCCCATGGTTGGTGGTTCTCTCCGGGTACTCCGGCTTCCTCCACCACTAAAACTGGTCGCTATGATATAGCTGAAATCTTGCTGAAAGTGGTGTTAAACACAATAAAAAATTCAGGAGAAAGAGTAATCGGGATCAAGATAATGTGCCCGAGTGGGTCGATGTGTTATTCACGGACTGTTGTTTCAATGAACTAGCAATGCAAAAATTCAATTACGTGTGTTGGTCTTGTACAAAGCGGACCTCATATCATCATCATCATCACTTTGAAAATTAACTTGTTCTCGTCATGACGATATAGCTGAACAATTGCTGAGCTGGCGTTAAACAACAATCACTCACTCACTCACTCGGTGAGCTAGCACTATACAAATCCAACTAAGCGTGTTGGTCTAGTACAAAGCGGATATCATCATCATCTCATTGAAAATTAACGTGTTCTCGTCATGATATAGCTTAAAACATTGCTGAGTTGGTGTTAAACAACAATCACTCACTCACTCACTCAGTGAGCTAACACTATAAAAATCCAACTAAGTGTGTTGGTCTTGTAAGAGAGAACCTCATCATCATCTCATTGAAAATTAATTTGTTCTTGCCACGATATAGCTGAAATAATTGCTCTGTTCAGTGGTGTTAAACAACACAATCACTCACTCACTTATTTAATCAGTGATCCAAATGTAGGGTGAAATGGATACACATTTAACGATCTTATGGTGACCATGGAACCTTCGGTTAAAGATATTCTTGTCCATCATACGGCGAGTAATTCAGAAATATTAATACATCGAGGTAGATGTATGTCTGGAATAGATACCTTGAAAGTCAAAGGTGGGGGTTTTCTATCACAGACCATAGGCGGATCCAGGGGGCCACGGGACCCGGACACTCATTTTTGAGCTTAGCTATACATGTACTGTTAGAAACGTGTTTTCAATTTCGTCCTTGTCATTTTTCTTCTTACTATGTTTGGTCATATTCGCTTAGATTTACGACCCGGTATGTTTTAATTTTTCTTAAAACAAATAGTTTTGAAATTAGATTTTTTTCCCTACCCCCCTTTTTTTTTATTGAAATATCTGAATCCGCCTCTGCGAGACATCCCGGGTACATATGTTGTATTACTATTAAACATATAGTGTACCATAAAATGTATCAATATTTTATGTTTTTTGGATTAACTATTTTTAAAAATGTATTTCTATTCCTTAAAATGTGATTTCCCGTATATGTATAATTGAAATTTTATCTTTATTTTCGGGAGGAATATTTGTTTCCATGACAACAGTAACCGATTTAGAAAATTTATATCTGTGTTCACATTAATCATTAAAGTTTGCCAAGGAATATTTCTGTATAGTTTTGTTCAAGATAGCCTTGTTAATTCTCCAGATTTAAAACGATACCACCAAGAAAAATACAGAAAAATGTTTAAAAATAGTTCAAATATTGTCATCTTTTATACTATATATACATGTACAATATCTGCACAATGATTACAGCTTTCTACTGATATTACCTTATCAAAAACTATAATTGTATTTTGATTCAAATCAGGTGGAAATTTTTATTTGTCCTATTTAATGACAGGAAATTGTACATGGGCGCATACGTAGGAGCCGGTGTAGAGGGATACATTTTTTGCCCCCACTCCTACTATTCTTAGGAAAAGGTTAGAAAAAGCTAAATTTTCAGTATGGAAATAAAAAAATATCAATATATTAAGAATGAACTTTCCTTTGCTTTTCAGTCCCCCCCCCCCCCCCCCCCCCCCCCCCCCCCACACACCTCTCCTGAAGCTTGCACCCACCACACCTTCCAGTACACTCATAACGTTTACCCCCACCCTTGTTCAGTCTACTTTCAAAGCATCCCCCCCCCAAAAAAAAAATCACCATGATATAGCTGAAAAAATACTGAGTTGGCGGTATTTAAAAACAACAATCACTCACTCACTCCCCCCCCCCCCCCCCCCCGGCAAGAAAAATAATTTGCGAGCCTCTCCTACTCCCATGTTATATGATGTAGCACTTATTCATTTAGGACTCAGGTGATGGGTGGCGTGATTTGTAGACCAGGTCATATAGGAAATTTTAAGTACCAGTGAACGTGACTATGTCTAGTCGAAAAATCCACTCGAATACAGGGCAGTGTGACTTTTATAACGATGTGACCCAAATTTAGACCTTTTTGATATTTCGATTAAATTATGAATGCTCCAATGATATCTGATGTTTTCACACAATAATTTATTTCTACCCAAAATTATTGCTATTATATTATTTCAAATGCAGAAACAAACAATATTAATTAAAACTAACACGACGACGAAAATTCAATTTGAAGTTGAATTATATAACGGAAAATATTTACGAATATATATTTTCCAAACTTAGGTCAACGGAAAAAATACTTTTTAGCAAACATTCGACTAGCGCGTGCTAAGTCTGTAAACCAATAAGATGACAACAGCTAAACATTGACCAATCAAAACACGTCTTGCATTCACGACCCGGTATAAATACCGCTTGTGAAAAATAAATTCTTTCTCACTTGAATGTCGTCCAAACTGTGAACATCAGAATATAAAAAAATATTTATTTTTAAATCACAATTGGATAATTTAAGTGTTAATTAACTAAAAATGGCAAATAGAGTGATAAATTTCTCAGCTGGACCTGCTAAACTGCCCATGCAGGTAAGCTGCTGTTTGTGGTTTTTAACACGCTCGGACAGTGTTTTAAAAATTGCATTTTTACCCATTTTTTCAGTAGATCAAGCCGTCTTTATTTGTCGACGGAATTTCTACGATCTTAAAGAATATATTTATTCACCTGATGTTATATATTTCTCTTTTATTTTTGTAAATAAGAGGTTTTTCTAAATATTCGAAGCCTGTCGCTAACATATGAAGCGGTATGCCGAATCGGGGCCGGACCGAGAAAAAATAAAATCCTCAAATCTGATACTAAAACATTGACATCACATTGTCTTTCTTGTTTGACGGAATTTCTACAGTAAATATCTTCAAATTTTAATAAAAATAATTTTGTTTTGTTTCCTCCATTGCGAAAATAAGCCGTTGCATCTTGCGGATATTACAGAAATGCCAGATCGGGGCCACTTGATATTGACACGCTCGACCGTTGCCTACCACGTCTAACCAGAAATATGATGAAATCACACGCGTAGAAAACTGATATATGAAATATTATGACAAATAATTACATAATATTGTCTGTGTTTTTAATAAAAAAATATTTTATTTCACGACATAATTTTTTTCCATTGCAAATCAGTGGAAAATAACCAATGTTATTGTAATTTATGCGCTCCAATAATATTCATTTGTTTTTGAACTTGCTCATTTACATAAATTTTTATGCGAGTTCACCTTAACCTTCACAAATGTGGAAAAGACCCGACAGTTTAGGTCAACACTGGGGTATTTCCTAGGTCAAAGTGATCATGGCTTGTTGTCAGTTATGGTGACTGAAGTGTGTCGACTGAAATGAATAATTTAAGCGTAATGTAGAAATGATTGTCATTGTTTGTACTTGTAGCCGTGTAGGGGGTAAACATTATACATTTATCTTAGCTTTCAATATTAAAAACAATTATCTGACTGGACTTGAGTACTTGCTATAAATAAAATGAGGTTAATACACCGACATTTAATGAACAAAACAGAAAAAGGGGGGTGAGGTTGAGGACGATGGGGTATACTTCATTATTATTTACAATTGTTTCTTTACTTTAATTAATTTTTCAAATAATTAGATTGTTGGGAAAGGACTGTGCCTGTGGACTTAAAACATGGGATTATATTTATATACATTTTTTAATTCGCCAACATTAAATGAAAAAAGGGAGAGGGGTGTTGGACAGCACTTAAACACGTGCCACCATATGAAGCTACTGTTGCAAAAACTTTGACATGCAATTTCGGGATTTCAAACACACTGAACACTATTAATATTTCATATAAACATTATGTATTATTTTTGTTTGTATAAGCTTCATGGTTGTTGGAAAAGTTGCAAATGGGTGTCGTTAAACAAAACATAAATTAAAAAAAAATTATATCTTAAAGATGACAATATGTAATATCAAATTGTCTTTGATAAATATGGTTTTTTTCTAAAAAAGTATTCTGATTCCCAATGTTGCTGAAAAAAATATTCTGATTTTGGTGGAGGAAAAAAAAAATAATATGATTCAGAGTTTTTGTCATATAACCTAATGTTAAATGCTGGACAAAAAAAAATAATATTCTAACTCTTGTGTTGTGCGTAAATTTTTTTCTGAACAAAGCAAAAAACCATAACCCCCCCCCCCCCCCCTCTTCAAGTTAAATGGTTGGTCCCTAATGGGGTATATTTGTTGACAAATAGTAACGATCAGATGGCCACTTGCTCAATTACACACAATTACCCCTGACCAGGTATCAAATCCATATGATCTATCACACTTGAAGCGAACACAGGCTATGATCATCAATCAATTTAAATTTGTTTATCTGTAGGTATTGGAAAGGGCCCAGAAAGAAATGTTGAACTACAATGATCTTGGTATTAGTGTTATGGGTAAGTTTTAAAATCTTATAGCCACTTACTGCGGTACTGTGATACTGGTAGCAAGTTAAATTAAAAAATATAGCAGCAAAAATTTTTTGAAATAGCTTGTGAATACACAGAACCGTGGACCCTGCTGTACCATAGGGTCAGACTATATATACTAGACACAGTATCATTTGTAAAAAATGGTCGCTATATTAACTGGAAAGCCTTTTATTACAAATGTTAAACAGTTACCTTGACCGACTTGTGACAGATCGGTAGTTTTTTCCGGATACTCTGGTTTCCTCCACTAATAAAACTGACCACCATGATATAACTGAAATATTGTTGAAAGAGGCATCGAACATCATAAATTAAACCTAATGCATTATACAGTTACCCAGTAAACTTGGAAGTTGTTTGCAAAGATCAGACAAAAACATTTTCGTCATATTAGTCTAACTTTGACAGTTTTCTTTTATAGTAGCTATTATAATTATAAACAGTCAGTGCTTGTTTAATTAATGCCATGGATTTTGCATTAAGTTTAGCAACTCAAATAGTGGTACAAGTTTGTATTTATTGCCAAATAAATGTATAAATTTGTACAAAAAAATTAAATAACCTAAGATTTTAATGTTTCATTTACAGAACTGAGTCATAGATCTGCAGATTTTACAAAAATCATCACCACGGCTGAGAATGATTTACGCCAACTTTTGTAAGTATTTGATTATTTGAACATTAAAAAGGGTACAAGTTTTGAAATGAAAATAACATAAATTTATTAAGTGTACCAGTGACATGGGGCGGGTCAATGGTTTTCTCTGGATGCTCCAGTTTCCTAAACCAATAAAACTGACCACCACAATATAACTGAAATATTGCTGAAAGTGGCGTTAAGCACCATAACCCTAACATACATTGTATGTGGAGGCAAAGACCGTTGTTTGAGTGACCTAGTTCTATAAAAAATAAAATTCTGAGTGAAGGTGTTAGTCTAGTACAAAGCACTAACCTCTTTAAAAAAGTAACTTGATATACAATATTTAAAATTGAAATTTAATTCATACAACGATTTCTTCCAAAAGTCTATGTGCATTATATATTTGAACTGGAGATTTTCAAAGCCAAGAGGGGTGTGCATTATACAACCCTAATGACGGTATGTATCTGAAAAATGTTTCATATTAGCAAAATTGCATGTAAACGATCTTTTCTTTGCAGAAACATTCCAGACAACTATAAAATAATCTTCAAACAAGGTGGAGGAACTGGTCAATTTTCTGCCATTCCTTTAAATCTGATGAACTATAAACCTGGAGCAACAGCAGATTATATCGTTACAGGAAGTTGGTCGGCAAAAGCTGCACAGGAAGCTGAGAAATATGGAAAAGTGAATCGAGTCCTTCCAAAAGTCTCTAAATATACAAGTATGAAATCCTTATTTATTAGATATGTAGTGAATTGTTTTGAGTAAAAGAATGGTCATTTTCAGTTAAGATGTACTTTGAATCATTCTTCGTAAAATGCAATCTAATTAAAATTTCTGCTAAAATTTCAGGCGTAATTGTAAATTTTGATTGGATTAAGTGAAAGCTTTAAAAAAAGTTTTTTAAATTTTTTCCCCCTGACAAATATTTTTACATGTAAATTTGAGGAAATGGTAAGCCGCTTTTAATGTGTCCTATCACATATGCATCCTTCTTAAATTGGTTGATATGATATTGCCAGATATATATATTGTATTTTGTTATACCAAGCCATTTTGTTAACATATAAATATTTTGTGTAAATTTGTGAATATGTCATTTTAATTTTTCATTTTCAGCAATCCCAGACCCCTCAACATGGAATCTGAACCCTGAGGCATCATACGTCTTCTACTGTGCCAATGAAACTATACATGGTAAGAAGAAAAAAAATTGGTTAGAAGATACAAGTCCCCAAGCTACAATTTACAAGCCACTGCAAAACTGTTTTTTAGACAACTTTAAAAAAAAGTTTAGTTAATACAGTGTTACAAACATTTCTTGTGAAATCGAGACAGTGATTTTATTTTTTGTTATTGCTGTAAAATTTCTGGATTGCAATGAAAAATGAAGCATTTAAAGGGTTAGGGTTATGGTGTTTAACGACACTTTCAAAGGTATTTCAGTTATATTGTGGCAGCCAAATTTATTGATGGAGGAAACCGGAGTACCTGGTGAAAATCACTGATATACCGCAAATTACTGACAAACTTTATCACATAATGTAGTATCGAGTACACCTCGTTGTGTGTGGGATTCAAACTCACAATGTTAGTGGTGATAGACACTAATTGCATAGGTAGTTGTAAATCACAACAGTCGTTCATGACCCTAGCACTTAATGATTTAATTATGATGATCAAATCAATAAAATGTTTTAATGTATTTTTAGGTGTAGAATTTGAGTATATACCAGAAACAAATGGTGTTCCGTTAGTCTGTGATATGTCTTCTAATATGTTGTCCCGTCCATTTGATGTCACAAAGGTAATTACACTCAATATGGATTATCTCCCTGTAAAACAGTATGATTAAAAAGTTGCTAGTTTCTTGTAAATTGACAGAGGATTCTTTCAAAATTTAATACTTTTCATGAAGGACACAATACTATTCCAGGCCCAAATGGAAAGTAAACAGTTATAGTTCAACGTGCAGTTATTTTCCAAATTCAAACATTTATTTTTCGCCACATGTATATTCCCTAACAGTTATTAGTGCTACTTACTGTATGCCGTGGGAATGATTAATTATTGCTGGACACAGACAAACATACTGTAAAATACCACAGTTATTTCTTGCTCAGTTGACGTAATATAGTTAAGGTGAGTGGCCAAAAGTATTGTAACAAGCAAGGCTGATGTTATTGACGTCAACAGAACAATAAACAAATAAAATCGCAGGTTATAATGATATTTTACTATCAGCTTATCTCAGACTGTTAATACTTTGTATGGTTGTGGTTTATGGTGTTTAACGCCACCTTCAACAATATTCCAGTTATATTGCGGCGGTTAGTTTTATTGGTGGAGGAAACCAGAGTACCCGGAGAAAACTACTGACCTGCCCTAAGTAACTGACAAACTTTATCACATAAGGTTGTATCAAGCACACCTTGTCTGAGTGGGATTCAAACTCACAAAGTTAGTGGTGATAGGCACTGATTGCACAGGTAGTTGTAAATCCAACTACCATATGATCACGACAACCACGAATATACTTTGTAATATATCCTTTATGGATAATAATTTAATTAATTATTTTTTTTAGTTTGGAATTATATTCGCTGGTGCTCAAAAGAACATTGGTTGTGCTGGAGTAACTTTAGTCATCATAAGAGAAGATCTGGTCGGCCATGCCTTACCTGTTACACCTGTGATATTTGATTATAAGATACAAGTTGGCAACAACTCACTCTACAACACAGCACCTACATACAAGTAAGTTATCTTATTACAATCGTGTTAAATAAGCTATGTATTAACATTTGAAATACATTTTTGAGCCTGTCCCAAGCCAGGACCAGTAATACCAACGTGATTTGTAGAAGGATGGTTTTAGTTAAATTAGCGACCATTTTTTTAGAAATGATACTGTGTGTAGTATATATAGTATGATCCTATCGTACTGCAGATTCTATGGCTCCATGTATTCAATCAATTCTCGTTATTATATTTTTCAGCATGTGTCATGGACTATAACATCGCTTATGAATAGGTGTACTCAATACAATATTATGTGATGAAGTTTGTCAGTGATTTGTGGCGGGTGTGTGGTTTTCTCTGGGTATTTCGGTTTCCTCACCAATAAAACTGACCAACACAATATAGCTGAAATATTGTTGAACACCAGAACCCACCCCAATAACATTAAAAGTACTCACATAATTCATTTACAAGATTTGTTTATATAAAAATTTTTCTTGCAGTATTTATATTCTTGGCCTGGTGTTACAATGGTTGAAGAACAATGGTGGTGCCGAGAAGATGGAAGAGTTGTCTGCCATTAAGTCAGGTGCAGTGTACGATGTCATTGATAATTCTAAAGGGTTCTACTGGTAGGTACTCTCAGTCGAGAAAAATTGATCTTCTGGACAGAATCTTAAATTTCACTGTTTTATGAAATAAAGTAAAAAGTTAAAATTTTAAAGCTTTATGAATATACAATGACTTCCTCATATCTTTTAGATTACACAAGAAACATTGACTGCAGACTCACACTAAACTAGCACTTTACTGTTATTATTTAAACCCAGGATAAAACATGTAATATGCATATACATGTATTTATTTTTACAGCTCACCACTAGACAAGGCATGTCGTAGTAGAATGAACATTACATTTAGAATAGGATGTCCAGAAGGTGACGAGGCTGTGGAAAAACTGTTTTTGTCAGAAGCCGAGAAAAGAGGAATGACTTCATTAAAGGGTCATAGGTGTGTAATTATTTCAGTCTGCACCAAAAACCACTAACCTTATGCCCCAGTCTAGTGAAAATTGTATAAAATTTGCTAAATCAGATAGAAAAAATTCTTCATTAATGCTGTATGAGCTAGATTGTCAAAATGTTTTTGGCACAGATTGTTTTTTCTATATATGGTTAACTAGGAGTGGTCTCTTGAACAAAAGTTGTGTTGCTGGTGTAATGGTTAGCGTGCTTACCTCAACTTGGCTCAAGTGCGGTAGATCCCCGGTTTGGTCAAATCAGTGCTATTGTTTTTGGTTGCTTCTCCACTCGAATGCAGCATTAATGAGTAAGAGCAAGGATTGTTTGGCTTGGAATAAGGAAAAGCTGTCCTGGAGACTAACTGGGGACTGCTTCTTCAGTGAGCTAGCACTATAAAAAAATCAACTAAGCAAAGAGTGTCGGTCTTGTACATAGCTGACATCATCATCATATCAATGACCATGACATATGCTGATGGAAAAAAACCGCATCAGTGGCGTAATAGTTAGCGTCCTCGTCTCCAGTGTGGAAAATCGTGGGTTCGAGTCACGGTCGGGTCAACCCAGAGACTATAAAATTGGTATCTGGATAATCTGTTGCTTCTCAGATAAGCATGCAGTATTAAAAAAAAAGAGCTAAGACTGGTTGGCTCAGAATCAGGATGATGTGTCCGAGTGAAATGATATGTCTACCAGCGGACTGTTCCACCCTCCTCACTGAATTTGGTACTGCTTTGACAACTATTTTACCTATTTTGTTCCAGTATTGTTATAAATACTGCTATAGTGACAGCCGGAACCTTTGAGCCGTGATGAAAGCGGGAGGTTTGGCGCTTTAAAATCTGATTCAACCCACCATTTCTTTAGAAGTGCCTGTACCAAGTCAGGGTCATTACGGTTTTCACACTTTTCCGGTTGTTGACTGATTTTGTCTGTTTATATACTTATGAGTTTTGACTTTCCCTTTGGAAGATTGTTCGGAGTTTGGTAATTTTGTTATTACCCTTATTCAGTAAGTTAGCACTATAAAAATCCAACTAAGCGTGTTGTTCTCCCCATGATAGCTGAAAAGGTCCTGGCTTGAGATAATTAAATATTGTTTTATTTTCAGAGCTGTCGGTGGAATCAGAGCCTCCTTATACAATGCTTTATCTGTTGAGGAATGTATGGTGCTTGTGACTTTCTTACAAGAATTCAGTGAAAAATATCAGTGAAGGAAACATTAGAAATCTCATGTACAAATTCTGTCCACAATAGATCAATGTGATTATTGTGATATTACATTTAAGTTTTACAATGTACAATGCACAGGTGTGGATATAATTCCGATATCAATCCATTGTTTGTATTTGAAAGTGCATTGAAATCGTAAATTTGACACGTTGTCCGGGGCATTCCACTTATTTCCAAGTAGGAAAGAGGTGATAATACTAAAGTAGAAGGGCAGGAATTTGTTTTTTGACATTCCCCAGTGTTTTGTAAAAATATTCTTAAATCATGCAAAATTCACAATTTTTTTTTTAATACCCCCCATATTTTGATTCCCAGTATACAAAAGAAAGCCATATTTAACTTTCACTTTGGCATCTTCATTTTTGAAAACAAAAGTAGCCGGGGAAAAATGCAATTAGAAGGGCAATTTGCCCTGTTCCCGGCTGCTGTGGAATGCCCTGGTTGTCTCAAATATTTGAAAAAAATTAAACTACATTTTATTCGATAATGCATTGAAATCGTAAATTTAATATGTTGTCTCAAATATTCGAAAAAAATTAAGTGAAAGACATCTTCTAGTCAGATCTGAACTGTGTGTAGTTTTTTAATGGTGTTTGAACTGTGATATTTTTATTTGGTCAGAAACAATGTTGTTAAATTGTATAATTACCCAGTATTGGCAATAACAGTGCTAAAAATTAGCGTTGATATTTTTATTAGATCAGAGACGATGTTGTTTTATTTGTATAATTGCCCAGTATTGTCAGTAAGAGTGTTAAAAATTAGCGTTGATATTTGTATTTGGTCAGAAACAATTTTGTTTATTTGTATAATTACCCAGTATTGTCAATAAGAGAGTTTAAAAGTATGTATCAATTGGCATTTAATGCTACGTAAATTTCTGGTACATGTATATTGTGGTTGATCAGCTTTATTAGTTATGAAATCAACTGGTAACTGGAAAAAAAACCACGATCTGCCTCAAGTCACTGATAAACTTGATCACATTATCTTGTATCGATTACACCTCGTCGTGTGCGGGAATCAAACTTGATAGGCACTGATTGTATAGGTAGATGTAAATCCAACTACCATATAAACACAGCCGGGATGGGATGTACCCTGCTAAAAATAGAAAATTATATTTTTGTAAAATCGCAAGAGATAACTCTTTATATTTTGTTTGCAATATGCCAACATTTTACATGTATTAAATCTTGTTTTTTGTCACAAAATGTGATCAATTGTTAATTAGTGTTGATGGCTTTATTTTGGTAGAGACATTTCTCAAATTTTGTTAAAACATTTTTTTTTTAAATAAATCCTGAAATTCATATTTCAATAAAACCAGTGTAAATATAGATTCTCCTTCTGCTACCAGTGGATTGCGATATTTATCCACTCGATCTTGAGTGGAGAAATATTGCAATCCACTGGCAGCAGACGGAGAAGTTGTTTCTACTAAAGACTACAATGACAAAAATATTTTTAATTTCCATTGTTAATCACCTTTGAAAGAAAAATGGTGGGAACTCTCGTGCAGAAATTTAACCAGCATGAAAATAGGAAATATTTCATTTGACCATTTGAATGGGTTCTTTGACATTTCTTTTTTAAGAAAAGGCATAAAATTCTTTCTTAAGAAAAGGTATAAAATTAAAAAGGCCTTCATGTTATTATATTTTTTCCTCCAATGTACATCAAATATTTTTAAGTTGCAGTTAGCCATCACTTTATTGATTTATTTAAATATTCATACTTCATTTAAAAAATTGTATACAGCGACACCTGTTTAAGTCGAACCTGAATAAACCAGAATCCTGTCTTAACCAAACTTTGAATAAAGTTCCAATGTAGGAAATCTTTGCAAATTTAACCTGTATAAACTGAAAACCTGTCTATTACGAACACAAAAGTTGATCCCAAGGATGCATGGTTTCAACAGGTTTCACCTGTACATATGGAGAACCATTTTTAAATGCTACACATCACATGTAAAAGATTGGAACATTTCAATTCATAATTAAAAAAAAACCAAAAGGCATCTGGCATCATTATAATAGTGAAGAATCCAATAGTTATTGGGTTTATTATATACCGGTATATATTATATATATTTTTTTAGTCTTATTTTTTGTTACATTATTATATGTTGTTTTTGTTAGGGACTTGATCAAATTGTTGATGAAATGTTAATTAAACAACATGACTGAAATCATGTAGAATATGCTATGCTTGATTATCATGTGACACATCTCAATTTATCTAACCTTTTATCTAGGTAATTAGTCCTCACGATGAGCACCGGTCCTCCATCCCAGACCAGTAAAACTTTGTTCCGACCAGTAAATTTTTCAGTTTTTATTTAGAACTATATAAAAATCCTATAATTTGATTTGGACCAGTAAATTCAAATTTTCAATTCGAGGACTGGATAAGGGGAGCGACCATTTAACTTTTACAGGGGAGGGCTATGTTAGTTTTTTCTGAAACACAATTTCTGTGGCCAGATTTTACACTAAATAAATTTACCTGAAAGAGACAAAACAATAATTATCTGACATTGCAGAGAATTTTCAGAAAATATACTGATTTTTCATGTCCATATAAATAATCTTGATTTTTGTTTCATGTGAGAAAAATAATTCTGACTGGGTTTGGGGGGGGGGGGGGGGTTGTCAACATAGCCACTTCCCCCATCTAAAAGTAAAATGGTCTGTCAATAAACTTTAGTTTAGTGTTCTCACTAGCTATTTCAGTAACATTTTGCCAGCAGCTTTTTCATTGGTTGATCTTAATATCATCTGATAGTAAGGTTAAAAAAAGCTTTTGTCTGTGGTTAGTGAAGCATATCATATTTGATGCATGACTTCAGTAAAATCACTGTAGATACAGATAAATTTCATTGTAATATATGTCATAATGCTCATTGTATTATAATTCATGTAATCAACCAACCAAAGAATTAAAATGATGGAAAATTTATTGTTTTGTTATCCTTTTATTAAGTTCACCTGACCCAAAGAGTCTTGTAAGGTATTTCCATCACTTTGTAGCTGTTGTCATCGTCTGTAGTCATCACATCGTCCACGTCGGTGTCAGGGGTAGATCCAGGATTTCAAGTTAGGGGGGACACACTTGAAAAAATTGCGCTGAGCGGAGGGAGGCGCGAACAATTTTGGGGTATTTCGTGTGAAAAATCACGATTTTACGCCAAATATTCATATTTTTTCCAATTGCGGGGGGAGGCACAACAATTGTTGGGGTATTTTGTGTGAAAAATCACGATTTTATGCAAAAAAATCATATTTTTTCCAATTTTAGGGGGAGCGTACGCTGGATCCGTCGCTGGGTGTCATCCGTAAGGTTTTACATTTTTTTAATCTTCTCTGAAACCACTGGTCAAACCAAATTTGGTAGGAATGTTCATTGGATGGTTCTCTACAAAATGTTTTGTTTTTTCCCCCCATCAAAAAATCCAGCACAGAAAAAGAGCACTAAAGGGGCCAAGGAGTGTGTTTCCATATGTATATAAATATACATATATGTATAAATAATTTATTGTTCATCTGTTTTTGATGAGGTCTTTCTTCAGTAAAATACATAACATTTAACATACCCTTTTTTGTTTTGGGGGAATTTCAAAATTTTGACTATCTTATTTTTCATTCAATTTTAATTTAAGTTTGTTTTTGCAAAATAATCATCTTTAAGTGAAATTTTAGGTATTTTATTTCACAATAGGGTTAGGATTACAGTATTTAACGCCACTTTCAACGATATTTCAGTAATATCACGGCGATCAGTTTTATTGATGAAGGAAACCTGAGAAAACCAGGACCTGTTGCTCAAGTCGCTGACAAACTTTATCAGGTAATGTTGTATGGAATACACTTTACCATGAGCAGGGCTCGAACTCACAACGTTACTGGTGATAGGCACTGATTGCATAGGTAGCTGTAAATCCAACTACCATACGATCCACTCATCGCAACTTCGTCTGATTCCGTACCTTCATCAAGAGGAAGCGAAGCGGACTCACCCGAGGTTTGCCGATTGCCATACGATCACGACCACCACTGCCCCCTATTTCGGAATAGGAACCAAATTTTGCATATTTGCAAGGTACAAATGTAAATAGAATTTTTATTTTTTATCTAACTTTGATGGTTTTTTTATTGTGCCAAGAGCTTCTGGTAGTGTGTCCAAAGATTTCCTCTATCTCCCGAGGTTTTTGAGATGAACAATCTGTGGTTGTGTCATGCTCGGCTATGCCCTTTAGTACTCTTCACATTTCTTCTTGGCAAACATTCATTGTCTATTTGAACTAAAACTTTGAGTGAATATTGTTGAGTTAATTGCCTTTTGATGAGATGAAGACTTTTGCTAGTTTATAACGTAGTATTTATAGTAGGGCCGAATCGACTTGGACGAAACGACTTGGGGCCGGACCAACCTGACACCGACAAATACACTTGAGTTTGTTTTTTTCGACGAAGTCGTATACGATCGCTTTTGACCTACTTTTGTTATGGACTCTGTTGTCTAGCAATTTTATAGATGAAAATATTTTCTAACTTTTTGATTGGTGAATAATACAAATTTGGTAGGAGTTCGGAGAACGGAGTTAAAATGCGTGCATTGATTTTCCGACTGTTTTTTGGGCCGAATATCGGCCCGTCCCAATATGAAAAAAGTTGTTTTATTGGTGAAAAAAACTTTATCAGGTAATGTATGGAATACACAATTACCATGAGTAGGGCTCGAACTCGCAACGTTTGTGGTGATAGGCACTGATTACATAGGTAGTTGTAAATCCAACTACCATACGATCACGACCACCACTGCCCCTTTTTTCAGAATAGGAACCAGATTTTGAAATTTTGTATATTTGCAAGGTACAAATGTAAGTAGAATTTTTATTTTTTATCCAACTTTGATAGGGTTTTTTTATTGTGCCAAGCTTCTGGTAGTATGGCCAAAGATTTCCTCTATCTCCTCAGGTTTTTGAGATGAACAATCTGTGGTTGTGTCATGCTCGGCTATGCCCTTTAGTAGTACTCTTCACATTTCTTCTTGGCAAACATTCATTGTCTATTTGAACTACAACTTTGAGAGTGAATATTGTTAAGTTAATTGCCTTTTGATGAGAAGAAGACCATATCTGCTTTTGCTAGTTTATAGCGTAATATTTACAGTAAGGCCGGATCGACCTGACACCGACAAATGCACAGAGTTTGATTTTTAAATACATTGCCGTCTCACTGATGCCACAACCACAAGCATATGGTATTGGTACATTTTTTTTACAGAGACATAGTGCCTGTGACCACAACCCATAGGTAGACATGTGGCTTCTATTGCCAACTGATGACAGAAATCTGATAGCCTATACACAAGTAACTTGAATAATACTACGCCCTTTATCCAGCGATAGTGCCGATAGAGGGTGCAGTATTATTCGAGTTAGTTACCGGATATGGAGTTATGTCAAGGAGACAACATCCCATCTCCAAAATAAACTAACCAAGAACATACATCTAGGGGTCGCCACAAGGTCTTATGAGGATTACAACATTTCCTAACTTTTTTACAAGAGGATATAGGTCACATCAAATGTTATTGATTCAAAATTAATTATTTATTCTTGAGTAGTTTTTATATTGGGAAATTTTGCTATTTCTACTTTTTCTTATAATATTAAAGTTAGAAAAGAGACAACATCTTAGAAAACATTGCTAAACTATCGGCTTTTCAAAACTTATGCCTTCATTTCATATGTTTCAAAGTAATATTGATGTGACCTATAAAAATCTACATCATACTGCATTTACCATTTGAAGGAAACACCTGTCATTTACATAACGACTTTGAATGGGACAGCAACACAGAGAAGCTGGTGATCACTGTAGTAAACAGGGATCTGTGACAAGATGACATCCTCTGAGTGAATGTTAGTGTAACAGAGTCGTCTCCTGTGTGTAGGATCCTTACATAGGTGATGGAAACCGTAATACTTGCACATTTGTTTTTTTGGTGCTGTTGTTATTGTTAACCATATTCCTTCATGCATATCCTCAGGCAGTGTATTGCAACTGTGTAAAGTTTCATTTAAATCCAATGAGCCGTTTAGAAGGAGTTGCGCTTACAAGCCCGTCTCTCCATACATAACGTATTTCAGAGTATAAGTTAAATTATCTCTCCTTCCAAATTTTGGACAGCAACCATATTACTTCATGCACATCTGCAGGTAGTGTACTACAACTGTGTAAAGTTTCACAAAACTCCAATAAGCCATTTAGAAGGAGTTGCGCTTACAAGGTACACGACCCCCCCTTTTCGCGAAAGTATAAGTTGAATTATCTCCCCTTCTAAATTTTAGACAGCAACAGGATTCCTTCATGCACATTTGCAGGTTGTGTACTACAACTGTGTAGTTTCATAAAAATTCAATAAGCAGCTTAGTAGGAGTTGCGCTTACAAGGTGCATGCCCCCCTTTTCGTGAAAGTATAAGTTAAATTATCTCCCATTTTAAATTTTGGAGAGCAACCATATTCCTTCATGTACATCTGCAGGTAGTGTATTACAACTGTGTAAAGTTTCATAAAAATCCAATAAGCTGTTTAGGAGGAGTTGTGCTTACAAGGTACACGACCCCTCTTTTCGTGAAAGTATAAGTTGAATTATTTCCCCTTCTAAATTTTAGACAGCAACGGTATTCCTTCATGCACATCTGCAGGTTGTGTACTACAACTGTGTAAAGTTTCATAAAAATTCAATAAACAGCTTAGTAGGAGTTACACTTACAAGGTACATGACCCCCCCCCCCCCCCCCCCCTTTTCGTGAAAGTATAAGTTGAATTATCTCCTCTTTTAAATTTTGGACAGCAACCATATTCCTTCATGCACATCTGCAGGTAGTGTACTACAAATGTGTACAGTTTCATAAAAACCCAATCAGCCGTTTAAGAGGAGTTGCGCTTACAAGGTACATGGACGGACGGACGGATAGGGTGATTTCTATTTACCCCCCTCAAACTTTGCTTGCGGGGGGTATACAAATTCATTTAATTTATAACAGATAAGTAACACATACATGTAGTCATATGTTTGTTGGTATTCCTTGAATATGATATTTCAAATTCTAATGTAGTTGTTCAATATTCCTGGTTTGTGATTGGACAATGCTGAAATGTTCAAGGTATCAATTCCACAGATGAAAAAGCATGAGATATTTTTTAGAATTTTAGCCGCTTATGTCATCTTGTCAATAATGTGGCAATACACATCTATACACATGATTACATTAGAATGGAGATAATTGTGTTGTATTTGAAATTTCATGGTATCAATTGTCTTACATAAAAGTACTTTTTTTCACGGACGAAGGAATGTTTCCACTATTCACTCATCTGTCAGCTGATTACCGCTTATGTCATCTTGTCAATAATGTGGCAATACATATCTATACACATGATTACATTAGAATGGAGATAACTGTATTGTATTTGAAAATGTCACGGCATCAATTGTCGCAAATATACGTTTACTGGGTCCGCTAACGCGTCACCAGTAAACTCAATTTGCGACCATCAAATCTCCAATTGATGCCGTGAAATTTTCAAATACAATACAGTTATCTCCTAAATGTTGGCATAGGTTGAGGGGGTTGAATGAACCAGACAACTTGAAATGTCTTCTCAATTAGACAATAAATGGTACAAATTACAAATTACAAATTACACCAACAACAAAAATAAATATACAAATACAAAGACAAAAACAAAAAGTTATATTTTTAGTCAAGCATATAAAAAAATTAAACATAAACTCTAATGAGCTTTTTATTAACATTACAAGTTGACATCTATATCAATTAAAATAGCCTACATTGTAAAATTAAGCAAGTCGTAGTGGAATTTAACATTCATTTAGTTTATTTACATGTATACATTTAGGAGATAACTTTATTGTATTTGAAAATTTCACGGCATCAATTGGAGATTTGATGGTTGCATATTGAGTTTACTGGCGACACGATAACTGAGCCAGTAAACGGATATTTGCGACCATTAAATCGACAATTGATGCCGCGAAATTTTCAAATACAATTCAGTTATCTCCATTCTAATGTAATCATTTGTATAGATGTGCATTGCCACATTATTGACAAGATGACGTAAGCGGTAACCACCTAAAATTATAAAATATATCTCATGCTATTTTAACCGTGGAATTGATACCGTGAAAATTCCACCATTAAATCGACAATTAATGCCATGAAATATTCATATACAATACAGTTGTCTTCATTCTAATGTAATCATGTGTATTGCCACATTATTGACAAAATGACATAAGTGGTAATCGGCTAAAATATCTCATGATATTTCAACCGTGTAATTGATACCTTGAAAATTACAGTATTGTCCAATCATAAACCAGGAATATTAAACAACTACATTAGAATTTAAAATAACAACAATAAGAGAATTTTGTTTTAAATACATATACGTTCTAAGTATTAATAATAAATCGTACCAGCTTTATTGATTTCAGAGACCCATACAAAAAGGGTGTCTTTCAACCTACAAAAAATGTATGCCAACATGTAAAAAAATGGTACATGTATCTTTCGGGCTTGAGCGTACCCGATGAAGGTTATCCCAGAAACGCACCGTGTGCATTAAATGTGATATCTACGTTTTTATTGATCCAACCTGTGAGTCAGTGCCGGATCTACCTATAGGCTTGACAGGCTAAACCTGTGAGTCAGTGCCGAATCTACCTATAGGCTTGACAGGCTAAACCTGTGAGTCAGTGCCAGATCTACCTATAGGCTTGACAGGCTAAACCTGTGAGTCAGTGCCAGATCTACCTATAGGGTTGACAGGCTAAACTTAGGACCTGTGAGTCAGTGCCGGATCTACCTATAGACTTGACAGGCTAAACCTGTGAGTCAGTGCCAGATCTACCTATAGGCTTGACAGGCTAAACCTGTGAGTCAGTGCCAGATCTACCTATAGGCTTGACAGCTAGGCTAAGCCTAGGACCTGTGAGTCAGTGCCGGATCTACTTATAGACTTGACAGGCTAAACCTGTGAGTCAGTGCCAGATCTACCTATAGACTTGACAGACTAAACCTAGGGCCTCAAAATATAGGGGGCCTCCTGCCAAGGTGTATAATATTTCGGACACTATCATTGGACTTTCATACTTATGCTGTCATAACACACTGTATTCTCTAAACAACCCTTCAGTAATTATCATTGCACAGTTGCACCCCATTTAAGAATATTGCAGAATTTTAAACATCATCACCCTCGCCTTTATTCAATCTTCCTCTAGTCGTGATGGTAGGGGATTTGGAGGGGTCTAGTCAAATAACCTAGGGCCTCTCTTGATCTAAATCCGCCACTGATGACAGCATTTAAAAAAAAATGCTCATTCTATACATAGCAACATTTAAAAAATACTTATTTATAAAAAGGTAAGAACAAAAATGTTGGCATAGGTTGAATAGGTTAATTATTATATAACCTGTATTGGATCTTTTATTTTGTTTTCTGACAATAAAAATGATTTAATACAATTAATTGTCTTCATTTCTTACGATCACAAATAGAAAACAAATTTTGCTCAGGATTATTCAAAAGCCAAATATTTTAGGCTTGGGTTCAAACAAAACCAAAGGTGGTTTTTGACATGGGTCGGCGCTCCACGACATTGATAATAATTACGGTTTACACATTAAAAATATGGCAAGTTATTTTTTCAAGATATCTGTAGGAGGTGTATATTATAGGGTTAGGGTTATTGTTTTAATGCCAACTTTAAACAATATTTCAGTTATATCGTGATGGTCAGTTTTCCAAAAGTACATGGATACCGTTCGGTTCAATAAATATTTTTTTACAACCTGCCATAGTTAATTATCTTTGAATATTTATATTTAAGTAAAATGGAGAAATGTTTTATTGTTCTTCACGCATACCTTTGTTCCGCCATCTGAACTAAGAGAAAAGTATAGAAATATAGAATCGATTTTGGTTCCACAGCTGATATAAAACATAGCTACTTTTAATGCTATTTTGTTTCTCAGCTTATCTCTTTCATTGGCCAATTGCTTAACATTCTATGACACGATAGGGGCTATGATTTCTGACTGTTACTGAAAAAAATATATCAAGTTGGATACGAACATTGTTTTTATTAATTTGTTTATTTTTCTAAGTACAGATTTATACATACATGATTCTGTACACACAATGTTTCCGTATACAAAAGTTACAATATAAAATACAAGTTTGATAAACATAATTAATCTTCATAATATAATATTTTGTAAATAACTTTCGAAATTCAATATTAGTGCAATAACCCTTTTATAATATAGCACCACATATGTCAGTTTATGACAATTACATTTGACCATATTTCTTTGTAACATGTATTCAATATAATTCCACCGTCACTAGTACTAACAAACTTTAAGGAGAAAGTATGTAATACAATATCTGTCAAGATGTAATATTTTAACTCATTTGGAATGCTATTTATACTTTTTAGGTATATTTATAAAGGAATATTTATAAAAATATCGACAAATATTACATTTTTATTCTACAAAGAAATCTACATGAAATATCTGATACTACATTATGAAGTTTAATATTAACCATTCAATCACTCAATACAGCTTCCAGATCTAACCATTTTCTTTTGATCACATGCAAATTAAAATGTCATTATTTATAGTAAAGTGGGCTGGGAGTTACTGGTAAACAACAGCTGATAATGGTAAACATAAGCACAATGACGTGAATGAGGACTCTTACGTGAATATATAAACACAACATCAAACACATCAAATTAGATTTCTAAGTTGTCATACCTAAAATGTTACGTCTTTAACATGTTTCTTTTATACTGGGGACAGATATATCATTGATGCCTTTTTAATATTTATAGAATATTTCAGAAATTCAAGATCTCCTTCCAGACTATAAGGACACTACATTTACATATACAGAAAATATATATATAAAATATTTCAAAATAATTAAACAATGTTTATTTCGTCCTTGAGCTGAACTGTGTTTAGTTAGGCCAAAAATTATGTGCTTTGCATTAAAGGTTTAGAAAACTCAGAATATTATCAATAAATGACTGAACGTTCTGAACACGATTACATTCCCAAATGCTCGAAATGTTCTCAGAAATCAAATCTTGCAAATCAAATCAATGATATTATATATTTATTTAAATAATGGCATATTTTAATAAAATGAAACAACGACATCGTATGTTACAAATATGTCGGATCTTAGGGATATTATATACTCAAAATGACTATTTTTTAAGAGGTAACACCACAATGTTGATATGATGATTATCTCCGAGTAAGCAATAATTTTTTTTTAATTCATTCTACAATTGTGTGATTTTTGAGTACTATTAAAAGGCTCAAAGAAACTTCAAAGTTGCATAAACGTGGACCTTATGACACTTTTCTGGTACCTGATTCAGGTAGAGTTAATGGTAGGCAACTGTAACAGTATTAGCGCACATGTGATGGAGGGAGGGCCGCCAAGAGAATTTTTGGGCCCCAAATAATGATGCTCAAACTAAGTTCACCACGGTGTGTCATAAGCAAGGAAGAATCAGTACAACAAAAATGAATTGATGAATTGTGATTTAGAAAACAGCTTTCTACTTGTTTAAACTCATGGGCCATGGGGCCCCACCCCGGCTGACTCCCCTCTCAGTGGGCCTGGATGGAGGATACTCCTTGAGAAAGATTAGAACAACACTTCCTTCTGCTCTTTTCGTTAAAATTTGGCAGTGGTTTTGGACTTTTCGGTAAAAATAAAATGTATTTGCACTGACTGTGAAAGAGGCTAGAAAAACTCACCAACAGCTCGTTTTTCCACCAGTTTCTAAAACTGTACAAAGAAATCATAATATATTTTCCAACAATATACGTATATTGTTTATGTTTCTCATTTAGTATGTGTGTTACTAATTGACTGATGTTTACATAAACCTTAGAGAACACCGAAGGGGCAATAAACAAAGAACAATGCAGAGAAACTGGCAACATAGGGTACAAGACAAAGAAAACCGAACAAAAACACAACACAACATGTGTTAGACACCACTATATACAAACAAAGACAAATAAGACATACATCAAGTAAGCCTCTTTCTGCTATATTCATGACATTAACAACTTTATACAGTAGAACAGACAGGTAAAAGGGATGGGAATATGGAGCAATATTTTTTTTTTTTTTTATACTGAAGAACTATAAGCTTTTTCATTTTTCTAGATGCTTACAATGCAATGGTGCTATGATGGACTTACGGAAGGTTATGGTAGGTTATTTTTAATGATAAAATCTCTGTATAACTGTTTAGTGTTATTTCCTAACTATCATAATGGGTAAAATCTAAATAGCTGTAGAACCTGATATGTCGAATTTGAACAGATCGATAATTTTATGAGATCGAAAGGATCGATAATTTTACGATATAGGAGGGATCGAAAATCTTACAAAATTGGAGGGATCGATGATTTTTAAAAGTCGAATGGATCAATAAATTTACAAAATAGAGGGGATCGATCATTTTACAAAATAGAAGGGATCGATAATTTTACAAAATAGAGGGGAACGATGAATTAACAAAATAGAAGGGATTGATGATTTTACGAAGTCGAAGGGATCGATAATTTTACTTCCGAATAATCGAGAAAAAGAAAATCATGAGTGATAAAATATATTACAAACAGACAAATGTTTACACTGAATCATAGATAAAAACAACTTATCCTGAGTTGCCGATAACGAGGTTTGACTGTCTAATACATAACAGGTATAATGTTCATTTTGACATGATCCACATCATTTAGTATCATTTCATTCCATACATATTGTTTGCATATGAAACATTTTCTGTTCTTTCTCTCAATTTCATATTTCGACGTCGAGCAATGTATATTACTCCGACAACAATTACGGCAAAAACAATGATTCCAACCACTGTCATGCTGACGATCAAATTATAGTTAGACTGAAATAATGAAAATAAAAAAAAACAATGAAATTAATATTTAATATGCTACGAAAGTACAAGTAACATAAAGACAATGACAACAATTGAAGATAATACCATTTTATTTACTGGAAGACACTTGTATGACCACATAAAGAACTCATAAAACTAATTTAACCCTGTCACTTTTTTGCAGTGTCTGTAGTGAGCAGTCATGTATTTGTGTGTTAGAGGTATCGATTCTGACTCTTTCTACAATTTTTCTTTTGAAATTTCAAAATGTTCCGACAGTGTGGTATTTTTTTCGTTTTAATTTTACATAACAATCATACAGAGTAAATAAAAACAGGTTGGTTCGAAATCAGGATAATGCTTCCTTGTGGTACACTATTTCGAGGACCAGCCGTATGCCAATTGGACCCCGCGCTGGAGTTATCTACTCTCGGCTGTTCAAGTAAACACAACATACTGCAGGTTTTACAGAAAATAATTGGGCCCCCGCACTTCCCAAGGAAGGTCCTAATTTGTTCTACCTGTGGTCACTAGGAGATACTGGAAGTTGAGTGAGTGAGTAATTGTTGTTTAATGTCAAATTAGCAAATATTCAGCTATTACTTGGCGAGAACAAATTACATTCGATGAGATGATAATGATGTATGCTTTGTACTAGAGCAACACACTTAGTTAACATTTTATTGTGCTAGTTCACTGAAACAACAGTCCACGAGTAGACCTGTCGCTCCAATCGGACACAATATCCTGATTGCGAGTAAACTAGTATTCGCTCTTTCTCCTAATTGCCACATGGTTAGGAAAGAAGCAACACATACTAATTTTATAGTCTTTGGTTTGACCCGTCTGGAGTTCGAACTCACCATCTACCGCATTGGAATCAAACAGGCTAACCATTAAACTATCGACGTGGTTCTTAGTGGAAGTTGTTTTGTCCGTATGAAGTACTCACTGACGTCCCGTCTTAAAGGCCATTTGCATACCTACTTCTATAGGTTCTAGCACACATCGGTGAAACTGTATCATATTTCTACATTACAACGGATTTCCTCAGTTTTCTATTTCAATTTCTATTCATTGATATACAAGGGAGTTTATGGTGTTTAACACCACTTTCAACAATATTTCAGTTATATCGTGGCGGTCAGTTGTATTGGTGGGGAAAATCGGTTAAAACCACCGACTTGTCCCAAGTCACTGACAAACTTTATCACATAATGTTGTATCGAGTACACTTCACAATGAGTGGGATTCCAACTCAAACCTTTAAATGACGATTAATTATTTGCATTGTTTAAAGTAAACATAATGACAAAACAAATACTTACAACTATCGGTGCCACGATGGTAGTGTTCACAACGATAGTGTTCACAATGGTAGTGTTCACAACGGTAGTGTCCACAACGTTATCTGGTGCTACTACTGATTCAACTACAGCCCCGTCAGACAATTCTAACTGACATTGTGCAATATATCCTCCAATATCGACTGTGCTGAGTGTAACAGACGGCGTGCAGCAATCGCCACTACAAAAAAATGAGTTAGGGTTGGAGATTATGGTGGTTTACCTCACTTTCAACAATATTTCAGTTATATCGTGGCAGTCAGTTTTATTTGTGGAGGAAACCGGAGTACCTGGAGAAAACCACCGACCTGTCGCAGGTCACTGACAAACTTTATCACAAAACGTATCGAGTACACCTCGCATGCATGGGATTTGAACTCACAACATTAGTGGTGATGTGTACTGATTGCATAGGAAGCTGTAAATCAAACTACTATACGATCACGGCCATGCAACGGTCCCATAAAATACATGGCAAATGCTAAAACTGTTTTATTTTGTAAGTTAACATTATTATTTTTTTGGTTTCTGCTATCTATCGTCACTTTCAGCATATTTCCTTTGCAGCTGTATCGTCACTGCCAGATTATATTGACGACGAAAGTGCGGAATTGTATACCGAACTGATAAAGCCAGTGCCGGATTTACAATTGTGCTTAAACACAGGGCCCCGTTGGTCAGGGGGCCCATCTTCCTGCCAAATTTTTTTTTTTTACTATGGATTTTTGCTTATAAATGTGGTGCAATATTTAAATTTGAAGGAGTTCTGTTTAAGAGTCATTCCAGACATAATGATAGAGTTGATGTATGCCTGACTGCCTGTGTAGACCTACCGGGTCTACCTCCTTCAGGGTTCAAGTAAGAGGCATCATAAGTTAACTAGCACAGGGCCTCATTTTTCCTAAATCCGTCACTGGGTAAAATCCCCGGGTAGGTGTCTGGACACTTAAAACTTAAGGTGTATATCGTTATTTCAAGAATGTGATGGTCAACAAGCTGATCAATATCAACAAAACGAACAATTTCCAAAAAAAGGGAGAAATATTAAAAGGATAAGCATAAGGGTGTTTAACGCCACCTTCAGTTATATCATTCCTGTTACCTTTATTTTAATTATTTATATTATGATGTATACATACAGCCAGAGGCTACTAGTAAGAAGAGTTTGTAGATACCAAAGAGGCAATCAGAATCCGTATATCGAAGAAGAACAGACAACACAATGGCCACAAGAAAAAGTACAAAAGGACAAACAACGATCTACAAAACATACATATAAAACTAAAGATAGAGTAACACGAACCCCACTAAATACTGGAGGGTGAACTCAGGTGCTCCGGAAGGGTAAGCAGTTCCTGCTCCACTAGTGGCACCCGTCGTTTTAATCTAGTTACAAACCCCGTAATAAGTCGTGAATGAGGAAAGGACCGGGAAGTGTTTACGACAAGTGGAACATATCCGTGGTCATTTGTGACACAGATATTCAATAGCGGTCAATCAAGTCAAGGTGGCGACCGCAAAATTTTTGAAGTGATGACTTCAACTTTACCAAAAGGAACTCTCCTCAAAATACCACCTTTATTGGTGAAGGTACAGTGCAAAAAGTTCAGTCACACATATATCAATCAAACACAAATGTATTTAAAATATAATGTTCAGGAACTGCTGACCCTTCCTGAGCACCTGAGTTCAATGGGGTTCTTATTATTTAATCCTTAGTTCCTTCTGTGTACTATTCTGTCAACCATTGATTGTCCTTTTTCTTTTGGTCACTGTATTCTTCGTCCTATTTCGAATTACTACTTCTGTTTATCCCTCTGGTATTTTCAAACTTTTTTCTCGCTCTGTATAAAATGTGATTTGATTAGATTTGATTTTTGGTGTTTAACTCCACTTTCAACAATTCCTCAGCTATATCATGGCGACCAGTTTTAGTGTTGGAAGAAGCCGGAGTATCCGGAGAGAACCACCGACCATGGGCAATCAATTGGTAAACTTTATCACTTGCGGCTGTGAGTCGAGTGCACCCTTTTTGTAATTTACAAACACGGGTGCGAACCCACACTGTATTGGTGATAGGCTTGTATGAGTTGTTAGGTAATCCAACTACCTAGCTCATTGAGCTACCCGGGCCCTCCTGTATAAAAGGGTCACTAATAATAAAACATTTGTATCTGAATATATCTATGCATACCTCATATTTACTCCTAGAGGTCCCTCCACAACACCAGTTAAGTTTTCATGTCTTATCAAAACACTGTTCCCTTCGTTAATAAAGATTCTCTCTAATTCTGTTCCAGAGAACGTCACCATTGCCAACGAGTTCCATGTATATTTAGAACAGTTTGCTGTGTTCAGTGATGGTGGACCACAAGTTCCATTCGTTTCCAGAATAGTGCATGCTGGTCTCTCAGTCTTGA
Source organism: Bathymodiolus septemdierum (assembly GCA_963383655.1). Classification (NCBI taxonomy): domain Eukaryota; kingdom Metazoa; phylum Mollusca; class Bivalvia; order Mytilida; family Modiolidae; genus Bathymodiolus; species Bathymodiolus septemdierum. Next base: position 2,626,622 of record OY726527.1, read on the forward strand.
TAACCTAAACGGTATAAAAAAGTAAAAAAAATTATTTTCTTTAAACTTGTTTACCTTTACATTAGGTTTACTTTGTGGGTAGTGTACGAAACTTTAAAAAAGAGTATTTTGCTTAACCCAGCCACTTATAACTAAAGTGTCTGAATCAAGCCTGGAAAGTGAGTGGTCATGTATATGTATGTTAGGGGTATATATTTTGTTTGAGTCCCTCCACTAGATTAACCCAGTCACTTATAACTAAAGTGTCTGAATCAAGCCTGGAAAGTCAGTGGTCATGTATATGTATGTTAGGGGTATATATTTTGTTTGAGTCCCTCCACTAGATTAACCCAGCCACTTATAACTAAAGTGTCTGAATCAAGCCTGGAAAGTGAGTGGTCATGTATATGTATGTTAGGGGTATATATTTTGTTTGAGTCCCTCCACTAGATTAACCCAGTCACTTATAACTAAAGTGTCTGAATCAAGCCTGGAAAGTCAGTGGTCATGTATATGTATGTTAGGGGTATATATTTTGTTTGAGTCCCTCCACTAGATTAACCCAGCCACTTATAACTAAAGTGTCTGAATCAAGCCTGGAAAGTCAGTGGTCATGTATATGTATGTTAGGGGTATATATTTTGTTTGAGTCCCTCCACTAGATTAACCCAGTCACTTATAACTAAAGTGTCTGAATCAAGCCTGGAAAGTCAGTGGTCATGTATATGTATGTTAGGGGTATATATTTTGTTTGAGTCCCTCCACTAGATTAACCCAGCCACTTATAACTAAAGTGTCTGAATCAAGCCTGGAAAAGTCAGTGGTCATGTATATGTATGTTAGGGGTATATATTTTGTTTGAGTCCCTCCACTAGATTAACCCAGCCACTTATAACTAAAGTGTCTGAATCAAGCCTGGAAAGTCAGTGGTCATGTATATGTATGTTAGGGGTATATATTTTGTTTGAGTCCCTCCACTAGATTAACCCAGCCACTTATAACTAAAGTGTCTGAATCAAGCCTGGAAAGTCAGTGGTCATGTATATGTATGTTAGGGGTATATATTTTGTTTGAGTCCCTCCACTAGATTAACCCAGCCACTTATAACTAAAGTGTCTGAATCAAGCCTGGAAAGTCAGTGGTCATGTATATGTATGTTAGGGGTATATATTTTGTTTTGAGTCCCTCCACTAGATTAACCCAGCCACTTATAACTAAAGTGTCTGAATCAAGCCTGGAAAGTCAGTGGTCATGTATATGTATGTTAGGGGTATATATTTTGTTTGAGTCCCTCCACTAGATTAACCCAGCCACTTATAACTAAAGTGTCTGAATCAAGCCTGGAAAGTCAGTGGTCATGTATATGTATGTTAGGGGTATATATTTTGTTTGAGTCCCTCCACTAGATTAACCAGCCACTTATAACTAAAGTGTCTGAATCAAGCCTGGAAAGTCAGTGGTCATGTATATGTATGTTAGGGGTATATATTTTGTTTGAGTCCCTCCACTAGATTAACCCAGCCACTTATAACTAAAGTGTCTGAATCAAGCCTGGAAAGTGAGTGGTCATGTATATGTATGTTAGGGGTATATATTTTGTTTGAGTCCCTCCACTAGATTAACCCAGCCACTTATAACTAAAGTGTCTGAATCAAGCCTGGAAAGTCAGTGGTCATGTATATGTATGTTAGGGGTATATATTTTGTTTGAGTCCCCTCCACTAGATTAACCCAGCCACTTATAACTAAAGTGTCTGAATCAAGCCTGGAAAGTCAGTGGTCATGTATATGTATGTTAGGGGTATATATTTTGTTTGAGTCCCTCCACTAGATTAACCCAGCCACTTATAACTAAAGTGTCTGAATCAAGCCTGGAAAGTCAGTGGTCATGTATATGTATGTTAGGGGTATATATTTTGTTTGAGTCCCTCCACTAGATTAACCCAGCCACTTATAACTAAAGTGTCTGAATCAAGCCTGGAAAGTCAGTGGTCATGTATATGTATGTTAGGGGTATATATTTTGTTTGAGTCCCTCCACTAGATTAACCCAGCCACTTATAACTAAAGTGTCTGAATCAAGCCTGGAAAGTCAGTGGTCATGTATATGTATGTTAGGGGTATATATTTTGTTTGAGTCCCTCCACTAGATTAACCCAGCCACTTATAACTAAAGTGTCTGAATCAAGCCTGGAAAGTCAGTGGTCATGTATATGTATGTTAGGGGTATATATTTTGTTTGAGTCCCTCCACTAGATTAACCCAGCCACTTATAACTAAAGTGTCTGAATCAAGCCTGGAAAGTCAGTGGTCATGTATATGTATGTTAGGGGTATATATTTTGTTTGAGTCCCTCCACTAGATTAACCCAGCCACTTATAACTAAAGTATCTGAATCAAGCCTGGAAAGTCAGTGGTCATGTATATGTATGTTAGGGGTATATATTTTGTTTGAGTCCCTCCACTAGATTAACCCAGCCACTTATAACTAAAGTGTCTGAATCAAGCCTGGAAAGTCAGTGGTCATGTATATGTATGTTAGGGGTATATATTTTGTTTGAGTCCCTCCACTAGATTAACCCAGCCACTTATAACTAAAGTGTCTGAATCAAGCCTGGAAAGTCAGTGGTCATGTATATGTATGTTAGGGGTATATATTTTGTTTGAGTCCCTTCACTAGATTAACCCAGCCACTTATAACTAAAGTGTCTGAATCAAGCCTGGAAAGTCAGTGGTCATGTATATGTATGTTAGGGGTATATATTTTGTTTGAGTCCCTTCACTAGATTAACCCAGCCACTTATAACTAAAGTGTCTGAATCAAGCCTGGAAAGTGAGTGGTCATGTATATGTATGTTAGGGGTATATATTTTGTTTGAGTCCCTCCACTAGATTAACCCAGCCACTTATAACTAAAGTGTCTGAATCAAGCCTGGAAAGTCAGTGGTCATGTATATGTATGTTAGGGGTATATATTTTGTTTGAGTCCCTTCACTAGATTAACCCAGCCACTTATAACTAAAGTGTCTGAATCAAGCCTGGAAAGTCAGTGGTCATGTATATGTATGTTAGGGGTATATATTTTGTTTGAGTCCCTCACTAGATTAACCCAGCCACTTATAACTAAAGTGTCTGAATCAAGCCTGGAAAGTGAGTGGTCATGTATATGTATGTTAGGGGTATATATTTTGTTTGAGTCCCTCCACTAGATTAACCCAGCCACTTATAACTAAAGTGTCTGAATCAAGCCTGGAAAGTCAGTGGTCATGTATATGTATGTTAGGGGTATATATTTTGTTTGAGTCCCTCCACTAGATTAACCCAGCCACTTATAACTAAAGTGTCTGAATCAAGCCTGGAAAGTCAGTGGTCATGTATATGTATGTTAGGGGTATATATTTTGTTTGAGTCCCTCCACTAGATTAACCCAGCCACTTATAACTAAAGTGTCTGAATCAAGCCTGGAAAGTCAGTGGTCATGTATATGTATGTTAGGGGTATATATTTTGTTTGAGTCCCTCCACTAGATTAACCCAGCCACTTATAACTAAAGTGTCTGAATCAAGCCTGGAAAGTCAGTGGTCATGTATATGTATGTTAGGGGTATATATTTTGTTTGAGTCCCTCCACTAGATTAACCCAGCCACTTATAACTAAAGTGTCTGAATCAAGCCTGGAAAGTCAGTGGTCATGTATATGTATGTTAGGGGTATATATTTTGTTTGAGTCCCTCCACTAGATTAACCCCAGCCACTTATAACTAAAGTGTCTGAATCAAGCCTGGAAAGTCAGTGGTCATGTATATGTATGTTAGGGGTATATATTTTGTTTGAGTCCCTTCACTAGATTAACCCAGCCACTTATAACTAAAGTGTCTGAATCAAGCCTGGAAAAGTCAGTGGTCATGTATATGTATGTTAGGGGTATATATTTTGTTTGAGTCCCTCCACTAGATTAACCCAGCCACTTATAACTAAAGTGTCTGAATCAAGCCTGGAAAGTCAGTGGTCATGTATATGTATGTTAGGGGTATATATTTTGTTTGAGTCCCTCCACTAGATTAACCCAGCCACTTATAACTAAAGTGTCTGAATCAAGCCTGGAAAGTCAGTGGTCATGTATATGTATGTTAGGGGTATATATTTTGTTTGAGTCCCTCCACTAGATTAACCCAGCCACTTATAACTAAAGTGTCTGAATCAAGCCTGGAAAGTCAGTGGTCATGTATATGTATGTTAGGGGTATATATTTTGTTTGAGTCCCTCCACTAGATTAACCCAGCCACTTATAACTAAAGTGTCTGAATCAAGCCTGGAAAGTGAGTGGTCATGTATATGTATGTTAGGGGTATATATTTTGTTTGAGTCCCTCCACTAGATTAACCCAGCCACTTATAACTAAAGTGTCTGAATCAAGCCTGGAAAGTCAGTGGTCATGTATATGTATGTTAGGGGTATATATTTTGTTTTGAGTCCCTCCACTAGATTAACCCAGCCACTTATAACTAAAGTGTCTGAATCAAGCCTGGAAAGTCAGTGGTCATGTATATGTATGTTAGGGGTATATATTTTGTTTGAGTCCCTCCACTAGATTAACCCAGCCACTTATAACTAAAGTGTCTGAATCAAGCCTGGAAAGTCAGTGGTCATGTATATGTATGTTAGGGGTATATATTTTGTTTGAGTCCCTCCACTAGATTAACCCAGCCACTTATAACTAAAGTGTCTGAATCAAGCCTGGAAAGTCAGTGGTCATGTATATGTATGTTAGGGGTATATATTTTGTTTGAGTCCCTCCACTAGATTAACCCAGCCACTTATAACTAAAGTGTCTGAATCAAGCCTGGAAAGTCAGTGGTCATGTATATGTATGTTAGGGGTATATATTTTGTTTGAGTCCCTCCACTAGATTAACCCAGCCACTTATAACTAAAGTGTCTGAATCAAGCCTGGAAAGTCAGTGGTCATGTATATGTATGTTAGGGGTATATATTTTGTTTGAGTCCCTCCACTAGATTAACCCAGCCACTTATAACTAAAGTGTCTGAATCAAGCCTGGAAAGTGAGTGGTCATGTATATGTATGTTAGGGGTATATATTTTGTTTGAGTCCCTCCACTAGATTAACCCAGCCACTTATAACTAAAGTGTCTGAATCAAGCCTGGAAAGTCAGTGGTCATGTATATGTATGTTAGGGGTATATATTTTGTTTTGAGTCCCTCCACTAGATTAACCCAGCCACTTATAACTAAAGTGTCTGAATCAAGCCTGGAAAGTCAGTGGTCATGTATATGTATGTTAGGGGTATATATTTTGTTTTGAGTCCCTCCACTAGATTAACCCAGCCACTTATAACTAAAGTGTCTGAATCAAGCCTGGAAAGTCAGTGGTCATGTATATGTATGTTAGGGGTATATATTTTGTTTGAGTCCCTCCACTAGATTAACCCAGCCACTTATAACTAAAGTGTCTGAATCAAGCCTGGAAAGTCAGTGGTCATGTATATGTATGTTAGGGGTATATATTTTGTTTGAGTCCCTCCACTAGATTAACCCAGCCACTTATAACTAAAGTGTCTGAATCAAGCCTGGAAAGTCAGTGGTCATGTATATGTATGTTAGGGGTATATATTTTGTTTGAGTCCCTCCACTAGATTAACCTAGCCACTTATAACTAAAGTGTCTGAATCAAGCCTGGAAAGTCAGTGGTCATGTATATGTATGTTAGGGGTATATATTTTGTTTGAGTCCCTCCACTAGATTAACCCAGTCACTTATAACTAAAGTGTCTGAATCAAGCCTGGAAAGTCAGTGGTCATGTATATGTATGTTAGGGGTATATATTTTGTTTGAGTCCCTCCACTAGATTAACCCAGCCACTTATAACTAAAGTGTCTGAATCAAGCCTGGAAAGTGAGTGGTCATGTATATGTATGTTTAGGGGTATATATTTTGTTTGAGTCCCTCCACTAGATTAACCCAGCCACTTATAACTAAAGTGTCTGAATCAAGCCTGGAAAGTCAGTGGTCATGTATATGTATGTTTAGGGGTATATATTTTGTTTTGAGTCCCTCCACTAGATTAACCCAGCCACTTATAACTAAAGTGTCTGAATCAAGCCTGGAAAGTCAGTGGTCATGTATATGTATGTTAGGGGTATATATTTTGTTTGAGTCCCTCCACTAGATTAACCCAGTCACTTATAACTAAAGTGTCTGAATCAAGCCTGGAAAGTCAGTGGTCATGTATATGTATGTTAGGGGTATATATTTTGTTTGAGTCCCTTCACTAGATTAACCAGCCACTTATAACTAAAGTGTCTGAATCAAGCCTGGAAAGTCAGTGGTCATGTATATGTATGTTAGGGGTATATATTTTGTTTGAGTCCCTCCACTAGATTAACCCAGCCACTTATAACTAAAGTGTCCTGAATCAAGCCTGGAAAGTCAGTGGTCATGTATATGTATGTTAGGGTATATATTTTGTTTGAGTCCCTCCACTAGATTAACCCAGCCACTTATAACTAAAGTGTCTGAATCAAGCCTGGAAAGTCAGTGGTCATGTATATGTATGTTAGGGGTATATATTTTGTTTGAGTCCCTCCACTAGATTAACCCAGCCACTTATAACTAAAGTGTCTGAATCAAGCCTGGAAAGTCAGTGGTCATGTATATGTATGTTAGGGGTATATATTTTGTTTGAGTCCCTCCACTAGATTAACCCAGCCACTTATAACTAAAGTGTCTGAATCAAGCCTGGAAAGTCAGTGGTCATGTATATGTATGTTAGGGGTATATATTTTGTTTGAGTCCCTCCACTAGATTAACCCAGCCACTTATAACTAAAGTGTCTGAATCAAGCCTGGAAAGTCAGTGGTCATGTATATGTATGTTAGGGGTATATATTTTGTTTGAGTCCCTCCACTAGATTAACCCAGCCACTTATAACTAAAGTGTCTGAATCAAGCCTGGAAAGTCAGTGGTCATGTATATGTATGTTAGGGGTATATATTTTGTTTTGAGTCCCTCCACTAGATTAACCCAGCCACTTATAACTAAAGTGTCTGAATCAAGCCTGGAAAGTCAGTGGTCATGTATATGTATGTTAGGGGTATATATTTTGTTTGAGTCCCTCCACTAGATTAACCCAGCCACTTATAACTAAAGTGTCTGAATCAAGCCTGGAAAGTCAGTGGTCATGTATATGTATGTTAGGGGTATATATTTTGTTTGAGTCCCTCCACTAGATTAACCCAGCCACTTATAACTAAAGTGTCTGAATCAAGCCTGGAAAGTCAGTGGTCATGTATATGTATGTTAGGGGTATATATTTTGTTTGAGTCCCTCCACTAGATTAACCCAGCCACTTATAACTAAAGTGTCTGAATCAAGCCTGGAAAGTCAGTGGTCATGTATATGTATGTTAGGGGTATATATTTTGTTTGAGTCCCTCCACTAGATTAACCCAGCCACTTATAACTAAAGTGTCTGAATCAAGCCTGGAAAGTCAGTGGTCATGTATATGTATGTTAGGGGTATATATTTTGTTTGAGTCCCTCCACTAGATTAACCCAGTCACTTATAACTAAAGTGTCTGAATCAAGCCTGGAAAGTCAGTGGTCATGTATATGTATGTTAGGGGTATATATTTTGTTTGAGTCCCTCCACTAGATTAACCCAGCCACTTATAACTAAAGTGTCTGAATCAAGCCTGGAAAGTCAGTGGTCATGTATATGTATGTTAGGGGTATATATTTTGTTTGAGTCCCTCCACTAGATTAACCCAGCCACTTATAACTAAAGTGTCTGAATCAAGCCTGGAAAGTGAGTGGTCATGTATATGTATGTTAGGGGTATATATTTTGTTTTGAGTCCCTCCACTAGATTAACCCAGCCACTTATAACTAAAGTGTCTGAATCAAGCCTGGAAAGTCAGTGGTCATGTATATGTATGTTAGGGGTATATATTTTGTTTGAGTCCCTCCACTAGATTAACCCAGTCACTTATAACTAAAGTGTCTGAATCAAGCCTGGAAAGTCAGTGGTCATGTATATGTATGTTAGGGGTATATATTTTGTTTGAGTCCCTTCACTAGATTAACCCAGCCACTTATAACTAAAGTGTCTGAATCAAGCCTGGAAAGTCAGTGGTCATGTATATGTATGTTAGGGGTATATATTTTGTTTGAGTCCCTCCACTAGATTAACCCAGCCACTTATAACTAAAGTGTCTGAATCAAGCCTGGAAAGTCAGTGGTCATGTATATGTATGTTAGGGGTATATATTTTGTTTGAGTCCCTCCACTAGATTAACCCAGCCACTTATAACTAAAGTGTCTGAATCAAGCCTGGAAAGTCAGTGGTCATGTATATGTATGTTAGGGGTATATATTTTGTTTTGAGTCCCTCCACTAGATTAACCCAGCCACTTATAACTAAAGTGTCTGAATCAAGCCTGGAAAGTCAGTGGTCATGTATATGTATGTTAGGGGTATATATTTTGTTTGAGTCCCTCCACTAGATTAACCCAGTCACTTATAACTAAAGTGTCTGAATCAAGCCTGGAAAGTCAGTGGTCATGTATATGTATGTTAGGGGTATATATTTTGTTTGAGTCCCTTCACTAGATTAACCCAGCCACTTATAACTAAAGTGTCTGAATCAAGCCTGGAAAGTCAGTGGTCATGTATATGTATGTTAGGGGTATATATTTTGTTTGGGTCCCTCCACTAGATTAACCCAGCCACTTATAACTAAAGTGTCTGAATCAAGCCTGGAAAGTGAGTGGTCATGTATATGTATGTTAGGGGTATATATTTTGCCTTTTTCTATGATTTTATTATTTCGTTGAATTCTGGAACTGTTTTAACATTAATATTTTTCTATATGGGGTCTTTTTCGCGGAATGGGAATGCGACTCCCGAAAAAATTGAAAAATTTATAACACTTATTAAAAGATTTGTCGATGAAATTTATCCAATGATATATATAGCCTTCCGAAGACAACATCCGTGTCCTTTCCATTTTCATCTTTTTTGTTTCGAAGCCAACATCAACATTCAATTCCTGGAATTACATCATCCATTTACGGACACCTACTGTAGTATTATACAGATTTGTTTTCATTATTTTTGACCAACAACGGTACTTTCATTTCATGTTTATTTTTAGGTGGAACATACTTTAAAAGTATGTTTTGCCGACATAAATACATCAGCAGTGAGTCAAAGTTAACAGGTCAAAACCTCTTCGGGATTTTCTAGACTTTTCATTAGATAGTATGTCAAACATTTGAACACGTGTTATCTGAAGCACTGGTTTCCCAATCCTGAACAAAACTACGATGGTTGAGAACTAACGACACTGACAAACCAGTTGAATTGTAACCCCCAGCAGCGTAGCATATAGACTACGTTATAAAATTTATTCTAAAATTAAAAACAGAAAACACACATTTCGGAACAGGACAAAGGTAGAAAGGTACAATTTTTGTACACTTGCTGAAATATGTACACGTATTTTTTGTCGTTCACATGTCAATTTTCAGATGCAATATGAAAAAAACAGACGCATTTAGCGTCTTTGCGTCCGGTAATTTCGAGCCCTGATCCTTGTAGTCATGAAAGCGTTTTAAAACACTTTGGTATCCTAGTAGTCATGTAAGCATTTTAAAACACTTTGGTGTCCTCGTAGTCATGCAAGCGTTTGAAAACACTTTGGTATCCTAGTAGTCATGTAAGTATTTTAAAACACTTTGGTGTCCTCGTAGTCATGCAAGCGTTTGAAAACACTTTGGTATCCTAGTAGTCATGTAAGCAAATCACATATTTTAAATGAATCTAATTTAAGAAAAATATTACTTGCAAATTATGGGAGTCCCAATGTTTCTGCATAGCCTTTTCACCTCCAATCAGGAGAGTAACAATATCAAAGATGATTTTAATTAGCAACTATTAATAGCTTTTTTCCAAGGAAGCAAGGATTTCTATGTCAGTTGACTAGTGGGTGGTGAATGGAGAGTAATAGGAGCGTCATCAGCTGTGAGCTACCGATGATAGGATGGACACCGAAAATAAAATTTCTTTGGTAGCAATAACTTACCGAAAGTGTTTTTGATATACTCTGTTTGATATCTGCTGTTTCTTTCAATTCTACAATAACTGTGTATGTGCTGTAAAATATATTACATCAGTTGACAGTAATGTATATAGTATCAGTAGACATAACGCATATGGCATCATTAAATTTTAATGCATACAGCATCAGTAGAAAATAACGGATGAAATATCAGTAGACAGTAACGAATATAGTATCAGTAGAGAGCAACACATATATTATCAATAGACAGTAACAGATATAGTATCAGTAGACAGTAACAGATATATTATCAATAGACAGCAACAGATATATTATCAGTGTAGAAAGTTCCGATATTACTGTGAAATCCATACTTGCAAAACAATTAATTCCCACGAATGTGACACCTCTATCTCAACAAGCATAAAATGGTTGGAAAAAGCATGACAAAATAAATTGCAGCATTGTTGCACAATAACACGTCCATAATTTTGAAATACCATTAAAGTACCTGTAAAATGGTATTTATATTTCAACTTTTTCTTGACACAAAGATCATGCTGTTTGATGGTTGTTTAACCTCAGGGGAGAGTGCTGTTTTTCAGCTATCTACCAACTAGTGGGCAATTAAAGGTGCCTTGAATTTTTCTTTTTTCTGGCAGCTGAGTACTTATTTATGACCCAATGGTATAGTTGTGTATTTTATTCTTCCATTGCACCCCCAAATTTTGGTGAGGTTCGTGTTGCCCAATCTTTAGTTTTCTGTGTAGTGTTTTGTAGAGCCTTGTTCTTTTGTCCTTTTTCTCTCTTACTTGTTTTTGGGTGTAAGAGTAAAATAAATACAGGTGTGAAATTTGTTTCCGGATGGAATAAAGTTACTAGTAAGATAAATCTATGGACCATATTTTACTTGGAAGAAATTCCCCCAAGAACTATTTCAACTAGGAATTTATTCCAGGGACCTTTTTAAAACTACGAGTTTATTTGCAACCTTAGATTTACTTTATTAGAAATATTGGTTAATACCAGGACCAACTTATCGCTTTCATAAGTTGCTGATATGACCATATTTATCGCTTACCCATCATGTCATATTTGGGAGTAACTATTTAAGTGTACTACGTCTTATTTGCAAAAATGTGGCTGTCATGGTCATTATCGTATGGTAGTTGGATTTATAACTACCTATGCAATCAGTGCATATCACTACTAAAGTTGTGAGTTCGAATCCCGCTCAGGCAATACAACATGGTGTGATAAAGTTTGTCATTGACTTACGGCAGTTCGGTGGTTTTCTCAGAGTACTCTGGTTTCCTCTACCAATAAAACTGACAGTCTCAATATAGCTGAAATATTGTTGAAAGTGGCGTGAAACACCATAATACTAACCCGCAAAAATACGATGTTCGGTTCGTCTTCACCTTCAATTGTTCGTAGGAGGCGCATGTCTTAGCTACGTTACTTGTGTTTGTTTGCATATAGTGGTGTCCAACACATATCGTGTTGTGTTTTTGCTTTGTTTTTGCTTTGACTTGTGTACCCTATGTTGCCAGTTTCTCAGGATTGTCCTTTGTTGATTGCCCCTTCGGTATTCTCTAACATTTATTTTCAAAAGCCTAATCGCCCATTTTGTACTTACAAAGTTCCTAATTGATCAGGTAACAAAGTGAAGGTACCATTTATCCTGTCTCCAGCACTGATATTGTACTGATGTCTTACTGGTGGCACCGCAGAAGAAAAGTCGTCCATTATTCTGACGTCGTATGTCGTTGTAACAGACCCGGAATTTGTAACTTCATATACAATTTCTCTTGTTTTGTTTATAGTTATGTCATCTGGTAAAATATCATACAGATATGGCTTAACAATAATACCATATGAACGTGGACCGATATATAAACTTTAAAGCTGTATCAAGATCACCAAAACCGCATTGGTGGTATAATGGTAAGTGTGCCCGACTCCAGTGTGATAGAATGTGGGTTCGAGCCCCGATCGGGTCTTGAACCAAAGACTAAAAAAAATTGGTATTTGTTGCTTCTCCACTAAGCATGCAGCATTAAGGAGAAAGAGCAACGACTGGTTGGCTCGGAATCAGGATAAAATGTCTCTGAGTGGGGCCACATGTCTATTCACGGACTGTTGTTTCAGTGAGCTAGCACTATACAAATCCAGCTAAGCGTGTTGGTCTAGTACAGAGCGAACCGCTTCATCATTTCATTGAAAATTAACTTGTTATCGCCATGAGATAGCTGACAAACTGCTGAGTTGTCATCAAACCACAATCACTCACTCACTCAAAATCGCCATATTTATTGTGAGGAAGATCTGCCATCCACAATGATTTGATCAGTCTCAGTCTAGCTTCCCTGTTTATGTTGGTTTGAAAGTAATACTCGTAATATTTGAGGAAGGTGTCGTCACAAGTTTCTTGTGGTCAGAAGTTAAAGACCTTAATAATCATCCGTCATCCGATGAACACGACAAACCAGCCGCAAGTTATTAACAAACTTCCCCCGATGAACACGACAGACCAGCCGCAAGCCATTTACAAACATCCCCCGATGAAGACAACAGACCAGCCGCAAGTTACTGACAAACTTCCCCCGATGAACACGACAAACCAGCCGCAAGTTATTAACAAACTTCCCCCGATGAACACGACAGACCAGCCGCAAGCCATTTACAAACATCCCCCGATGAAGACAACAGACCAGCCGCAAGTTACTGACAAACTTCCCCCGATGAACACAACAGATCAGCCGTAAGTTACTGACAAACGTTCCCCGATGAACACAACAGACCAGCCGCAAGCCATAGACAAACTTCCCCTGATGAAGACAACAGACCAGCCGCAAGTTACTGACAAACTGTCCACGATAAACACAACAGACCAGCCGCAAGTCATTGACACAATTCCACAGGTGAACACGACAGACCAGCCGCAAGTTACTGACAAACTTACCCCGATGAAGACAACAGATCAGCCGCAAACCATTGACAAACTTCCTCCAATGAACACAACAGACCAGCCACAAGTTACTGACAAACTTTCCCCGATAAACACAACAGACCAGTCTCAAGTTACTGACAAACTTCTCCAATAAACACAACAGACCAGCCGCAAGTTACTGACAAGCCTCCCCCGATGAACATAACTGACCAGCCACAAGTTACTGACAAACTTCCCCCGATGAAGACAACAAACCAGCTGCAAGTTACTGACAAATCTCCCCCGATGAACACGACAGACCATCCGCAAGTCATTGGCAAACTTCCTTCGATAAACACAAGACCAGCAGCAAGTTACTGACAAACTTTCCCTGATAAACACAACAGACCAACCGCAAGTTACTGACAAACTTCCCCGACAAACACAACAGACCAGCCACAAGTTACTGACAAGCTGCCACAGATGAACACAACAGACTAGTCGTAAGCTACTGACAAACTTCCCCTGATGAAGACAACAGACCATCTGCAAGTTACTGACAAACTTCCCGCGATGAACATGACAGACCAGCGGCAAGTCATTGACAAATTTTCCTCGATAAACACAACAGACAAGCCGCAAGTTACTGCCAAACTTCCCCGATAAACACGACAGATCAGCTGCAGTTACTGACAAACTTCCCCCCGATGAAGACAACAGACCAGTCGCAAGCTACTGACAAACTTCCCCCGATAAACACAACAGACCAGCTGCAAGTTACTGTCAAACTTCCCCCGATAAACACAACAGACCAGCCGCAAGTCATTGACAAACTCCCCCGATTAACACAACAGACCAGCCAAAAGTCATTGACAAACTTCCCCTGATAAACACAACAGACCAGCCGTAAGTCATTGACAAACTTCCCCCCGATGAAGACAACAGACCAGTCGCAAGCTACTGACAAACTTCCCCCGATAAACACAACAGACCAGCCGCAAGTTACTGACAAACCTCCCCCGATAAACACAACAGACCAGCTGCAAGTCATTGACAAACTCCCCCCGATACACACAACAGACCAGCCTTAAGTTACTGACAAACCTCCCCTGATAAACAACAGACCAGCTGTAAGTTACTGACAAATCTCTCCCGATAAACACAACAGACCAGCTGCAAGTCATTGACAAACTTCCCCCGATGAACACAACAGACTAGTCGAAAGCTACTGACAAACCTCCCCGTCTAACACAACAGACCAGCCACAAGTTACTGACAAGCTGCCACAGATGAACACGACAGACTAGTCGAAAGCTACTGACAAACATCCCCTGATGAAGACAACAGACCAGCTGCAAGTTACTGACAAACTTCCCCCGATGAACACGACAGACCAGCCGCAAGTTATTGACAAACTTCCCCCAAAGAACACGATAGACCAGCCGCAAGTTACTGGCAAACTTCACCAGATAAACACAACAGACCAGCCACAAGTTACTGGCAAACTTCCCTGATAAACACAACAGATCAGCCACAAGTTACTCACAAGCTTCCCCAGATAAACACAACAGACCAGTCACAAGTTACTGGCAAACTTCCCTGATAAACACAACAGACCAGCCACAAGTTACTGACAAACTTCCCTGATAAACACAACAGACCAGCCACAAGTTACTGACAAACTTCCCCAGATAAACACAACTGACCAGCCACAAGTTACTGACAAACTTCCCCAGATAAACACAACTGACCAGCCACAAGTTACTGACAAACTTCCCCAGATAAACACAACTGACCAGCCACAAGTTACTGACAAACTTCCCCAGATAAACACAACTGACCAGCCACAAGTTACTGACAAACTTCCCCAGATAAACACAACAGACCAGCCACAAGTTACTGACAAACTTCCCCAGATAAACACAACTGACCAGCCACAAGTTACTGACAAACTTCCCCAGATAAACACAACTGACCAGCCACAAGTTACTGACAAACTTCCCCAGATAAACACAACTGACCAGCCACAAGTTACTGACAAACTTCCCCAGATAAACACAACTGACCAGCCACAAGTTACTGACAAACTTCCCCAGATAAACACAACAGACCAGCCACAAGTTACTGACAAACTTCCCCAGATAAACACAACTGACCAGCCACAAGTTACTGACAAACTTTATCTCACCATCACTAATTGGTTGATTCTTGTTGAAGTGGGTTTGTCATTAATGGGATAGATAATGATCACTCTTTTGAAGAAGCTGGCCATCTTCAGATTTCGCAAAAGGCAAACTTATGTTCTTTTGTTCCTTGGAGTTGCTTTTGTGTTTGTTTCTACTATTATTGGTAGTTTCATATACAGGACCCCCTCCCCTCACGTTGTTCCTATATCACTCCCTATATTGGTGTATTTTATTCTCCTTATCAGACATTCAGGAATGGACTTGAACATTATAAACTTCTTGAAGGAATATTTTATATGAAACGGGAACTGGTTACCCTAGGTGCTTTGACAGAGTGTGTGTTGCTAAACTTTCTTTATGTTTCTGTGTTTTTTTGCTTTGTATGTCTTCGTTGTGTCCGAATGCCTTTTACATGTCAACGCAGTTACAAACAACTCCACACTAGTGGGTCTGTACACATTTGGTAGTGTTCTATACAAGAATGATTTTTACATGTCGACACAGTTACAAACAACTCCACACTAGCGGGTCTGTACACATTTGGTAGTGTTCTATACAAGAATGATTTTTACATGTCGACGCAGTTACAAACAACTCCACACTAGCAGGTCTGTACACATTTGGTAGCGTTCTATACAAGAACGATTTTTACATGTCGACAGTTACAAACAACTCCACACTATTGGGTCTGTACACATTTGGTAGTGTTCTATACAAGAATGATTTTTACATGTCGACGCAGTTACAAACAACTCCACACTAGTGGGTCTGTACACATTTGGTAGTGTTCTATACAAGAATGATTTTTACATGTCGACGCAGTTACAAACAACTCCACACTAGAGGATCTGTACACATTTGGTAGTGTTCTATACAAGAATGAGTTTTACATGTCGACACAGTTACAAACAACTCCACACTAGCGGGTCTGTACACATTTGGTAGTGTTCTATACAAGAATGATTTTTACATGTGGACGCAGTTACAAACAACTCCACACTAGTGGGTCTGTACACATTTGGTAGCGTTCTATACAAGAATGATTTTGACATGTCGACGCAGTTACAAACAACTCCACACTAGTGGATCTGTACACATTTGGTAGTTTTCTATACAAGAATGATTTTTACATGTCGATGCAGTTACAAACAACTCCACACTAGCGGGTCTGTACACATTTGGCAGTGTTCTATACAAGAATGATTTTTACATGTCGATGCAGTTACAAACAACTCCACACATGTGGTAGTGTTCTATACAAGAATGATTTTTGCATGTCGACACAGCTACAAACAACTCCACACTAGCGGGTCTGTACACATTTGGTAGTATTCTATATAAGAATGATTTTTACATGTCGACACAGCTACAAACAACTCCACACTAGTGGATCTGTACACATTTGGTAGTGTTCTATAAAAGAATGATTTTTGCATGTCGACACAGCTACAAACAACTCCACACTAGCGGGTCTGTACACATTTGGTAGTATTCTATATAAGAATGATTTTTACATGTCGACACAGCTACAAACAACTCCACACTAGTGGATCTGTACACATTTGGTAGTGTTCTATACAAGAATGATTTTTACATGTTGACACAGTTACAAACAACTCCACACTAGCGGGTCTGTACACATTTGGTAGTATTCTATATAAGAATGATTTTTACATGTCGACACAGTTACAAACAACTCCACACTAGCAGGTCTGTACACATTTGGTAGTGTTCTATACAAGAATGATTTTTACATGTTGACACAGTTACAAACAACTCCACAATAGAGGATCTGTACACATTTGGTAGTGTTCTATACAAGAATGATTTTTACATGTCGACACAGTTACAAACAACTCCACACTAGTGGGTCTGTACACATTTGGTAGTGTTCTATATAAGAATGATTTTTACATGTCGACACAGTTACAAACAACTCCACACTAGTGGGTCTGTACACATTTGGTAGTGTTCTATAAAAGAATGATTTTTACATGTCGACACAGTTACAAACAACTCCACACTAGCTGGTCTGTGCACATTTGGTAGTGTTCTATACAAGAATGAGCTTTAAATGTCGACACAGTTACAAACAACTCCACACTAGCGGGTCTGTACACATTTGGTAGTGTTCTATAAAAGAATGATTTTTACATGTCGCCACAGTTACAAACAACTCCACACTAGCTGGTCTGTACACATTTGGTAGTGTTCTATACAAGAATGATTTTTACATGTTGACACAGTTACAAACAACTCCACACTAGTGGGTCTGTACACATTTGGTAGTGTTCTATACAAGAATGATTTTTACATGTCGATGCAGTTACAAACAACTCCACACTAGTGGGTCTGTACACATTTGGTAGTGTTCTATACAAGAATGATTTTTACATGTCGACACAGTTACAAACAACTCCACACTAGTGGGTCTGTACACATTTGGTAGTGTACTATACAAGAATGATTTTTAAATGTCGATACAGTTACAAACAACTCCACACTAGTGGGTCTGTACACATTTGGTAGTGTTCTATACAAGAATGATTTTTACATGTCGACACAGTTACAAACAACTCCACACTAGTGGGTCTGTACACATTTGGTAGTGTTCTATACAAGAATGATTTTTACATGTTGACACAGTTACAAACAACTCCACACTAGCGGGTCTGTACACATTTGGTAGTGTACTATACAAGAATGATTTTTACATGTCGCCACAGTTACAAACAACTCCACACTAGTGGGTCTGTACACATTTGGTAGTGTTCTATAAAAGAATGATTTTTACATGTCGACACAGTTACAAACAACTCCACACTAGCGGGTCTGTACACATTTGGTAGTGTTCTATACAAGAATGATTTTTACATGTCGATACAGTTACAAACAACTCCACACTAGTGGGTCTGTACACATTTGGTAGTGTTCTATACAAGAATGATTTTTACATGTCGACACAGTTACAAACAACTCCACACTAGTGGGTCTGTACACATTTGGTAGTGTTCTATACAAGAATGATTTTTACATGTTGACACAGTTACAAACAACTCCACACTAGCGGGTCTGTACACATTTGGTAGTGTACTATACAAGAATGATTTTTACATGTCGCCACAGTTACAAACAACTCCACACTAGTGGGTCTGTACACATTTGGTAGTGTTCTATAAAAGAATGATTTTTACATGTCGACACAGTTACAAACAACTCCACACTAGCGGGTCTGTACACATTTGGTAGTGTTCTATACAAGAATGATTTTTACATGTCGACACAGTTACAAACAACTCCACACTAGTGGGTCTGTACACATTTGGTAGTGTTCTATACAAGAATGATTTTTACATGTTGACACAGTTACAAACAACTCCACACTAGCGGGTCTGTACACATTTGGTAGTGTTCTATACAAGAATGATTTTTACATGTTGACACAGCTACAAACAACTTCACACTAGTGGGTCTGTACACATTTGGTAGTGTACTATACAAGAATGATTTTTACATGTCGCCACAGTTACAAACAACTCCACACTAGTGGGTCTGTACACATTTGGTAGTGTTCTATAAAAGAATGATTTTTACATGTCGACACAGTTACAAACAACTCCACACTAGCGGGTCTGTACACATTTGGTAGTGTTCTATACAAGAATGAGTTTTACATGTCTACACAGTTACAAACAACTCCACACTAGTGGGTCTGTACACATTTGGTAGTGTTCTATACAAGAATGATTTTTACATGTCGACACAGCTACAAACAACTCCACACTAGTGGGTCTGTACACATTTGGTAGTGTTCTATACAAGAATGATTTTTACATGTCGACACAGTTACAAACAACTCCACACTAGCGGGTCTGTACACATTTGGTAGTGTTCTATACAAGAATGATTTTTACATGTCGACACAGTTACAAACATATCCACACTAGTGGGTCTGTACACATTTGGTAGTGTTCTATACAAGAATGATTTTTACATGTCGACACAGTTACAAACAACTCCACACTAGTGGGTCTGTACACATTTGGTAGTGTTCTATACAAGAATGATTTTTACATGTCGACACAGTTACAAACAACTCCACACTAGCGGGTCTGTACACATTTGGTAGTGTTCTATACAAGAATGATTTTTACATGTCGACACAGTTACAAACAACTCCACACTAGTGGGTCTGCACACATTTGGTAGTGTTCTATACAAGAATGATTTTTACATGTCGACACAGTTACAAACAACTCCACACTAGCGGGTCTGTACACATTTGGTAGTGTTCTATACAAGAATGATTTTTACATGTTGACACAGTTACAAACAACTCCACACTAGCAGGTCTGTACACATTTGGTAGTGTACTATACAAGAATGATTCTTACATGTCGACACAGTTACAAACAACTCCACACTAGCGGGTCTGTACACATTTGGTAGTGTTCTATACAAGAATGATTTTTACATGTTGACACAGTTACAAACAACTCCACACTAGTGGGTCTGTACACATTTGGTAGTGTACTATACAAGAATGATTCTTACATGTCGATGCAGTTACAAACAACTCCACACTAGCGGGTCTGTACACATTTGGTAGTGTTCTATACAAGAATGATTTTTACATGTCGATACAGTTACAAACAACTCCACACTAGCGGGTCTGTACACATTTGGTAGTGTTCTATACAAGAATGATTTTTACATGTTGACACAGTTACAAACAACTCCACACTAGTGGGTCTGTACACATTTGGTAGTGTTCTATACAAGAATGATTTTTACATGTTGACACAGTTACAAACAACTCCACACTAGCGGGTCTGTACACATTTGGTAGTGTTCTATACAAGAATGATTTTTACATGTCGCCACAGTTACAAACAACTCCACACTAGTGGGTCTGTACACATTTGGTAGTGTTCTATACAAGAATGATTCTTACATGTCGATACAGTTACAAACAACTCCACACTAGTGGGTCTGTACACATTTGGTAGTGTACTATACAAGAATGATTCTTACATGTCGATGCAGTTACAAACAACTCCACACTAGCGGGTCTGTACACATTTGGTAGTGTTCTATACAAGAATGATTTTTACATGTCGATACAGTTACAAACAACTCCACACTAGTGGGTCTGTACACATTTGGTAGTGTACTATACAAGAATGATTTTTACATGTCGATACAGTTACAAACAACTCCACACTAGCGGGTCTGTACACATTTGGTAGTGTTCTATACAAGAATGATTTTTACATGTCGATACAGTTACAAACAACTCCACACTAGTGGGTCTGTACACATTTGGTAGTGTTCTATACAAGAATGATTTTTACATGTTGACACAGTTACAAACAACTCCACACTAGTGGGTCTGTACACATTTGGTAGTGTACTATACAAGAATGATTCTTACATGTCGACACAGTTACAAACAACTCCACACTAGTGGGTCTGTACACATTTGGTAGTGTTCTATACAAGAATGATTTTTACATGTCGATTCAGTTACAAACAACTCCACACTAGCGGGTCTGTACACATTTGGTAGTGTTCTATACAAGAATGATTTTTACATGTCGATACAGTTACAAACAACTCCACACTAGTGGGTCTGTACACATTTGGTAGTGTTCTATACAAGAATGATTTTTACATGTCGATACAGTTACAAACAACTCCACACTAGTGGGTCTGTACACATTTGGTAGTGTTCTATACAAGAATGATTTTTACATGTCGATGCAGTTACAAACAACTCCACACTAGCGGGTCTGTACACATTTGGTAGTGTTCTATACAAGAATGATTTTTACATGTCGATACAGTTACAAACAACTCCACACTAGTGGGTCTGTACACATTTGGTAGTGTTCTATACAAGAATGATTTTTACATGTCGATACAGTTACAAACAACTCCACACTAGTGGGTCTGTACACATTTGGTAGTGTTCTATACAAGAATGATTTTTACATGTCGATGCAGTTACAAACAACTCCACACTAGCGGGTCTGTACACATTTGGTAGTGTACTATACAAGAATGATTTTTACATGTCGACACAGTTACAAACAACTCCACACTAGTGAATCTGTACACATTTGGTAGTGTACTATACAATAATGATTTTTACATGTCGATACAGTTACAAACAACTCCACACTAGTGGGTCTGTACACATTTGGTAGTGTACTATACAAGAATGATTCTTACATGTCGATGCAGTTACAAACAACTCCACACTAGTGGGTCTGTACACATTTGGTAGTGTTCTATACAAGAATGATTCTTACATGTCGATGCAGTTACAAACAACTCCACACTAGTGGGTCTGTACACATTTGGTAGTGTACTATACAAGAATGATTTTTACATGTCGATACAGTTACAAACAACTCCACACTAGTGGGTCTGTACACATTTGGTAGTGTACTATACAAGAATGATTTTTACATGTCGATTCAGTTACAAACAACTCCACACTAGTGGGTCTGTACACATTTGGTAGTGTACTATACAAGAATGATTCTTACATGTCGATACAGTTACAAACAACTCCACACTAGTGGGTCTGTACACATTTGGTAGTGTTCTATACAAGAATGATTTTTACATGTCGACACAGTTACAAACAACTCCACACTAGTGGGTCTGTACACATTTGGTAGTGTACTATACAAGAATGATTTTTACATGTCGATACAGTTACAAACAACTCCACACTAGTGGGTCTGTACACATTTGGTAGTGTTCTATACAAGAATGATTTTTACATGTCGACACAGTTACAAACAACTCCACACTAGTGGGTCTGTACACATTTGGTAGTGTACTATACAAGAATGATTTTTACATGTCGATACAGTTACAAACAACTCCACACTAGTGGGTCTGTACACATTTGGTAGTGTTCTATACAAGAATGATTTTTACATGTCGACACAGTTACAAACAACTCCACACTAGTGGGTCTGTACACATTTGGTAGTGTACTATACAAGAATGATTCTTACATGTCGATACAGTTACAAACAACTCCACACTAGTGGGTCTGTACACATTTGGTAGTGTTCTATACAAGAATGATTTTTACATGTCGATTCAGTTACAAACAACTCCACACTAGTGGGTCTGTACACATTTGGTAGTGTACTATACAAGAATGATTCTTACATGTCGATACAGTTACAAACAACTCCACACTAGTGGGTCTGTACACATTTGGTAGTGTACTATACAAGAATGATTTTTACATATCGATTCAGTTACAAACAACTCCACACTAGTGGGTCTGTACACATTTGGTAGTGTACTATACAAGAATGATTCTTACATGTCGATACAGTTACAAACAACTCCACACTAGTGGGTCTGTACACATTTGGTAGTGTTCTATACAAGAATGATTTTTACATGTCGATTCAGTTACAAACAACTCCACACTAGTGGGTCTGTACACATTTGGTAGTGTTCTATACAAGAATGATTTTTACATGTCGACACAGTTACAAACAACTCCACACTAGTGGGTCTGTACACATTTGGTAGTGTACTATACAAGAATGATTTTTACATGTCGATTCAGTTACAAACAACTCCACACTAGTGGGTCTGTACACATTTGGTAGTGTACTATACAAGAATGATTCTTACATGTCGATACAGTTACAAACAACTCCACACTAGTGGGTCTGTACACATTTGGTAGTGTTCTATACAAGAATGATTTTTACATGTCGATTCAGTTACAAACAACTCCACACTAGTGGGTCTGTACACATTTGGTAGTGTTCTATACAAGAATGATTTTTACATGTCGACACAGTTACAAACAACTCCACACTAGTGGGTCTGTACACATTTGGTAGTGTACTATACAAGAATGATTCTTACATGTCGACACAGTTACAAACAACTCCACACTAGTGGGTCTGTACACATTTGGTAGTGTACTATACAAGAATGATTCTTACATGTCGATACAGTTACAAACAACTCCACACTAGTGGGTCTGTACACATTTGGTAGTGTACTATACAAGAATGATTCTTACATGTCGATACAGTTACAAACAACTCCACACTAGTGGGTCTGTACACATTTGGTAGTGTTCTATACAAGAATGATTCTTACATGTCGACACAGTTACAAACAACTCCACACTAGTGGGTCTGTACACATTTGGTAGTGTACTATACAAGAATGATTCTTACATGTCGATACAGTTACAAACAACTCCACACTAGCGGGTCTGTACACATTTGGTAGTGTACTATACAAGAATGATTCTTACATGTCGATACAGTTACAAACAACTCCACACTAGTGGGTCTGTACACATTTGGTAGTGTACTATACAAGAATGATTCTTACATGTCGATACAGTTACAAACAACTCCACACTAGTGGGTCTGTACACATTTGGTAGTGTTCTATACAAGAATGATTTTTACATGTCGATTCAGTTACAAACAACTCCACACTAGTGGGTCTGTACACATTTGGTAGTGTTCTATACAAGAATGATTTTTACATGTCGATTCAGTTACAAACAACTCCACACTAGTGGATCTGTACACATTTGGTAGTGTTCTATACAAGAATGATTTTTACATGTCGATACAGTTACAAACAACTCCACACTAGCGGGTCTGTACACATTTGGTAGTGTTCTATACAAGAATGATTCTTACATGTCGACACAGTTACAAACAACTCCACACTAGCGGGTCTGTACACATTTGGTAGTGTTCTATACAAGAATGATTTTTACATGTCGACACAGTTACAAACAACTCCACACTAGTGGGTCTGTACACATTTGGTAGTGTTCTATACAAGAATGATTCTTACATGTCGATACAGTTACAAACAACTCCACACTAGTGGGTCTGTACACATTTGGTAGTGTACTATACAAGAATGATTCTTACATGTCGATACAGTTACAAACAACTCCACACTAGTGGGTCTGTACACATTTGGTAGTGTTCTATACAAGAATGATTTTTACATGTCGATTCAGTTACAAACAACTCCACACTAGTGGGTCTGTACACATTTGGTAGTGTTCTATACAAGAATGATTCTTACATGTCGATACAGTTACAAACAACTCCACACTAGTGGGTCTGTACACATTTGGTAGTGTACTATACAAGAATGATTCTTACATGTCGATACAGTTACAAACAACTCCACACTAGTGGGTCTGTACACATTTGGTAGTGTTCTATACAAGAATGATTTTTACATGTCGATTCAGTTACAAACAACTCCACACTAGTGGGTCTGTACACATTTGGTAGTGTTCTATACAAGAATGATTCTTACATGTCGATACAGTTACAAACAACTCCACACTAGTGGGTCTGTACACATTTGGTAGTGTACTATACAAGAATGATTCTTACATGTCGATACAGTTACAAACAACTCCACACTAGTGGGTCTGTACACATTTGGTAGTGTTCTATACAAGAATGATTTTTACATGTCGATTCAGTTACAAACAACTCCACACTAGTGGGTCTGTACACATTTGGTAGTGTTCTATACAAGAATGATTTTTACATGTCGACACAGTTACAAACAACTCCACACTAGTGGGTCTGTACACATTTGGTAGTGTACTATACAAGAATGATTCTTACATGTCGATACAGTTACAAACAACTCCACACTAGTGGATCTGTACACATTTGGTAGTGTACTATACAAGAATGATTCTTACATGTCGATACAGTTACAAACAACTCCACACTAGTGGATCTGTACACATTTGGTAGTGTACTATACAAGAATGATTTTTACATGTCGATTCAGTTACAAACAACTCCACACTAGTGGGTCTGTACACATTTGGTAGTGTTCTATACAAGAATGATTCTTACATGTCGATACAGTTACAAACAACTCCACACTAGTGGGTCTGTACACATTTGGTAGTGTTCTATACAAGAATGATTTTTACATGTCGATTCAGTTACAAACAACTCCACACTAGTGGGTCTGTACACATTTGGTAGTGTTCTATACAAGAATGATTCTTACATGTCGATACAGTTACAAACAACTCCACACTAGTGGGTCTGTACACATTTGGTAGTGTACTATACAAGAATGATTCTTACATGTCGATACAGTTACAAACAACTCCACACTAGCGGGTCTGTACACATTTGGTAGTGTACTATACAAGAATGATTCTTACATGTCGATACAGTTACAAACAACTCCACACTAGCGGGTCTGTACACATTTGGTAGTGTTCTATACAAGAATGATTTTTACATGTCGACACAGTTACAAACAACTCCACACTAGTGGGTCTGTACACATTTGGTAGTGTACTATACAAGAATGATTCTTACATGTCGATACAGTTACAAACAACTCCACACTAGCGGGTCTGTACACATTTGGTAGTGTACTATACAAGAATGATTCTTACATGTCGATACAGTTACAAACAACTCCACACTAGCGGGTCTGTACACATTTGGTAGTGTACTATACAAGAATGATTCTTACATGTCGATACAGTTACAAACAACTCCACACTAGCGGGTCTGTACACATTTGGTAGTGTTCTATACAAGAATGATTTTTACATGTCGACACAGTTACAAACAACTCCACACTAGTGGGTCTGTACACATTTGGTAGTGTTCTATACAAGAATGATTCTTACATGTCGATACAGTTACAAACAACTCCACACTAGTGGATCTGTACACATTTGGTAGTGTACTATACAAGAATGATTCTTACATGTCGATACAGTTACAAACAACTCCACACTAGTGGATCTGTACACATTTGGTAGTGTACTATACAAGAATGATTTTTACATGTCGATTCAGTTACAAACAACTCCACACTAGTGGGTCTGTACACATTTGGTAGTGTACTATACAAGAATGATTCTTACATGTCGATACAGTTACAAACAACTCCACACTAGTGGATCTGTACACATTTGGTAGTGTACTATACAAGAATGATTTTTACATGTCGATTCAGTTACAAACAACTCCACACTAGTGGATCTGTACACATTTGGTAGTGTACTATACAAGAATGATTCTTACATGTCGATACAGTTACAAACAACTCCACACTAGTGGATCTGTACACATTTGGTAGTGTACTATACAAGAATGATTTTTACATGTCGATTCAGTTACAAACAACTCCACACTAGTGGGTCTGTACACATTTGGTAGTGTTCTATACAAGAATGATTCTTACATGTCGATACAGTTACAAACAACTCCACACTAGTGGGTCTGTACACATTTGGTAGTGTTCTATACAAGAATGATTTTTACATGTCGATTCAGTTACAAACAACTCCACACTAGTGGGTCTGTACACATTTGGTAGTGTACTATACAAGAATGATTCTTACATGTCGATACAGTTACAAACAACTCCACACTAGTGGATCTGTACACATTTGGTAGTGTACTATACAAGAATGATTCTTACATGTCGATACAGTTACAAACAACTCCACACTAGTGGATCTGTACACATTTGGTAGTGTACTATACAAGAATGATTTTTACATGTCGATTCAGTTACAAACAACTCCACACTAGTGGGTCTGTACACATTTGGTAGTGTTCTATACAAGAATGATTCTTACATGTCGATACAGTTACAAACAACTCCACACTAGTGGGTCTGTACACATTTGGTAGTGTACTATACAAGAATGATTCTTACATGTTGACACAGTTACAAACAACTCCACACTAGTGGGTCTGTACACATTTGGTAGTGTACTATACAAGAATGATTCTTACATGTCGATACAGTTACAAACAACTCCACACTAGTGGATCTGTACACATTTGGTAGTGTACTATACAAGAATGATTCTTACATGTCGATACAGTTACAAACAACTCCACACTAGTGGGTCTGTACACATTTGGTAGTGTTCTATACAAGAATGATTTTTACATGTCGATGCAGTTACAAACAACTCCACACTAGTGGGTCTGTACACATTTGGTAGTGTTCTATACAAGAATGATTTTTACATGTCGATACAGTTACAAACAACTCCACACTAGTGGGTCTGTACACATTTGGTAGTGTTCTATACAAGAATGATTTTTACATGTCGATGCAGTTACAAACAACTCTACACTAGTGGGTCTGTACACATTTGGTAGTGTTCTATACAAGAATGATTTTTACATGTCGATACAGTTACAAACAACTCCACACTAGTGGGTCTGTACACATTTGGTAGTGTTCTATACAAGAATGATTTTTACATGTCGATGCAGTTACAAACAACTCCACACTAGTGGGTCTGTACACATTTGGTAGTGTTCTATACAAGAATGATTTTTACATGTCGACACAGTTACAAACAACTCCACACTAGTGGGTCTGTACACATTTGGTAGTGTTCTATACAAGAATGATTTTTACATGTCGATTCAGTTACAAACAACTCCACACTAGCGGGTCTGTACACATTTGGTAGTGTTCTATACAAGAATGATTTTTACATGTCGATACAGTTACAAACAACTCCACACTAGCGGGTCTGTACACATTTGGTAGTATTCTATATAAGAATGATTTTTACATGTCGACACAGCTACAAACAACTCCACACTAGTGGATCTGTACACATTTGGTAGTATTCTATAAAAGAATGATTTTTGCATGTCGACACAGCTACAAACAACTCCACACTAGCGGGTCTGTACACATTTGATAGTATTCTATATAAGAATGATTTTTACATGTCGACACAGCTACAAACAACTCCACACTAGTGGATCTGTACACATTTGGTAGTGTTCTATACAAGAATGATTTTTACATGTTGACACAGTTACAAACAACTCCACACTAGCGGGTCTGTACACATTTGGTAGTATTCTATATAAGAATGATTTTTACATGTCGACACAGTTACAAACAACTCCACACTAGCAGGTCTGTACACATTTGGTAGTGTTCTATACAAGAATGATTTTTACATGTCGACACAGTTACAAACAACTCCACACTAGTGGGTCTGTACACATTTGGTAGTGTTCTATACAAGAATGATTTTTACATGTCGACACAGTTACAAACAACTCCACACTAGTGGGTCTGTACACATTTGGTAGTGTTCTATAAAAGAATGATTTTTACATGTCGACACAGTTACAAACAACTCCACACTAGCTGGTCTGTGCACATTTGGTAGTGTTCTATACAAGAATGAGTTTTAAATGTCGACACAGTTACAAACAACTTCACACTAGCGGGTCTGTACTCATTTGGTAGTGTTCTATAAAAGAATGATTTTTACATGTCGCCACAGTTACAAACAACTCCACACTAGCTGGTCTGTACACATTTGGTAGTGTTCTATACAAGAATGATTTTTACATGTTGACACAGTTACAAACAACTCCACACTAGTGGGTCTGTACACATTTGGTAGTGTACTATACAAGAATGATTTTTACATGTCGATGCAGTTACAAACAACTCCACACTAGTGGGTCTGTACACATTTGGTAGTGTTCTATACAAGAATGATTTTTACATGTCGACACAGTTACAAACAACTCCACACTAGTGGGTCTGTACACATTTGGTAGTGTTCTATACAAGAATGATTTTTACATGTCGATACAGTTACAAACAACTCCACACTAGTGGGTCTGTACACATTTGGTAGTGTTCTATACAAGAATGATTTTTACATGTCGACACAGTTACAAACAACTCCACACTAGTGGGTCTGTACACATTTGGTAGTGTTCTATACAAGAATGATTTTTACATGTTGACACAGTTACAAACAACTCCACACTAGCGGGTCTGTACACATTTGGTAGTGTACTATACAAGAATGATTTTTACATGTCGCCACAGTTACAAACAACTCCACACTAGTGGGTCTGTACACATTTGGTAGTGTTCTATAAAAGAATGATTTTTACATGTCGACACAGTTACAAACAACTCCACACTAGCGGGTCTGTACACATTTGGTAGTGTTCTATACAAGAATGATTTTTACATGTCGATACAGTTACAAACAACTCCACACTAGTGGGTCTGTACACATTTGGTAGTGTTCTATACAAGAATGATTTTTACATGTCGACACAGTTACAAACAACTCCACACTAGTGGGTCTGTACACATTTGGTAGTGTTCTATACAAGAATGATTTTTACATGTTGACACAGTTACAAACAACTCCACACTAGCGGGTCTGTACACATTTGGTAGTGTACTATACAAGAATGATTTTTACATGTCGCCACAGTTACAAACAACTCCACACTAGTGGGTCTGTACACATTTGGTAGTGTTCTATAAAAGAATGATTTTTACATGTCGACACAGTTACAAACAACTCCACACTAGCGGGTCTGTACACATTTGGTAGTGTTCTATACAAGAATGATTTTTACATGTCGACACAGTTACAAACAACTCCACACTAGTGGGTCTGTACACATTTGGTAGTGTTCTATACAAGAATGATTTTTACATGTTGACACAGTTACAAACAACTCCACACTAGCGGGTCTGTACACATTTGGTAGTGTTCTATACAAGAATGATTTTTACATGTTGACACAGCTACAAACAACTCCACACTAGTGGGTCTGTACACATTTGGTAGTGTACTATACAAGAATGATTTTTACATGTCGCCACAGTTACAAACAACTCCACACTAGTGGGTCTGTACACATTTGGTAGTGTTCTATAAAAGAATGATTTTTACATGTCGACACAGTTACAAACAACTCCACACTAGCGGGTCTGTACACATTTGGTAGTGTTCTATACAAGAATGATTTTTACATGTCGATTCAGTTACAAACAACTCCACACTAGTGGGTCTGTACACATTTGGTAGTGTTCTATACAAGAATGATTTTTACATGTCGACACAGCTACAAACAACTCCACACTAGTGGGTCTGTACACATTTGGTAGTGTTCTATACAAGAATGATTTTTACATGTCGACACAGTTACAAACAACTCCACACTAGCTGGTCTGTACACATTTGGTAGTGTTCTATACAAGAATGATTTTTACATGTCGACACAGTTACAAACATATCCACACTAGTGGGTCTGTACACATTTGGTAGTGTTCTATACAAGAATGATTTTTACATGTCGACACAGTTACAAACAACTCCACACTAGTGGGTCTGTACACATTTGGTAGTGTTCTATACAAGAATGATTTTTACATGTCGACACAGTTACAAACAACTCCACACTAGTGGGTCTGCACACATTTGGTAGTGTTCTATACAAGAATGATTTTTACATGTCGACACAGTTACAAACAACTCCACACTAGCGGGTCTGTACACATTTGGTAGTGTTCTATACAAGAATGATTTTTACATGTTGACACAGTTACAAACAACTCCACACTAGCGGGTCTGTACACATTTGGTAGTGTACTATACAAGAATGATTCTTACATGTCGACACAGTTACAAACAACTCCACACTAGCGGGTCTGTACACATTTGGTAGTGTTCTATACAAGAATGATTTTTACATGTTGACACAGTTACAAACAACTCCACACTAGTGGGTCTGTACACATTTGGTAGTGTACTATACAAGAATGATTCTTACATGTCGATGCAGTTACAAACAACTCCACACTAGCGGGTCTGTACACATTTGGTAGTGTTCTATACAAGAATGATTTTTACATGTCGATACAGTTACAAACAACTCCACACTAGCGGGTCTGTACACATTTGGTAGTGTTCTATACAAGAATGATTTTTACATGTTGACACAGTTACAAACAACTCCACACTAGTGGGTCTGTACACATTTGGTAGTGTTCTATACAAGAATGATTTTTACATGTTGACACAGTTACAAACAACTCCACACTAGTGGGTCTGTACACATTTGGTAGTGTACTATACAAGAATGATTCTTACATGTCGATGCAGTTACAAACAACTCCACACTAGCGGGTCTGTACACATTTGGTAGTGTTCTATACAAGAATGATTTTTACATGTCGATACAGTTACAAACAACTCCACACTAGTGGGTCTGTACACATTTGGTAGTGTACTATACAAGAATGATTTTTACATGTCGATACAGTTACAAACAACTCCACACTAGTGGGTCTGTACACATTTGGTAGTGTTCTATACAAGAATGATTTTTACATGTCGATACAGTTACAAACAACTCCACACTAGTGGGTCTGTACACATTTGGTAGTGTTCTATACAAGAATGATTTTTACATGTTGACACAGTTACAAACAACTCCACACTAGTGGGTCTGTACACATTTGGTAGTGTACTATACAAGAATGATTCTTACATGTCGACACAGTTACAAACAACTCCACACTAGTGGGTCTGTACACATTTGGTAGTGTTCTATACAAGAATGATTTTTACATGTCGATTCAGTTACAAACAACTCCACACTAGCGGGTCTGTACACATTTGGTAGTGTTCTATACAAGAATGATTTTTACATGTCGATACAGTTACAAACAACTCCACACTAGTGGGTCTGTACACATTTGGTAGTGTTCTATACAAGAATGATTTTTACATGTCGATGCAGTTACAAACAACTCCACACTAGTGGGTCTGTACACATTTGGTAGTGTTCTATACAAGAATGATTTTTACATGTTGACACAGTTACAAACAACTCCACACTAGTGGGTCTGTACACATTTGGTAGTGTTCTATACAAGAATGATTTTTACATGTCGATGCAGTTACAAACAACTCCACACTAGCGGGTCTGTACACATTTGGTAGTGTTCTATACAAGAATGATTTTTACATGTCGATGCAGTTACAAACAACTCCACACTAGTGGGTCTGTATACATTTGGTAGTGTTCTATACAAGAATGATCTTTACATGTCGATACAGTTACAAACAACTCCACACTAGTGGGTCTGTACACATTTGGTAGTGTTCTATACAAGAATGATTTTTACATGTCGATGCAGTTACAAACAACTCCACACTAGCGGGTCTGTACACATTTGGTAGTGTTCTATACAAGAATGATTTTTACATGTCGATGCAGTTACAAACAACTCCACACTAGTGGGTCTGTACACATTTGGTAGTGTACTATACAAGAATGATTCTTACATGTCGATACAGTTACAAACAACTCCACACTAGCGGGTCTGTACACATTTGGTAGTGTTCTATACAAGAATGATTTTTACATGTCGATACAGTTACAAACAACTCCACACTAGCGGGTCTGTACACATTTGGTGGTGTTTTATACAAGAATGATTTTTACATGTCGATACAGTTACAAACAATTCCACACTAGCGGGTCTGTACACATTTGGTAGTGTTCTATACAAGAATGATTTTTACATGTCGATACAGTTACAAACAACTCCACACTAGTGGGTCTGTACACATTTGGTAGTGTTCTATACAAGAATGATTTTTACATGTCGATACAGTTACAAACAACTCCACACTAGTGGGTCTGTACACATTTGGTAGTGTTCTATACAAGAATGATTTTTACATGTCGATGCAGTTACAAACAACTCCACACTAGTGGGTCTGTACACATTTGGTAGTGTTCTATACAAGAATGATTTTTACATGTCGATGCAGTTACAAACAACTCCACACTAGCGGGTCTGTACACATTTGGTAGTGTTCTATACAAGAATGATTTTTACATGTCGATACAGTTACAAACAACTCCACACTAGTGGGTCTGTACACATTTGGTAGTGTTCTATACAAGAATGATTTTTACATGTCGATACAGTTACAAACAACTCCACACTAGTGGGTCTGTACACATTTGGTAGTGTTCTATACAAGAATGATTTTTACATGTCGATGCAGTTACAAACAACTCCACACTAGCGGGTCTGTACACATTTGGTAGTGTACTATACAAGAATGATTTTTACATGTCGACACAGTTACAAACAACTCCACACTAGTGGATCTGTACACATTTGGTAGTGTACTATACAAGAATGATTTTTACATGTCGACACAGTTACAAACAACTCCACACTAGTGGGTCTGTACACATTTGGTAGTGTACTATACAAGAATGATTCTTACATGTCGATGCAGTTACAAACAACTCCACACTAGTGGGTCTGTACACATTTGGTAGTGTACTATACAAGAATGATTTTTACATGTCGATTCAGTTACAAACAACTCCACACTAGTGGGTCTGTACACATTTGGTAGTGTACTATACAAGAATGATTCTTACATGTCGATACAGTTACAAACAACTCCACACTAGCGGGTCTGTACACATTTGGTAGTGTACTATACAAGAATGATTCTTACATGTCGATGCAGTTACAAACAACTCCACACTAGTGGGTCTGTACACATTTGGTAGTGTTCTATACAAGAATGATTTTTACATGTCGACACAGTTACAAACAACTCCACACTAGTGGGTCTGTACACATTTGGTAGTGTTCTATAGAAGAATGATTTTTACATGTCGACACAGTTACAAACAACTCCACACTAGTGGGTCTGTACACATTTGGTAGTGTTCTATAGAAGAATGATTTTTACATGTCGACACAGTTACAAACAACTCCACACTAGCGGGTCTGTACACATTTGGTAGTGTTCTATAGAAGAATGATTTTTACATGTCGACACAGTTACAAACAACTCCACACTAGTGGGTCTGTACACATTTGGTAGTGTTATATACAAGAATGATTTTTACATGTTGACACAGTTACAAACAACTCCACACTAGTGGGTCTGTACACATTTGGTAGTGTACTATACAAGAATGATTCTTACATGTCGATGCAGTTACAAACAACTCCACACTAGCGGGTCTGTACACATTTGGTAGTGTTCTTTACAAGAATGATTTTTACATGTCGATTCAGTTACAAACAACTCCACACTAGCGGGTCTGTACACATTTGGTAGTGTTCTATACAAGAATGATTTTTACATGTCGATACAGTTACAAACAACTCCACACTAGTGGGTCTGTACACATTTGGTAGTGTTCTATACAAGAATGATTTTTACATGTCGATGCAGTTACAAACAACTCCACACTAGCGGGTCTGTACACATTTGGTAGTGTTCTATACAAGAATGATTTTTACATGTCGACACAGTTACAAACAACTCCACACTAGTGGGTCTGTACACATTTGGTAGTGTACTATACAAGAATGATTTTTACATGTCGACACAGTTACAAACAACTCCACACTAGTGGGTCTGTACACATTTGGTAGTGTACTATACAAGAATGATTTTTACATGTCGACACAGTTACAAACAACTCCACACTAGTGGGTCTGTACACATTTGGTAGTGTTCTATACAAGAATGATTTTTACATGTTGACACAGTTACAAACAACTCCACACTAGTGGGTCTGTACACATTTGGTAGTGTACTATACAAGAATGATTTTTACATGTTGACACAGTTACAAACAACTCCACACTAGCGGGTCTGTACACATTTGGTAGTGTACTATACAAGAATGATTCTTACATGTCGATGCAGTTACAAACAACTCCACACTAGCGGGTCTGTACACATTTGGTAGTGTACTATACAAGAATGATTTTTACATGTCGATGCAGTTACAAACAACTCCACACTAGCGGGTCTGTACACATTTGGTAGTGTACTATACAAGAATGATTCTTACATGTCGACACAGTTACAAACAACTCCACACTAGTGGGTCTGTACACATTTGGTAGTGTTCTATACAAGAATGATTTTTACATGTTGACACAGTTACAAACAACTCCACACTAGTGGGTCTGTACACATTTGGTAGTGTTCTATACAAGAATGATTTTTACATGTTGACACAGTTACAAACAACTCCACACTAGTGGGTCTGTACACATTTGGTAGTGTACTATACAAGAATGATTCTTACATGTCGATGCAGTTACAAACAACTCCACACTAGCGGGTCTGTACACATTTGGTAGTGTTCTATACAAGAATGATTTTTACATGTCGATACAGTTACAAACAACTCCACACTAGTGGGTCTGTACACATTTGGTAGTGTACTATACAAGAATGATTTTTACATGTCGATACAGTTACAAACAACTCCACACTAGCGGGTCTGTACACATTTGGTAGTGTTCTATACAAGAATGATTTTTACATGTCGATACAGTTACAAACAACTCCACACTAGTGGGTCTGTACACATTTGGTAGTGTTCTATACAAGAATGATTTTTACATGTTGACACAGTTACAAGCAACTCCACACTAGTGGGTCTGTACACATTTGGTAGTGTACTATACAAGAATGATTCTTACATGTCGACACAGTTACAAACAACTCCACACTAGTGGGTCTGTACACATTTGGTAGTGTTCTATACAAGAATGATTTTTACATGTCGATTCAGTTACAAACAACTCCACACTAGCGGGTCTGTACACATTTGGTAGTGTTCTATACAAGAATGATTTTTACATGTCGATACAGTTACAAACAACTCCACACTAGTGGGTCTGTACACATTTGGTAGTGTTCTATACAAGAATGATTTTTACATGTCGATGCAGTTACAAACAACTCCACACTAGTGGGTCTGTACACATTTGGTAGTGTTCTATACAAGAATGATTTTTACATGTTGACACAGTTACAAACAACTCCACACTAGTGGGTCTGTACACATTTGGTAGTGTTCTATACAAGAATGATTTTTACATGTCGATGCAGTTACAAACAACTCCACACTAGCGGGTCTGTACACATTTGGTAGTGTTCTATACAAGAATGATTTTTACATGTCGATACAGTTACAAACAACTCCACACTAGTGGGTCTGTATACATTTGGTAGTGTTCTATACAAGAATGATCTTTACATGTCGATACAGTTACAAACAACTCCACACTAGTGGGTCTGTACACATTTGGTAGTGTTCTATACAAGAATGATTTTTACATGTTGATGCAGTTACAAACAACTCCACACTAGCGGGTCTGTACACATTTGGTAGTGTTCTATACAAGAATGATTTTTACATGTCGATGCAGTTACAAACAACTCCACACTAGTGGGTCTGTACACATTTGGTAGTGTTCTATACAAGAATGATTCTTACATGTCGATACAGTTACAAACAACTCCACACTAGCGGGTCTGTACACATTTGGTAGTGTTCTATACAAGAATGATTTTTACATGTCGATACAGTTACAAACAACTCCACACTAGCGGGTCTGTACACATTTGGTGGTGTTTTATACAAGAATGATTTTTACATGTCGATACAGTTACAAACAATTCCACACTAGCGGGTCTGTACACATTTGGTAGTGTTCTATACAAGAATGATTTTTACATGTCGATACAGTTACAAACAACTCCACACTAGTGGGTCTGTACACATTTGGTAGTGTTCTATACAAGAATGATTTTTACATGTCGATACAGTTACAAACAACTCCACACTAGTGGGTCTGTACACATTTGGTAGTGTTCTATACAAGAATGATTTTTACATGTCGATGCAGTTACAAACAACTCCACACTAGTGGGTCTGTACACATTTGGTAGTGTTCTATACAAGAATGATTTTTACATGTCGATGCAGTTACAAACAACTCCACACTAGCGGGTCTGTACACATTTGGTAGTGTTCTATACAAGAATGATTTTTACATGTCGATACAGTTACAAACAACTCCACACTAGTGGGTCTGTACACATTTGGTAGTGTTCTATACAAGAATGATTTTTACATGTCGATACAGTTACAAACAACTCCACACTAGTGGGTCTGTACACATTTGGTAGTGTTCTATACAAGAATGATTTTTACATGTCGATGCAGTTACAAACAACTCCACACTAGCGGGTCTGTACACATTTGGTAGTGTACTATACAAGAATGATTTTTACATGTCGACACAGTTACAAACAACTCCACACTAGTGGATCTGTACACATTTGGTAGTGTACTATACAAGAATGATTTTTACATGTCGACACAGTTACAAACAACTCCACACTAGTGGGTCTGTACACATTTGGTAGTGTACTATACAAGAATGATTCTTACATGTCGATGCAGTTACAAACAACTCCACACTAGTGGGTCTGTACACATTTGGTAGTGTTCTATACAAGAATGATTTTTACATGTTGACACAGTTACAAACAACTCCACACTAGTGGGTCTGTACACATTTGGTAGTGTACTATACAAGAATGATTTTTACATGTCGATTCAGTTACAAACAACTCCACACTAGTGGGTCTGTACACATTTGGTAGTGTACTATACAAGAATGATTCTTACATGTCGATACAGTTACAAACAACTCCACACTAGCGGGTCTGTACACATTTGGTAGTGTACTATACAAGAATGATTCTTACATGTCGATGCAGTTACAAACAACTCCACACTAGTGGGTCTGTACACATTTGGTAGTGTTCTATACAAGAATGATTTTTACATGTCGACACAGTTACAAACAACTCCACACTAGTGGGTCTGTACACATTTGGTAGTGTTATATACAAGAATGATTTTTACATGTTGACACAGTTACAAACAACACCACACTAGTGGGTCTGTACACATTTGGTAGTGTACTATACAAGAATGATTCTTACATGTCGATGCAGTTACAAACAACTCCACACTAGTGGGTCTGTACACATTTGGTAGTGTTCTATACAAGAATGATTTTTACATGTCGATTCAGTTACAAACAACTCCACACTAGCGGGTCTGTACACATTTGGTAGTGTTCTATACAAGAATGATTTTTACATGTCGATACAGTTACAAACAACTCCACACTAGTGGGTCTGTACACATTTGGTAGTGTTCTATACAAGAATGATTTTTACATGTCGATGCAGTTACAAACAACTCCACACTAGCGGGTCTGTACACATTTGGTAGTGTTCTATACAAGAATGATTTTTACATGTCGACACAGTTACAAACAACTCCACACTAGTGGGTCTGTACACATTTGGTAGTGTACTATACAAGAATGATTTTTACATGTCGACACAGTTACAAACAACTCCACACTAGTGGGTCTGTACACATTTGGTAGTGTACTATACAAGAATGATTTTTACATGTCGACACAGTTACAAACAACTCCACACTAGTGGGTCTGTACACATTTGGTAGTGTTCTATACAAGAATGATTTTTACATGTTGACACAGTTACAAACAACTCCACACTAGTGGGTCTGTACACATTTGGTAGTGTACTATACAAGAATGATTTTTACATGTTGACACAGTTACAAACAACTCCACACTAGCGGGTCTGTACACATTTGGTAGTGTACTATACAAGAATGATTCTTACATGTCGATGCAGTTACAAACAACTCCACACTAGCGGGTCTGTACACATTTGGTAGTGTACTATACAAGAATGATTTTTACATGTCGATGCAGTTACAAACAACTCCACACTAGCGGGTCTGTACACATTTGGTAGTGTTCTATACAAGAATGATTTTTACATGTCGACACAGTTACAAACAACTCCACACTAGTGGGTCTGTACACATTTGGTAGTGTACTATACAAGAATGATTTTTACATGTCGACACAGTTACAAACAACTCCACACTAGTGGGTCTGTACACATTTGGTAGTGTACTATACAAGAATGATTTTTACATGTCGACACAGTTACAAACAACTCCACACTAGTGGGTCTGTACACATTTGGTAGTGTTCTATACAAGAATGATTTTTACATGTCGACACAGTTACAAACAACTCCACACTAGCGGGTTTGTACACATTTGGTAGTGTTCTATACAAGAATGATTTTTACATGTCGATACAGTTACAAACAACTCCACACTAGTGGGTCTGTACACATTTGGTAGTGTTCTATACAAGAATGATTTTTACATGTCGACACAGTTACAAACAACTCCACACTAGTGGGTCTGTACACATTTGGTAGTGTTCTATACAAGAATGATTTTTACATGTTGACACAGTTACAAACAACTCCACACTAGCGGGTCTGTACACATTTGGTAGTGTACTATACAAGAATGATTTTTACATGTCGCCACAGTTACAAACAACTCCACACTAGTGGGTCTGTACACATTTGGTAGTGTTCTATAAAAGAATGATTTTTACATGTCGACACAGTTACAAACAACTCCACACTAGCGGGTCTGTACACATTTGGTAGTGTTCTATACAAGAATGATTTTTACATGTCGACACAGTTACAAACAACTCCACACTAGTGGGTCTGTACACATTTGGTAGTGTTCTATACAAGAATGATTTTTACATGTTGACACAGTTACAAACAACTCCACACTAGCGGGTCTGTACACATTTGGTAGTGTTCTATACAAGAATGATTTTTACATGTTGACCAAGCTACAAACAACTCCACACTAGTGGGTCTGTACACATTTGGTAGTGTACTATACAAGAATGATTTTTACATGTCGCCACAGTTACCAACAACTCCACACTAGTGGGTCTGTACACATTTGGTAGTGTTCTATAAAAGAATGATTTTTACATGTCGACACAGTTACAAACAACTCCACACTAGCGGGTCTGTACACATTTGGTAGTGTTCTATACAAGAATGATTTTTACATGTCTACACAGTTACAAACAACTCCATACTAGTGGGTCTGTACACATTTGGTAGTGTTCTATACAAGAATGATTTTTACATGTCGACACAGCTACAAACAACTCCACACTAGTGGGTCTGTACACATTTGGTAGTGTTCTATACAAGAATGATTTTTACATGTCGACACAGTTACAAACAACTCCACACTAGCTGGTCTGTACACATTTGGTAGTGTTCTATACAAGAATGATTTTTACATGTTGACACAGTTACAAACATATCCACACTAGTGGGTCTGTACACATTTGGTAGTGTTCTATACAAGAATGATTTTTACATGTCGACACAGTTACAAACAACTCCACACTAGTGGGTCTGTACACATTTGGTAGTGTTCTATACAAGAATGATTTTTACATGTCGACACAGTTACAAACAACTCCACACTAGTGGGTCTGCACACATTTGGTAGTGTTCTATACAAGAATGATTTTTACATGTCGACACAGTTACAAACAACTCCACACTAGCGGGTCTGTACACATTTGGTAGTGTTCTATACAAGAATGATTTTTACATGTTGACACAGTTACAAACAACTCCACACTAGCGGGTCTGTACACATTTGGTAGTGTTCTATACAAGAATGATTCTTACATGTCGACACAGTTACAAACAACTCCACACTAGCGGGTCTGTACACATTTGGTAGTGTTCTATACAAGAATGATTCTTACATGTCGATACAGTTACAAACAACTCCACACTAGTGGGTCTGTACACATTTGGTAGTGTTCTATACAAGAATGATTCTTACATGTCGACACAGTTACAAACAACTCCACACTAGCGGGTCTGTACACATTTGGTAGTGTACTATACAAGAATGATTCTTACATGTCGACACAGTTACAAACAACTCCACACTAGCGGGTCTGTACACATTTGGTAGTGTACTATACAAGAATGATTCTTACATGTCGATACAGTTACAAACAACTCCACACTAGTGGGTCTGTACACATTTGGTAGTGTTCTATACAAGAATGATTCTTACATGTCGATACAGTTACAAACAACTCCACACTAGTGGGTCTGTACACATTTGGTAGTGTTCTATACAAGAATGATTCTTACATGTCGACACAGTTACAAACAACTCCACACTAGCGGGTCTGTACACATTTGGTAGTGTACTATACAAGAATGATTCTTACATGTCGACACAGTTACAAACAACTCCACACTAGCGGGTCTGTACACATTTGGTAGTGTTCTATACAAGAATGATTTTTACATGTTGACACAGTTACAAACAACTCCACACTAGTGGGTCTGTACACATTTGGTAGTGTACTATACAAGAATGATTCTTACATGTCGATGCAGTTACAAACAACTCCACACTAGCGGGTCTGTACACATTTGGTAGTGTTCTATACAAGAATGATTTTTACATGTCGATACAGTTACAAACAACTCCACACTAGTGGGTCTGTACACATTTGGTAGTGTTCTATACAAGAATGATTTTTACATGTTGACACAGTTACAAACAACTCCACACTAGTGGGTCTGTACACATTTGGTAGTGTACTATACAAGAATGATTCTTACATGTCGACACAGTTACAAACAACTCCACACTAGTGGGTCTGTACACATTTGGTAGTGTTCTATACAAGAATGATTTTTACATGTCGATTCAGTTACAAACAACTCCACACTAGCGGGTCTGTACACATTTGGTAGTGTTCTATACAAGAATGATTTTTACATGTCGATACAGTTACAAACAACTCCACACTAGTGGGTCTGTACACATTTGGTAGTGTTCTATACAAGAATGATTTTTACATGTCGATGCAGTTACAAACAACTCCACACTAGTGGGTCTGTACACATTTGGTAGTGTTCTATACAAGAATGATTTTTACATGTTGACACAGTTACAAACAACTCCACACTAGTGGGTCTGTACACATTTGGTAGTGTTCTATACAAGAATGATTTTTACATGTCGATGCAGTTACAAACAACTCCACACTAGCGGGTCTGTACACATTTGGTAGTGTTCTATACAAGAATGATTTTTACATGTCGATACAGTTACAAACAACTCCACACTAGTGGGTCTGT
This sequence comes from Bathymodiolus septemdierum, assembly GCA_963383655.1. Lineage (NCBI taxonomy): Eukaryota > Metazoa > Mollusca > Bivalvia > Mytilida > Modiolidae > Bathymodiolus > Bathymodiolus septemdierum. The sequence continues at coordinate 2,668,628 of OY726527.1, forward strand.
ATACATTTGGTAGTGTTCTATACAAGAATGATCTTTACATGTCGATACAGTTACAAACAACTCCACACTAGTGGGTCTGTACACATTTGGTAGTGTTCTATACAAGAATGATTTTTACATGTCGATGCAGTTACAAACAACTCCACACTAGCGGGTCTGTACACATTTGGTAGTGTTCTATACAAGAATGATTTTTACATGTCGATGCAGTTACAAACAACTCCACACTAGTGGGTCTGTACACATTTGGTAGTGTACTATACAAGAATGATTCTTACATGTCGATACAGTTACAAACAACTCCACACTAGCGGGTCTGTACACATTTGGTAGTGTTCTATACAAGAATGATTTTTACATGTCGATACAGTTACAAACAACTCCACACTAGCGGGTCTGTACACATTTGGTGGTGTTTTATACAAGAATGATTTTTACATGTCGATACAGTTACAAACAATTCCACACTAGCGGGTCTGTACACATTTGGTAGTGTTCTATACAAGAATGATTTTTACATGTCGATACAGTTACAAACAACTCCACACTAGTGGGTCTGTACACATTTGGTAGTGTTCTATACAAGAATGATTTTTACATGTCGATACAGTTACAAACAACTCCACACTAGTGGGTCTGTACACATTTGGTAGTGTTCTATACAAGAATGATTTTTACATGTCGATGCAGTTACAAACAACTCCACACTAGTGGGTCTGTACACATTTGGTAGTGTTCTATACAAGAATGATTTTTACATGTCGATGCAGTTACAAACAACTCCACACTAGCGGGTCTGTACACATTTGGTAGTGTTCTATACAAGAATGATTTTTACATGTCGATACAGTTACAAACAACTCCACACTAGTGGGTCTGTACACATTTGGTAGTGTTCTATACAAGAATGATTTTTACATGTCGACACAGTTACAAACAACTCCACACTAGTGGGTCTGTACACATTTGGTAGTGTTCTATACAAGAATGATTTTTACATGTCGATGCAGTTACAAACAACTCCACACTAGCGGGTCTGTACACATTTGGTAGTGTACTATACAAGAATGATTTTTACATGTCGACACAGTTACAAACAACTCCACACTAGTGGATCTGTACACATTTGGTAGTGTACTATACAAGAATGATTTTTACATGTCGACACAGTTACAAACAACTCCACACTAGTGGGTCTGTACACATTTGGTAGTGTACTATACAAGAATGATTCTTACATGTCGATGCAGTTACAAACAACTCCACACTAGTGGGTCTGTACACATTTGGTAGTGTACTATACAAGAATGATTTTTACATGTCGATTCAGTTACAAACAACTCCACACTAGTGGGTCTGTACACATTTGGTAGTGTACTATACAAGAATGATTCTTACATGTCGATACAGTTACAAACAACTCCACACTAGCGGGTCTGTACACATTTGGTAGTGTACTATACAAGAATGATTCTTACATGTCGATGCAGTTACAAACAACTCCACACTAGTGGGTCTGTACACATTTGGTAGTGTTCTATACAAGAATGATTTTTACATGTCGATTCAGTTACAAACAACTCCACACTAGTGGGTCTGTACACATTTGGTAGTGTACTATACAAGAATGATTCTTACATGTCGATGCAGTTACAAACAACTCCACACTAGTGGGTCTGTACACATTTGGTAGTGTTCTATACAAGAATGATTTTTACATGTCGACACAGTTACAAACAACTCCACACTAGTGGGTCTGTACACATTTGGTAGTGTTCTATAGAAGAATGATTTTTACATGTCGACACAGTTACAAACAACTCCACACTAGTGGGTCTGTACACATTTGGTAGTGTTATATACAAGAATGATTTTTACATGTTGACACAGTTACAAACAACTCCACACTAGTGGGTCTGTACACATTTGGTAGTGTACTATACAAGAATGATTCTTACATGTCGATGCAGTTACAAACAACTCCACACTAGTGGGTCTGTACACATTTGGTAGTGTTCTATACAAGAATGATTTTTACATGTCGATTCAGTTACAAACAACTCCACACTAGCGGGTCTGTACACATTTGGTAGTGTTCTATACAAGAATGATTTTTACATGTCGATACAGTTACAAACAACTCCACACTAGTGGGTCTGTACACATTTGGTAGTGTTCTATACAAGAATGATTTTTACATGTCGATGCAGTTACAAACAACTCCACACTAGCGGGTCTGTACACATTTGGTAGTGTTCTATACAAGAATGATTTTTACATGTCGACACAGTTACAAACAACTCCACACTAGTGGGTCTGTACACATTTGGTAGTGTACTATACAAGAATGATTTTTACATGTCGACACAGTTACAAACAACTCCACACTAGTGGGTCTGTACACATTTGGTAGTGTACTATACAAGAATGATTTTTACATGTCGACACAGTTACAAACAACTCCACACTAGTGGGTCTGTACACATTTGGTAGTGTTCTATACAAGAATGATTTTTACATGTTGACACAGTTACAAACAACTCCACACTAGTGGGTCTGTACACATTTGGTAGTGTACTATACAAGAATGATTTTTACATGTTGACACAGTTACAAACAACTCCACACTAGCGGGTCTGTACACATTTGGTAGTGTACTATACAAGAATGATTCTTACATGTCGATGCAGTTACAAACAACTCCACACTAGCGGGTCTGTACACATTTGGTAGTGTACTATACAAGAATGATTTTTACATGTCGATGCAGTTACAAACAACTCCACACTAGCGGGTCTGTACACATTTGGTAGTGTACTATACAAGAATGATTCTTACATGTCGACACAGTTACAAACAACTCCACACTAGTGGGTCTGTACACATTTGGTAGTGTACTATACAAGAATGATTTTTACATGTCGATACAGTTACAAACAACTCCACACTAGCGGGTCTGTACACATTTGGTAGTGTTCTATACAAGAATGATTTTTACATATCGACACAGTTACAAACAACTCCACACTAGTGGGTCTGTACACATTTGGTAGTGTACTATACAAGAATGATTCTTACATGTCGATACAGTTACAAACAACTCCACACTAGTGGGTCTGTACACATTTGGTAGTGTACTATACAAGAATGATTCTTACATGTCGATACAGTTACAAACAACTCCACACTAGTGGGTCTGTACACATTTGGTAGTGTTCTATACAAGAATGATTTTTACATGTCGATGCAGTTACAAACAACTCCACACTAGTGGGTCTGTACACATTTGGTAGTGTACTATACAAGAATGATTCTTACATGTCGATACAGTTACAAACAACTCCACACTAGTGGGTCTGTACACATTTGGTAGTGTACTATACAAGAATGATTCTTACATGTCGATGCAGTTACAAACAACTCCACACTAGTGGGTCTGTACACATTTGGTAGTGTTCTATACAAGAATGATTTTTACATGTCGATGCAGTTACAAACAACTCCACACTAGTGGGTCTGTACACATTTGGTAGTGTACTATACAAGAATGATTTTTACATGTCGATGCAGTTACAAACAACTCCACACTAGTGGGTCTGTACACATTTGGTAGTGTACTATACAAGAATGATTCTTACATGTCGATACAGTTACAAACAACTCCACACTAGCGGGTCTGTACACATTTGGTAGTGTTCTATACAAGAATGATTTTTACATGTCGATACAGTTACAAACAACTCCACACTAGTGGGTCTGTACACATTTGGTAGTGTTCTATACAAGAATGATTTTTACATGTCGATGCAGTTACAAACAACTCCACACTAGTGGGTCTGTACACATTTGGTAGTGTTCTATACAAGAATGATTCTTACATGTCGATACAGTTACAAACAACTCCACACTAGTGGGTCTGTACACATTTGGTAGTGTTCTATACAAGAATGATTTTTACATGTCGATACAGTTACAAACAACTCCACACTAGTGGGTCTGTACACATTTGGTAGTGTTCTATACAAGAATGATTTTTACATGTCGATGCAGTTACAAACAACTCCACACTAGCGGGTCTGTACACATTTGGTAGTGTACTATACAAGAATGATTCTTACATGTCGACACAGTTACAAACAACTCCACACTAGTGGGTCTGTACACATTTGGTAGTGTTCTATACAAGAATGATTTTTACATGTCGATGCAGTTACAAACAACTCCACACTAGTGGGTCTGTACACATTTGGTAGTGTTCTATACAAGAATGATTTTTACATGTCGCCACAGTTACAAACAACTCCACACTAGTGGGTCTGTACACATTTGGTAGTGTTCTATACAAGAATGTTTTTACATGTTGACACAGTTACAAACAACTCCACACTAGTGGGTCTGTACACATTTGGTAGTGTACTATACAAGAATGATTTTTACATGTCGATACAGTTACAAACAACTCCACACTAGCGGGTCTGTACACATTTGGTAGTGTTCTATACAAGAATGATTTTTACATGTCGATACAGTTACAAACAACTCCACACTAGTGGGTCTGTACACATTTGGTAGTGTACTATACAAGAATGATTCTTACATGTCGACACAGTTACAAACAACTCCACACTAGTGGGTCTGTACACATTTGGTAGTGTTCTATACAAGAATGATTTTTACATGTCGATGCAGTTACAAACAACTCCACACTAGTGGGTCTGTACACATTTGGTAGTGTTCTATACAAGAATGATTTTTACATGTCGCCACAGTTACAAACAACTCCACACTAGTGGGTCTGTACACATTTGGTAGTGTTCTATACAAGAATGTTTTTACATGTTGACACAGTTACAAACAACTCCACACTAGTGGGTCTGTACACATTTGGTAGTGTTCTATACAAGAATGATTTTTACATGTCGATACAGTTACAAACAACTCCACACTAGCGGGTCTGTACACATTTGGTAGTGTACTATACAAGAATGATTCTTACATGTTGACACAGTTACAAACAACTCCACACTAGCGGGTCTGTACACATTTGGTAGTGTACTATACAAGAATGATTTTTACATGTCGATGCAGTTACAAACAACTCCACACTAGTGGGTCTGTACACATTTGGTAGTGTTCTATACAAGAATGATTCTTACATGTCGATACAGTTACAAACAACTCCACACTAGTGGGTCTGTACACATTTGGTAGTGTTCTATACAAGAATGATTCTTACATGTCGATACAGTTACAAACAACTCCACACTAGTGGGTCTGTACACATTTGGTAGTGTACTATACAAGAATGATTCTTACATGTCGATACAGTTACAAACAACTCCACACTAGTGGGTCTGTACACATTTGGTAGTGTTCTATACAAGAATGATTTTTACATGTCGATACAGTTACAAACAACTCCACACTAGTGGGTCTGTACACATTTGGTAGTGTACTATACAAGAATGATTCTTACATGTTGACACAGTTACAAACAACTCCACACTAGCGGGTCTGTACACATTTGGTAGTGTTCTATACAAGAATGATTCTTACATGTCGATGCAGTTACAAACAACTCCACACTAGTGGGTCTGTACACATTTGGTAGTGTTCTATACAAGAATGATTCTTACATGTCGATGCAGTTACAAACAACTCCACACTAGTGGGTCTGTACACATTTGGTAGTGTACTATACAAGAATGATTCTTACATGTTGACACAGTTACAAACAACTCCACACTAGTGGGTCTGTACACATTTGGTAGTGTACTATACAAGAATGATTTTTACATGTTGACACAGTTACAAACAACTCCACACTAGCGGGTCTGTACACATTTGGTAGTGTTCTATACAAGAATGATTCTTACATGTCGATGCAGTTACAAACAACTCCACACTAGTGGGTCTGTACACATTTGGTAGTGTTCTATACAAGAATGATTCTTACATGTCGATGCAGTTACAAACAACTCCACACTAGTGGGTCTGTACACATTTGGTAGTGTTCTATACAAGAATGATTTTTACATGTCGATGCAGTTACAAACAACTCCACACTAGTGGGTCTGTACACATTTGGTAGTGTTCTATACAAGAATGATTTTTACATGTCGATGCAGTTACAAACAACTCCACACTAGTGGGTCTGTACACATTTGGTAGTGTTCTATACAAGAATGATTTTTACATGTCGATGCAGTTACAAACAACTCCACACTAGTGGGTCTGTACACATTTGGTAGTGTTCTATACAAGAATGATTTTTACATGTCGACACAGTTACAAACAACTCCACACTAGTGGGTCTGTACACATTTGGTAGTGTACTATACAAGAATGATTCTTACATGTCGATGCAGTTACAAACAACTCCACACTAGTGGGTCTGTACACATTTGGTAGTGTACTATACAAGAATGATTTTTACATGTCGATGCAGTTACAAACAACTCCACACTAGCGGGTCTGTACACATTTGGTAGTGTTCTATACAAGAATGATTTTTACATGTCGATACAGTTACAAACAACTCCACACTAGTGGGTCTGTACACATTTGGTAGTGTACTATACAAGAATGATTTTTACATGTCGATTCAGTTACAAACAACTCCACACTAGTGGGTCTGTACACATTTGGTAGTGTACTATACAAGAATGATTTTTACATGTTGACACAGTTACAAACAACTCCACACTAGCGGGTCTGTACACATTTGGTAGTGTACAATACAAGAATGATTCTTACATGTCGATGCAGTTACAAACAACTCCACACTAGTGGGTCTGTACACATTTGGTAGTGTTCTATACAAGAATGATTTTTACATGTCGATTCAGTTACAAACAACTCCACACTAGCGGGTCTGTACACATTTGGTAGTGTTCTATACAAGAATGATTTTTACATGTCGATACAGTTACAAACAACTCCACACTAGTGGGTCTGTACACATTTGGTAGTGTTCTATACAAGAATGATTTTTACATGTCGATGCAGTTACAAACAACTCCACACTAGTGGATCTGTACACATTTGGTAGTGTACTATACAAGAATGATTTTTACATGTCGACACAGTTACAAACAACTCCACACTAGTGGGTCTGTACACATTTGGTAGTGTACTATACAAGAATGATTTTTACATGTCGACACAGTTACAAACAACTCCACACTAGCGGGTCTGTACACATTTGGTAGTGTACTATACAAGAATGATTTTTACATGTCGACACAGTTACAAACAACTCCACACTAGCGGGTCTGTACACATTTGGTAGTGTACTATACAAGAATGATTTTTACATGTCGACACAGTTACAAACAACTCCACACTAGTGGGTCTGTACACATTTGGTAGTGTACTATACAAGAATGATTTTTACATGTTGACACAGTTACAAACAACTCCACACTAGTGGGTCTGTACACATTTGGTAGTGTACTATACAAGAATGATTCTTACATGTCGACACAGTTACAAACAACTCCACACTAGTGGGTCTGTACACATTTGGTAGTGTTCTATACAAGAATGATTCTTACATGTCGATACAGTTACAAACAACTCCACACTAGTGGGTCTGTACACATTTGGTGGTGTTCTATACAAGAATGATTTTTACATGTCGACACAGTTACAAACAACTCCACACTAGTGGGTCTGTACACATTTGGTAGTGTACTATACAAGAATGATTTTTACATGTCGATACAGTTACAAACAACTCCACACTAGCGGGTCTGTACACATTTGGTAGTGTACTATACAAGAATGATTCTTACATGTCGATGCAGTTACAAACAACTCCACACTAGTGGGTCTGTACACATTTGGTAGTGTTCTATACAAGAATGATTCTTACATGTCGATACAGTTACAAACAACTCCACACTAGTGGGTCTGTACACATTTGGTAGTGTACTATACAAGAAGGATTCTTACATGTCGATGCAGTTACAAACAACTCCACACTAGTGGGTCTGTACACATTTGGTAGTGTTCTATACAAGAATGATTTTTACATGTCGATGCAGTTACAAACAACTCCACACTAGTGGGTCTGTACACATTTGGTAGTGTTCTATACAAGAATGATTTTTACATGTTGACACAGTTACAAACAACTCCACACTAGTGGGTCTGTACACATTTGGTAGTGTACTATACAAGAATGATTCTTACATGTCGATGCAGTTACAAACAACTCCACACTAGTGGGTCTGTACACATTTGGTAGTGTTCTATACAAGAATGATTCTTACATGTCGACACAGTTACAAACAACTCCACACTAGTGGGTCTGTACACATTTGGTAGTGTTCTATACAAGAATGATTCTTACATGTCGATACAGTTACAAACAACTCCACACTAGTGGGTCTGTACACATTTGGTAGTGTTCTATACAAGAATGATTCTTACATGTCGATACAGTTACAAACAACTCCACACTAGTGGGTCTGTACACATTTGGTAGTGTACTATACAAGAATGATTCTTACATGTCGATACAGTTACAAACAACTCCACACTAGTGGGTCTGTACACATTTGGTAGTGTACTATACAAGAATGATTCTTACATGTCGACACAGTTACAAACAACTCCACACTAGTGGGTCTGTACACATTTGGTAGTGTACTATACAAGAATGATTCTTACATGTCGACACAGTTACAAACAACTCCACACTAGCGGGTCTGTACACATTTGGTAGTGTTCTATACAAGAATGATTCTTACATGTCGATGCAGTTACAAACAACTCCACACTAGCGGGTCTGTACACATTTGGTAGTGTTCTATACAAGAATGATTTTTACATGTCGATACAGTTACAAACAACTCCACACTAGTGGGTCTGTACACATTTGGTAGTGTTCTATACAAGAATGATTTTTACATGTCGATGCAGTTACAAACAACTCCACACTAGCGGGTCTGTACACATTTGGTAGTGTTCTATACAAGAATGATTTTTACATGTCGACACAGTTACAAACAACTCCACACTAGTGGGTCTGTACACATTTGGTAGTGTACTATACAAGAATGATTTTTACATGTCGACACAGTTACAAACAACTCCACACTAGTGGGTCTGTACACATTTGGTAGTGTACTATACAAGAATGATTCTTACATGTCGATGCAGTTACAAACAACTCCACACTAGCGGGTCTGTACACATTTGGTAGTGTTCTATACAAGAATGATTTTTACATGTCGATACAGTTACAAACAACTCCACACTAGCGGGTCTGTACACATTTGGTAGTGTTCTATACAAGAATGATTTTTACATGTTGACACAGTTACAAACAACTCCACACTAGTGGGTCTGTACACATTTGGTAGTGTTCTATACAAGAATGATTTTTACATGTTGACACAGTTACAAACAACTCCACACTAGTGGGTCTGTACACATTTGGTAGTGTACTATACAAGAATGATTCTTACATGTCGATGCAGTTACAAACAACTCCACACTAGCGGGTCTGTACACATTTGGTAGTGTTCTATACAAGAATGATTTTTACATGTCGATACAGTTACAAACAACTCCACACTAGTGGGTCTGTACACATTTGGTAGTGTACTATACAAGAATGATTTTTACATGTCGATACAGTTACAAACAACTCCACACTAGCGGGTCTGTACACATTTGGTAGTGTTCTATACAAGAATGATTTTTACATGTCGATACAGTTACAAACAACTCCACACTAGTGGGTCTGTACACATTTGGTAGTGTTCTATACAAGAATGATTTTTACATGTTGACACAGTTACAAACAACTCCACACTAGTGGGTCTGTACACATTTGGTAGTGTACTATACAAGAATGATTCTTACATGTCGACACAGTTACAAACAACTCCACACTAGTGGGTCTGTACACATTTGGTAGTGTTCTATACAAGAATGATTTTTACATGTCGATTCAGTTACAAACAACTCCACACTAGCGGGTCTGTACACATTTGGTAGTGTTCTATACAAGAATGATTTTTACATGTCGATACAGTTACAAACAACTCCACACTAGTGGGTCTGTACACATTTGGTAGTGTTCTATACAAGAATGATTTTTACATGTCGATGCAGTTACAAACAACTCCACACTAGTGGGTCTGTACACATTTGGTAGTGTTCTATACAAGAATGATTTTTACATGTTGACACAGTTACAAACAACTCCACACTAGTGGGTCTGTACACATTTGGTAGTGTTCTATACAAGAATGATTTTTACATGTCGATGCAGTTACAAACAACTCCACACTAGCGGGTCTGTACACATTTGGTAGTGTTCTATACAAGAATGATTTTTACATGTCGATACAGTTACAAACAACTCCACACTAGTGGGTCTGTATACATTTGGTAGTGTTCTATACAAGAATGATCTTTACATGTCGATACAGTTACAAACAACTCCACACTAGTGGGTCTGTACACATTTGGTAGTGTTCTATACAAGAATGATTTTTACATGTCGATGCAGTTACAAACAACTCCACACTAGCGGGTCTGTACACATTTGGTAGTGTTCTATACAAGAATGATTTTTACATGTCGATGCAGTTACAAACAACTCCACACTAGTGGGTCTGTACACATTTGGTAGTGTACTATACAAGAATGATTCTTACATGTCGATACAGTTACAAACAACTCCACACTAGCGGGTCTGTACACATTTGGTAGTGTTCTATACAAGAATGATTTTTACATGTCGATACAGTTACAAACAACTCCACACTAGCGGGTCTGTACACATTTGGTGGTGTTTTATACAAGAATGATTTTTACATGTCGATACAGTTACAAACAATTCCACACTAGCGGGTCTGTACACATTTGGTAGTGTTCTATACAAGAATGATTTTTACATGTCGATACAGTTACAAACAACTCCACACTAGTGGGTCTGTACACATTTGGTAGTGTTCTATACAAGAATGATTTTTACATGTCGATACAGTTACAAACAACTCCACACTAGTGGGTCTGTACACATTTGGTAGTGTTCTATACAAGAATGATTTTTACATGTCGATGCAGTTACAAACAACTCCACACTAGTGGGTCTGTACACATTTGGTAGTGTTCTATACAAGAATGATTTTTACATGTCGATGCAGTTACAAACAACTCCACACTAGCGGGTCTGTACACATTTGGTAGTGTTCTATACAAGAATGATTTTTACATGTCGATACAGTTACAAACAACTCCACACTAGTGGGTCTGTACACATTTGGTAGTGTTCTATACAAGAATGATTTTTACATGTCGACACAGTTACAAACAACTCCACACTAGTGGGTCTGTACACATTTGGTAGTGTTCTATACAAGAATGATTTTTACATGTCGATGCAGTTACAAACAACTCCACACTAGCGGGTCTGTACACATTTGGTAGTGTACTATACAAGAATGATTTTTACATGTCGACACAGTTACAAACAACTCCACACTAGTGGATCTGTACACATTTGGTAGTGTACTATACAAGAATGATTTTTACATGTCGACACAGTTACAAACAACTCCACACTAGTGGGTCTGTACACATTTGGTAGTGTACTATACAAGAATGATTCTTACATGTCGATGCAGTTACAAACAACTCCACACTAGTGGGTCTGTACACATTTGGTAGTGTACTATACAAGAATGATTTTTACATGTCGATTCAGTTACAAACAACTCCACACTAGTGGGTCTGTACACATTTGGTAGTGTACTATACAAGAATGATTCTTACATGTCGATACAGTTACAAACAACTCCACACTAGCGGGTCTGTACACATTTGGTAGTGTACTATACAAGAATGATTCTTACATGTCGATGCAGTTACAAACAACTCCACACTAGTGGGTCTGTACACATTTGGTAGTGTTCTATACAAGAATGATTTTTACATGTCGATTCAGTTACAAACAACTCCACACTAGTGGGTCTGTACACATTTGGTAGTGTACTATACAAGAATGATTCTTACATGTCGATGCAGTTACAAACAACTCCACACTAGTGGGTCTGTACACATTTGGTAGTGTTCTATACAAGAATGATTTTTACATGTCGACACAGTTACAAACAACTCCACACTAGTGGGTCTGTACACATTTGGTAGTGTTCTATAGAAGAATGATTTTTACATGTCGACACAGTTACAAACAACTCCACACTAGTGGGTCTGTACACATTTGGTAGTGTTATATACAAGAATGATTTTTACATGTTGACACAGTTACAAACAACTCCACACTAGTGGGTCTGTACACATTTGGTAGTGTACTATACAAGAATGATTCTTACATGTCGATGCAGTTACAAACAACTCCACACTAGTGGGTCTGTACACATTTGGTAGTGTTCTATACAAGAATGATTTTTACATGTCGATTCAGTTACAAACAACTCCACACTAGCGGGTCTGTACACATTTGGTAGTGTTCTATACAAGAATGATTTTTACATGTCGATACAGTTACAAACAACTCCACACTAGTGGGTCTGTACACATTTGGTAGTGTTCTATACAAGAATGATTTTTACATGTCGATGCAGTTACAAACAACTCCACACTAGCGGGTCTGTACACATTTGGTAGTGTTCTATACAAGAATGATTTTTACATGTCGACACAGTTACAAACAACTCCACACTAGTGGGTCTGTACACATTTGGTAGTGTACTATACAAGAATGATTTTTACATGTCGACACAGTTACAAACAACTCCACACTAGTGGGTCTGTACACATTTGGTAGTGTACTATACAAGAATGATTTTTACATGTCGACACAGTTACAAACAACTCCACACTAGTGGGTCTGTACACATTTGGTAGTGTTCTATACAAGAATGATTTTTACATGTTGACACAGTTACAAACAACTCCACACTAGTGGGTCTGTACACATTTGGTAGTGTACTATACAAGAATGATTTTTACATGTTGACACAGTTACAAACAACTCCACACTAGCGGGTCTGTACACATTTGGTAGTGTACTATACAAGAATGATTCTTACATGTCGATGCAGTTACAAACAACTCCACACTAGCGGGTCTGTACACATTTGGTAGTGTACTATACAAGAATGATTTTTACATGTCGATGCAGTTACAAACAACTCCACACTAGCGGGTCTGTACACATTTGGTAGTGTACTATACAAGAATGATTCTTACATGTCGACACAGTTACAAACAACTCCACACTAGTGGGTCTGTACACATTTGGTAGTGTTCTATACAAGAATGATTTTTACATGTCGATACAGTTACAAACAACTCCACACTAGTGGGTCTGTACACATTTGGTAGTGTACTATACAAGAATGATTTTTACATGTCGATACAGTTACAAACAACTCCACACTAGCGGGTCTGTACACATTTGGTAGTGTTCTATACAAGAATGATTTTTACATGTCGATACAGTTACAAACAACTCCACACTAGCGGGTCTGTACACATTTGGTAGTGTTCTATACAAGAATGATTCTTACATGTCGATACAGTTACAAACAACTCCACACTAGCGGGTCTGTACACATTTGGTAGTGTACTATACAAGAATGATTCTTACATGTCGATACAGTTACAAACAACTCCACACTAGTGGGTCTGTACACATTTGGTGGTGTTCTATACAAGAATGATTTTTACATGTCGACACAGTTACAAACAACTCCACACTAGTGGGTCTGTACACATTTGGTAGTGTACTATACAAGAATGATTCTTACATGTCGATGCAGTTACAAACAACTCCACACTAGTGGGTCTGTACACATTTGGTAGTGTTCTATACAAGAATGATTTTTACATGTCGATACAGTTACAAACAACTCCACACTAGTGGGTCTGTACACATTTGGTAGTGTACTATACAAGAATGATTCTTACATGTCGATGCAGTTACAAACAACTCCACACTAGTGGGTCTGTACACATTTGGTAGTGTTCTATACAAGAATGATTCTTACATGTCGATACAGTTACAAACAACTCCACACTAGTGGGTCTGTACACATTTGGTAGTGTACTATACAAGAATGATTCTTACATGTCGATGCAGTTACAAACAACTCCACACTAGTGGGTCTGTACACATTTGGTAGTGTACTATACAAGAATGATTCTTACATGTCGATACAGTTACAAACAACTCCACACTAGTGGGTCTGTACACATTTGGTAGTGTACTATACAAGAATGATTTTTACATGTCGACACAGTTACAAACAACTCCACACTAGCGGGTCTGTACACATTTGGTAGTGTTCTATACAAGAATGATTTTTACATGTCGATACAGTTACAAACAACTCCACACTAGCGGGTCTGTACACATTTGGTAGTGTTCTATACAAGAATGATTTTTACATGTCGATACAGTTACAAACAACTCCACACTAGTGGGTCTGTACACATTTGGTAGTGTACTATACAAGAATGATTCTTACATGTCGATACAGTTACAAACAACTCCACACTAGCGGGTCTGTACACATTTGGTAGTGTTCTATACAAGAATGATTTTTACATGTCGATACAGTTACAAACAACTCCACACTAGTGGGTCTGTACACATTTGGTAGTGTACTATACAAGAATGATTCTTACATGTCGACACAGTTACAAACAACTCCACACTAGTGGGTCTGTACACATTTGGTAGTGTTCTATACAAGAATGATTTTTACATGTCGATGCAGTTACAAACAACTCCACACTAGTGGGTCTGTACACATTTGGTAGTGTTCTATACAAGAATGATTTTTACATGTCGCCACAGTTACAAACAACTCCACACTAGTGGGTCTGTACACATTTGGTAGTGTTCTATACAAGAATGTTTTTACATGTTGACACAGTTACAAACAACTCCACACTAGTGGGTCTGTACACATTTGGTAGTGTACTATACAAGAATGATTTTTACATGTCGATACAGTTACAAACAACTCCACACTAGCGGGTCTGTACACATTTGGTAGTGTTCTATACAAGAATGATTTTTACATGTCGATACAGTTACAAACAACTCCACACTAGTGGGTCTGTACACATTTGGTAGTGTACTATACAAGAATGATTCTTACATGTCGACACAGTTACAAACAACTCCACACTAGTGGGTCTGTACACATTTGGTAGTGTTCTATACAAGAATGATTTTTACATGTCGATGCAGTTACAAACAACTCCACACTAGTGGGTCTGTACACATTTGGTAGTGTTCTATACAAGAATGATTCTTACATGTCGATACAGTTACAAACAACTCCACACTAGCGGGTCTGTACACATTTGGTAGTGTTCTATACAAGAATGATTCTTACATGTCGATACAGTTACAAACAACTCCACACTAGCGGGTCTGTACACATTTGGTAGTGTACTATACAAGAATGATTCTTACATGTCGATACAGTTACAAACAACTCCACACTAGTGGGTCTGTACACATTTGGTGGTGTTCTATACAAGAATGATTTTTACATGTCGACACAGTTACAAACAACTCCACACTAGTGGGTCTGTACACATTTGGTAGTGTACTATACAAGAATGATTCTTACATGTCGATGCAGTTACAAACAACTCCACACTAGTGGGTCTGTACACATTTGGTAGTGTTCTATACAAGAATGATTTTTACATGTCGATACAGTTACAAACAACTCCACACTAGTGGGTCTGTACACATTTGGTAGTGTACTATACAAGAATGATTCTTACATGTCGATGCAGTTACAAACAACTCCACACTAGTGGGTCTGTACACATTTGGTAGTGTTCTATACAAGAATGATTCTTACATGTCGATACAGTTACAAACAACTCCACACTAGTGGGTCTGTACACATTTGGTAGTGTACTATACAAGAATGATTCTTACATGTCGATGCAGTTACAAACAACTCCACACTAGTGGGTCTGTACACATTTGGTAGTGTACTATACAAGAATGATTCTTACATGTCGATACAGTTACAAACAACTCCACACTAGTGGGTCTGTACACATTTGGTAGTGTACTATACAAGAATGATTTTTACATGTCGACACAGTTACAAACAACTCCACACTAGCGGGTCTGTACACATTTGGTAGTGTTCTATACAAGAATGATTTTTACATGTCGATACAGTTACAAACAACTCCACACTAGCGGGTCTGTACACATTTGGTAGTGTTCTATACAAGAATGATTTTTACATGTCGATACAGTTACAAACAACTCCACACTAGTGGGTCTGTACACATTTGGTAGTGTACTATACAAGAATGATTCTTACATGTCGATACAGTTACAAACAACTCCACACTAGCGGGTCTGTACACATTTGGTAGTGTTCTATACAAGAATGATTTTTACATGTCGATACAGTTACAAACAACTCCACACTAGTGGGTCTGTACACATTTGGTAGTGTACTATACAAGAATGATTCTTACATGTCGACACAGTTACAAACAACTCCACACTAGTGGGTCTGTACACATTTGGTAGTGTTCTATACAAGAATGATTTTTACATGTCGATGCAGTTACAAACAACTCCACACTAGTGGGTCTGTACACATTTGGTAGTGTTCTATACAAGAATGATTTTTACATGTCGCCACAGTTACAAACAACTCCACACTAGTGGGTCTGTACACATTTGGTAGTGTTCTATACAAGAATGTTTTTACATGTTGACACAGTTACAAACAACTCCACACTAGTGGGTCTGTACACATTTGGTAGTGTACTATACAAGAATGATTTTTACATGTCGATACAGTTACAAACAACTCCACACTAGCGGGTCTGTACACATTTGGTAGTGTTCT
The DNA here is from genome assembly GCA_963383655.1 of Bathymodiolus septemdierum. NCBI lineage: Eukaryota > Metazoa > Mollusca > Bivalvia > Mytilida > Modiolidae > Bathymodiolus > Bathymodiolus septemdierum. Next base: position 2,685,523 of record OY726527.1, read on the forward strand.
ATACAAGAATGATTTTTACATGTCGATACAGTTACAAACAACTCCACACTAGTGGGTCTGTACACATTTGGTAGTGTACTATACAAGAATGATTCTTACATGTCGACACAGTTACAAACAACTCCACACTAGTGGGTCTGTACACATTTGGTAGTGTTCTATACAAGAATGATTTTTACATGTCGATGCAGTTACAAACAACTCCACACTAGTGGGTCTGTACACATTTGGTAGTGTTCTATACAAGAATGATTTTTACATGTCGCCACAGTTACAAACAACTCCACACTAGTGGGTCTGTACACATTTGGTAGTGTTCTATACAAGAATGTTTTTACATGTTGACACAGTTACAAACAACTCCACACTAGTGGGTCTGTACACATTTGGTAGTGTACTATACAAGAATGATTTTTACATGTCGATGCAGTTACAAACAACTCCACACTAGTGGGTCTGTACACATTTGGTAGTGTTCTATACAAGAATGATTCTTACATGTCGATACAGTTACAAACAACTCCACACTAGTGGGTCTGTACACATTTGGTAGTGTTCTATACAAGAATGATTCTTACATGTCGATACAGTTACAAACAACTCCACACTAGTGGGTCTGTACACATTTGGTAGTGTACTATACAAGAATGATTCTTACATGTTGACACAGTTACAAACAACTCCACACTAGCGGGTCTGTACACATTTGGTAGTGTTCTATACAAGAATGATTCTTACATGTCGATGCAGTTACAAACAACTCCACACTAGTGGGTCTGTACACATTTGGTAGTGTTCTATACAAGAATGATTCTTACATGTCGATGCAGTTACAAACAACTCCACACTAGTGGGTCTGTACACATTTGGTAGTGTACTATACAAGAATGATTCTTACATGTTGACACAGTTACAAACAACTCCACACTAGTGGGTCTGTACACATTTGGTAGTGTACTATACAAGAATGATTTTTACATGTTGACACAGTTACAAACAACTCCACACTAGCGGGTCTGTACACATTTGGTAGTGTTCTATACAAGAATGATTCTTACATGTCGATGCAGTTACAAACAACTCCACACTAGTGGGTCTGTACACATTTGGTAGTGTTCTATACAAGAATGATTCTTACATGTCGATGCAGTTACAAACAACTCCACACTAGTGGGTCTGTACACATTTGGTAGTGTTCTATACAAGAATGATTTTTACATGTCGATGCAGTTACAAACAACTCCATACTAGTGGGTCTGTACACATTTGGTAGTGTACTATACAAGAATGATTCTTACATGTCGATGCAGTTACAAACAACTCCACACTAGCGGGTCTGTACACATTTGGTAGTGTTCTATACAAGAATGATTTTTACATGTCGATACAGTTACAAACAACTCCACACTAGTGGGTCTGTACACATTTGGTAGTGTACTATACAAGAATGATTTTTACATGTCGATTCAGTTACAAACAACTCCACACTAGTGGGTCTGTACACATTTGGTAGTGTACTATACAAGAATGATTTTTACATGTTGACACAGTTACAAACAACTCCACACTAGCGGGTCTGTACACATTTGGTAGTGTACTATACAAGAATGATTCTTACATGTCGATGCAGTTACAAACAACTCCACACTAGTGGGTCTGTACACATTTGGTAGTGTTCTATACAAGAATGATTTTTACATGTCGATTCAGTTACAAACAACTCCACACTAGCGGGTCTGTACACATTTGGTAGTGTTCTATACAAGAATGATTTTTACATGTCGATACAGTTACAAACAACTCCACACTAGTGGGTCTGTACACATTTGGTAGTGTTCTATACAAGAATGATTTTTACATGTCGATGCAGTTACAAACAACTCCACACTAGTGGATCTGTACACATTTGGTAGTGTACTATACAAGAATGATTTTTACATGTCGACACAGTTACAAACAACTCCACACTAGTGGGTCTGTACACATTTGGTAGTGTACTATACAAGAATGATTTTTACATGTCGACACAGTTACAAACAACTCCACACTAGCGGGTCTGTACACATTTGGTAGTGTACTATACAAGAATGATTTTTACATGTCGACACAGTTACAAACAACTCCACACTAGCGGGTCTGTACACATTTGGTAGTGTACTATACAAGAATGATTTTTACATGTCGACACAGTTACAAACAACTCCACACTAGTGGGTCTGTACACATTTGGTAGTGTTCTATACAAGAATGATTTTTACATGTTGACACAGTTACAAACAACTCCACACTAGTGGGTCTGTACACATTTGGTAGTGTACTATACAAGAATGATTTTTACATGTTGACACAGTTACAAACAACTCCACACTAGCGGGTCTGTACACATTTGGTAGTGTACTATACAAGAATGATTCTTACATGTCGATGCAGTTACAAACAACTCCACACTAGCGGGTCTGTACACATTTGGTAGTGTACTATACAAGAATGATTTTTACATGTCGATGCAGTTACAAACAACTCCACACTAGCGGGTCTGTACACATTTGGTAGTGTACTATACAAGAATGATTCTTACATGTCGACACAGTTACAAACAACTCCACACTAGTGGGTCTGTACACATTTGGTAGTGTACTATACAAGAATGATTCTTACATGTCGATGCAGTTACAAACAACTCCACACTAGTGGGTCTGTACACATTTGGTAGTGTTCTATACAAGAATGATTCTTACATGTCGATACAGTTACAAACAACTCCACACTAGTGGGTCTGTACACATTTGGTAGTGTACTATACAAGAAGGATTCTTACATATCGACACAGTTACAAACAACTCCACACTAGTGGGTCTGTACACATTTGGTAGTGTTCTATACAAGAAGGATTCTTACATATCGACACAGTTACAAACAACTCCACACTAGCGGGTCTGTACACATTTGGTAGTGTACTATACAAGAATGATTCTTACATGTCGATGCAGTTACAAACAACTCCACACTAGCGGGTCTGTACACATTTGGTAGTGTACTATACAAGAATGATTTTTACATGTCGATGCAGTTACAAACAACTCCACACTAGCGGGTCTGTACACATTTGGTAGTGTACTATACAAGAATGATTCTTACATGTCGACACAGTTACAAACAACTCCACACTAGTGGGTCTGTACACATTTGGTAGTGTACTATACAAGAATGATTCTTACATGTCGATGCAGTTACAAACAACTCCACACTAGTGGGTCTGTACACATTTGGTAGTGTTCTATACAAGAATGATTCTTACATGTCGATACAGTTACAAACAACTCCACACTAGTGGGTCTGTACACATTTGGTAGTGTACTATACAAGAAGGATTCTTACATATCGACACAGTTACAAACAACTCCACACTAGTGGGTCTGTACACATTTGGTAGTGTTCTATACAAGAATGATTCTTACATGTCGATACAGTTACAAACAACTCCACACTAGTGGGTCTGTACACATTTGGTAGTGTACTATACAAGAAGGATTCTTACATGTCGATGCAGTTACAAACAACTCCACACTAGTGGGTCTGTACACATTTGGTAGTGTACTATACAAGAAGGATTTTTACATGTCGATGCAGTTACAAACAACTCCACACTAGCGGGTCTGTACACATTTGGTAGTGTACTATACAAGAATGATTCTTACATGTCGACACAGTTACAAACAACTCCACACTAGTGGGTCTGTACACATTTGGTGGTGTTCTATACAAGAATGATTTTTACATGTCGACACAGTTACAAACAACTCCACACTAGTGGGTCTGTACACATTTGGTAGTGTACTATACAAGAATGATTTTTACATGTCGATACAGTTACAAACAACTCCACACTAGCGGGTCTGTACACATTTGGTAGTGTACTATACAAGAATGATTCTTACATGTCGATGCAGTTACAAACAACTCCACACTAGTGGGTCTGTACACATTTGGTAGTGTTCTATACAAGAATGATTCTTACATGTCGATACAGTTACAAACAACTCCACACTAGTGGGTCTGTACACATTTGGTAGTGTACTATACAAGAAGGATTCTTACATGTCGATGCAGTTACAAACAACTCCACACTAGTGGGTCTGTACACATTTGGTAGTGTTCTATACAAGAATGATTTTTACATGTCGATGCAGTTACAAACAACTCCACACTAGTGGGTCTGTACACATTTGGTAGTGTTCTATACAAGAATGATTTTTACATGTTGACACAGTTACAAACAACTCCACACTAGTGGGTCTGTACACATTTGGTAGTGTACTATACAAGAATGATTCTTACATGTCGATGCAGTTACAAACAACTCCACACTAGTGGGTCTGTACACATTTGGTAGTGTTCTATACAAGAATGATTCTTACATGTCGACACAGTTACAAACAACTCCACACTAGTGGGTCTGTACACATTTGGTAGTGTTCTATACAAGAATGATTCTTACATGTCGATACAGTTACAAACAACTCCACACTAGTGGGTCTGTACACATTTGGTAGTGTTCTATACAAGAATGATTCTTACATGTCGATACAGTTACAAACAACTCCACACTAGTGGGTCTGTACACATTTGGTAGTGTACTATACAAGAATGATTCTTACATGTCGATACAGTTACAAACAACTCCACACTAGTGGGTCTGTACACATTTGGTAGTGTACTATACAAGAATGATTCTTACATGTCGACACAGTTACAAACAACTCCACACTAGTGGGTCTGTACACATTTGGTAGTGTACTATACAAGAATGATTCTTACATGTCGACACAGTTACAAACAACTCCACACTAGCGGGTCTGTACACATTTGGTAGTGTTCTATACAAGAATGATTCTTACATGTCGATGCAGTTACAAACAACTCCACACTAGCGGGTCTGTACACATTTGGTAGTGTTCTATACAAGAATGATTTTTACATGTCGATACAGTTACAAACAACTCCACACTAGTGGGTCTGTACACATTTGGTAGTGTTCTATACAAGAATGATTTTTACATGTCGATGCAGTTACAAACAACTCCACACTAGCGGGTCTGTACACATTTGGTAGTGTTCTATACAAGAATGATTTTTACATGTCGACACAGTTACAAACAACTCCACACTAGTGGGTCTGTACACATTTGGTAGTGTACTATACAAGAATGATTTTTACATGTCGACACAGTTACAAACAACTCCACACTAGTGGGTCTGTACACATTTGGTAGTGTACTATACAAGAATGATTTGTACATGTCGATGCAGTTACAAACAACTCCACACTAGTGGGTCTGTACACATTTGGTAGTGTACTATACAAGAATGATTTTTACATGTCGATGCAGTTACAAACAACTCCACACTAGCGGGTCTGTACACATTTGGTAGTGTACTATACAAGAATGATTTTTACATGTCGACACAGTTACAAACAACTCCACACTAGCGGGTCTGTACACATTTGGTAGTGTACTATACAAGAATGATTTTTACATGTCGACACAGTTACAAACAACTCCACACTAGTGGGTCTGTACACATTTGGTAGTGTTCTATACAAGAATGATTTTTACATGTTGACACAGTTACAAACAACTCCACACTAGCGGGTCTGTACACATTTGGTAGTGTACTATACAAGAATGATTTTTACATGTTGACACAGTTACAAACAACTCCACACTAGCGGGTCTGTACACATTTGGTAGTGTACTATACAAGAATGATTCTTACATGTCGATGCAGTTACAAACAACTCCACACTAGTGGGTCTGTACACATTTGGTAGTGTACTATACAAGAATGATTCTTACATGTCGATACAGTTACAAACAACTCCACACTAGTGGGTCTGTACACATTTGGTAGTGTTCTATACAAGAATGATTTTTACATGTCGATGCAGTTACAAACAACTCCACACTAGCGGGTCTGTACACATTTGGTAGTGTACTATACAAGAATGATTCTTACATGTCGACACAGTTACAAACAACTCCACACTAGCGGGTCTGTACACATTTGGTAGTGTTCTATACAAGAATGATTTTTACATGTTGACACAGTTACAAACAACTCCACACTAGTGGGTCTGTACACATTTGGTAGTGTACTATACAAGAATGATTTTTACATGTTGACACAGTTACAAACAACTCCACACTAGCGGGTCTGTACACATTTGGTAGTGTTCTATACAAGAATGATTTTTACATGTCGACACAGTTACAAACAACTCCACACTAGCGGATCTGTACACATTTGGTAGTGTTCTATACAAGAATGATTTTTACATGTCGACACAGTTACAAACAATTCCACACTAGTGGATCTGTACACATTTGGTAGTGTTCTATACAAGAATGATTTTTACATGTCGACACAGTTACAAACAACTCCACACTAGTGGATCTGTACACATTTGGTAGTGTTCTATACAAGAATGATTTTTACATATCGACACAGTTACAAACAACTCCACACTAGTGGGTCTGTACACATTTGGTAGTGTTCTATACAAGAATGATTTTTACATGTCGACACAGTTACAAACAACTCCACACTAGTGGGTCTGTACACATTTGGTAGTGTTCTATACAAGAATGATTTTTACATGTCGACACAGTTACAAACAACTCCACACTAGCGGGTCTGTACACATTTGGTAGTGTTCTATACAAGAATGATTTTTACATGTCGACACAGTTACAAACAACTCCACACTAGTGGGTCTGTACACATTTGGTAGTGTTCTATACAAGAATGATTTTTACATGTCGACACAGTTACAAACAACTCCACACTAGTGGGTCTGTACACATTTGGTAGTGTTCTATACAAGAATGATTTTTACATGTCGACACAGTTCCAAACAACTCCACACTAGCGGGTCTGTACACATTTGGTAGTGTTCTATACAAGAATGATTTTTACATGTCGACACAGTTACAAACAACTCCACACTAGTGGGTCTGTACACATTTGGTAGTGTTCTATACAAGAATGATTTTTACATGTCGACACAGTTACAAACAACTCCACACTAGTGGGTCTGTACACATTTGGTAGTGTTCTATACAAGAATGATTTTTACATGTCGACACAGTTACAAACAACTCCACACTAGTGGGTCTGTACACATTTGGTAGTGTTCTATACAAGAATGATTTTTACATGTCGATACAGTTACAAACAACTCCACACTAGCGGGTCTGTACACATTTGGTAGTGTTCTATACAAGAATGATTTTTACATGTCGACACAGTTACAAACAACTCCACACTAGCGGGTCTGTACACATTTGGTAGTGTTCTATACAAGAATGATTTTTACATGTCGATGCAGTTACAAACAACTCCACACTAGCGGGTCTGTACACATTTGGTAGTGTTCTATACAAGAATGATTTTTACATGTCGACACAGTTACAAACAACTCCACACTAGTGGGTCTGTACACATTTGGTGGTGTTTTATACAAGAATAATTTTTACATGTCGACACAGCTACAAACAACTCCACACTAGTGGGTCTGTACACATTTGGTAGTGTTCTATACAAGAATGATTTTTACATGTCGACACAGTTACAAACAACTCCACACTAGTGGATCTGTACACATTTGGTAGTGTTCTATACAAGAATGATTTTTACATGTCGATGCAGTTACAAACAACTCCACACTAGCGGGTCTGTACACATTTGGTAGTGTTCTATACAAGAATGATTTTTACATGTCGACACAGTTACAAACAACTCCACACTAGTGGATCTGTACACATTTGGTAGTGTTCTATACAAGAATGATTTTTACATGTCGACACAGTTACAAACAACTCCACACTAGGGGGTCTGTACACATTTGGTAGTGTTCTATACAAGAATGATTTTTACATGTCGACATAGTTACAAACAACTCCACACTAGTGGATCTGTACACATTTGGTAGTGTTCTATACAAGAATGATTTTTATATATCGACACAGTTACAAACAACTCCACACTAGTGGGTCTGTACACATTTGGTAGTGTTCTATACAAGAATGATTTTTACATATCGACACAGTTACAAACAACTCCACACTAGCGGGTCTGTACACATTTGGTAGTGTTCTATACAAGAATGATTTTTACATATCGACACAGTTACAAACAACTCCACACTAGCGGGTCTGTACACATTTGGTAGTGTTCTATACAAGAATGATTTTTACATGTCGACACAGTTACAAACAACTCCACACTAGCAGGTCTGTACACATTTGGTAGTGTTCTATACAAGAATGATTTTTACATGTCGACACAGTTACAAACAACTCCACACTAGTGGGTCTGCACACATTTGGTAGTGTTCTATACAAGAATGATTTTTACATGTCGACACAGTTACAAACAACTCCACACTAGCGGGTCTGTACACATTTGGTAGTGTACTATACAAGAATGATTCTTACATGTCGCCACAGTTACAAACAACTCCACACTAGTGGGTCTGTACACATTTGGTGGTGTTCTATACAAGAATGATTTTTACATGTCGCCACAGTTACAAACAACTCCACACTAGCGGGTCTGTACACATTTGGTAGTGTTCTATACAAGAATGATTTTTACATGTCGATACAGTTACAAACAACTCCACACTAGCGGGTCTGTACACATTTGGTAGTGTTCTATACAAGAATGATTTTTACATGTCGATACAGTTACAAACAACTCCACACTAGTGGGTATGTACACATTTGGTAGTGTTCTATACAAGAATGATTCTTACATGTCGCCACAGTTACAAACAACTCCACACTAGTGGGTCTGTACACATTTGGTGGTGTTCTATACAAGAATGATTTTTACATGTCGCCACAGTTACAAACAACTCCACACTAGCGGGTCTGTACACATTTGGTAGTGTTCTATACAAGAATGATTTTTACATGTCGATACAGTTACAAACAACTCCACACTAGCGGGTCTGTACACATTTGGTAGTGTTCTATACAAGAATGATTTTTACATGTCGATACAGTTACAAACAACTCCACACTAGCGGGTCTGTACACATTTGGTAGTGTTCTATACAAGAATGATTTTTACATGTCGACACAGTTACAAACAACTCCACACTAGCGGGTCTGTACACATTTGGTAGTGTACTATACAAGAATGATTCTTACATGTCGCCACAGTTACAAACAACTCCACACTAGTGGGTCTGTACACATTTGGTGGTGTTCTATACAAGAATGATTTTTACATGTCGCCACAGTTACAAACAACTCCACACTAGCGGGTCTGTACACATTTGGTAGTGTTCTATACAAGAATGATTTTTACATGTCGATACAGTTACAAACAACTCCACACTAGCGGGTCTGTACACATTTGGTAGTGTTCTATACAAGAATGATTTTTACATGTCGATACAGTTACAAACAACTCCACACTAGTGGGTCTGTACACATTTGGTAGTGTTCTATACAAGAATGATTCTTACATGTCGCCACAGTTACAAACAACTCCACACTAATGGGTCTGTACACATTTGGTGGTGTTCTATACAAGAATGATTTTTACATGTCGCCACAGTTACAAACAACTCCACACTAGCGGGTCTGTACACATTTGGTAGTGTTCTATACAAGAATGATTTTTACATGTCGATACAGTTACAAACAACTCCACACTAGCGGGTCTGTACACATTTGGTAGTGTTCTATACAAGAATGATTTTTACATGTCGATACAGTTACAAACAACTCCACACTAGCGGGTCTGTACACATTTGGTGGTGTTTTATACAAGAATGATTTTTACATGTCGATACAGTTACAAACAATTCCACACTAGCGGGTCTGTACACATTTGGTAGTGTTCTATACAAGAATGATTTTTACATGTCGACACAGTTACAAACAACTCCACACTAGTGGGTCTGTACACATTTGGTAGTGTACTATACAAGAATGATTCTTACATGTCGATGCAGTTACAAACAACTCCACACTAGCGGGTCTGTACACATTTGGTAGTGTTCTATACAAGAATGATTATTACATATCGACACAGTTACAAACAACTCCACACTAGTGGGTCTGTACACATTTGGTGGTGTTCTATACAAGAATGATTTTTACATATCGACACAGTTACAAACAACTCCACACTAGCGGGTCTGTACACATTTGGTAGTGTTCTATACAAGAATGATTTTTACATATCGACACAGTTACAAACAACTCCACACTAGCGGGTCTGTACACATTTGGTAGTGTTCTATACAAGAATGATTTTTACATGTCGACACAGTTACAAACAACTCCACACTAGCGGGTCTGTACACATTTGGTAGTGTTCTATACAAGAATGATTTTTACATGTCGACACAGTTACAAACAACTCCACACTAGTGGATCTGTACACATTTGGTAGTGTTCTATACAAGAATGATTTTTACATGTCGACACAGTTACAAACAACTCCACACTAGTGGATCTGTACACATTTGGTAGTGTTCTATACAAGAATGATTTTTATATGTCGACACAGTTACAAACAACTCTACACTAGTGGGTCTGTACACATTTGGTAGTGTTCTATACAAGAATGATTTTTACATGTCGACACAGTTACAAACAACTCCACACTAGTGGGTCTGTACACATTTGGTAGTGTTCTATACAAGAATGATTTTTACATGTCGATGCAGTTACAAACAACTCCACACTAGTGGGTCTGTACACATTTGGTAGTGTTCTATACAAGAATTATTTTTACATGTCGACACAGTTACAAACAACTCCACACTAGCGGGTCTGTACACATTTGGTAGTGTTCTATACAAGAATGATTTTTACATGTCGACACAGTTACAAACAACTCCACACTAGTGGATCTGTACACATTTGGTAGTGTTCTATACAAGAATGATTTTTACATGTCGACACAGTTACAAACAACTCCACACTAGTGGATCTGTACACATTTGGTAGTGTTCTATACAAGAATGATTTTTACATGTCGACACAGTTACAAACAACTCCACACTAGTGGATCTGTACACATTTGGTAGTGTTCTATACAAGAATGATTTTTACATGTCGACACAGTTACAAACAACTCCACACTAGTGGATCTGTACACATTTGGTAGTATTCTATACAAGAATGATTTTTACATGTTGACACAGTTACAAACAACTCCACACTAGTGGGTCTGTACACATTTGGTAGTGTTCTATACAAGAATGATTTTTACATATCGACACAGTTACAAACAACTCCACACTAGCGGGTCTGTACACATTTGGTAGTGTTCTATACAAGAATGATTCTTACATGTCGACACAGTTACAAACAACTCCACACTAGCGGGTCTGTACACATTTGGTAGTGTTCTATACAAGAATGATTTTTACATGTCGACACAGTTACAAACAACTCCACACTATTGGGTCTGTACACATTTGGTAGTGTTCTATACAAGAATGATTTTTACATGTCGCCACAGTTACAAACAACTCCACACTAGCGGGTCTGTACACATTTGGTAGTGTTCTATACAAGAATGATTTTTATATGTCGATGCAGTTACAAACAACTCCACACTAGCGGGTCTGTACACATTTGGTGGTGTTTTATACAAGAATGATTTTTACATGTCGCCACAGTTACAAACAACTCCACACTAGCGGGTCTGTACACATTTGGTAGTGTTCTATACAAGAATGATTTTTATATGTCGATGCAGTTACAAACAACTCCACACTAGCGGGTCTGTACACATTTGGTGGTGTTTTATACAAGAATGATTTTTACATGTCGCCACAGTTACAAACAACTCCACACTAGTGGGTCTGTACACATTTGGTAGTGTTCTATACAAGAATGATTTTTATATGTCGATGCAGTTACAAACAACTCCACACTAGCGGGTCTGTACACATTTGGTGGTGTTTTATACAAGAATGATTTTTACATGTCGCCACAGTTACAAACAACTCCACACTAGTGGGTCTGTACACATTTGGTAGTGTTCTATACAAGAATGATTTTTATATGTCGATGCAGTTACAAACAACTCCACACTAGCGGGTCTGTACACATTTGGTGGTGTTTTATACAAGAATGATTTTTACATGTCGCCACAGTTACAAACAACTCCACACTAGCGGGTCTGTACACATTTGGTAGTGTTCTATACAAGAATGATTTTTACATGTCGACACAGTTACAAACAACTCCACACTAGTGGATCTGTACACATTTGTAGTGTTCTATACAAGAATGATTTTTACATGTCGACACAGTTACAAACAACTCCACACTAGTGGGTCTGTACACATTTGGTAGTGTTCTATACAAGAATGATTTTTACATGTCGACATAGTTACAAACAACTCCACACTAGTGGATCTGTACACATTTGGTAGTGTTCTATACAAGAATGATTTTTACATATCGACACAGTTACAAACAACTCCACACTAGTGGGTCTGTACACATTTGGTAGTGTTCTATACAAGAATGATTTTTACATATCGACACAGTTACAAACAACTCCACACTAGCGGGTCTGTACACATTTGGTAGTGTTCTATACAAGAATGATTTTTACATATCGACACAGTTACAAACAACTCCACACTAGCGGGTCTGTACACATTTGGTAGTGTTCTATACAAGAATGATTTTTACATGTCGACACAGTTACAAACAACTCCACACTAGCGGGTCTGTACACATTTGGTAGTGTTCTATACAAGAATGATTTTTACATGTCGACACAGTTACAAACAACTCCACACTAGTGGGTCTGCACACATTTGGTAGTGTTCTATACAAGAATGATTTTTACATGTCGACACAGTTACAAACAACTCCACACTAGCGGGTCTGTACACATTTGGTAGTGTACTATACAAGAATGATTCTTACATGTCGCCACAGTTACAAACAACTCCACACTAGTGGGTCTGTACACATTTGGTGGTGTTCTATACAAGAATGATTTTTACATGTCGCCACAGTTACAAACAACTCCACACTAGCGGGTCTGTACACATTTGGTAGTGTTCTATACAAGAATGATTTTTACATGTCGATACAGTTACAAACAACTCCACACTAGCGGGTCTGTACACATTTGGTAGTGTTCTATACAAGAATGATTTTTACATGTCGATACAGTTACAAACAACTCCACACTAGTGGGTCTGTACACATTTGGTAGTGTTCTATACAAGAATGATTTTTACATGTCGATACAGTTACAAACAACTCCACACTAGCGGGTCTGTACACATTTGGTAGTGTTCTATACAAGAATGATTTTTACATGTCGACACAGTTACAAACAACTCCACACTAGTGGATCTGTACACATTTGGTAGTGTTCTATACAAGAATGATTTTTACATGTCGACACAGTTACAAACAACTCCACACTAGTGGGTCTGTACACATTTGGTAGTGTTCTATACAAGAATGATTTTTACATGTCGACATAGTTACAAACAACTCCACACTAGTGGATCTGTACACATTTGGTAGTGTTCTATACAAGAATGATTTTTACATGTCGACACAGTTACAAACAACTCCACACTAGTGGGTCTGTACACATTTGGTAGTGTTCTATACAAGAATGATTTTTACATGTCGACACAGTTACAAACAACTCCACACTAGTGGGTCTGTACACATTTGGTAGTGTTCTATACAAGAATGATTTTTACATGTCGACACAGTTACAAAAAACTCCACACTAGTGGGTCTGTACACATTTGGTAGTGTTCTATACAAGAATGATTTTTACATGTCGACACAGTTACAAACAACTCCACACTAGTGGGTCTGTACACATTTGGTAGTGTTCTATACAAGAATGATTTTTACATGTCGACACAGTTACAAACAACTCCACACTAGTGGATCTGTACACATTTGGTAGTGTTCTATACAAGAATGATTTTTACATGTCGACACAGTTACAAACAACTCCACACTAGTGGGTCTGTACACATTTGGTAGTGTTCTATACAAGAATGATTTTTACATGTCGACATAGTTACAAACAACTCCACACTAGTGGATCTGTACACATTTGGTAGTGTTCTATACAAGAATGATTTTTACATATCGACACAGTTACAAACAACTCCACACTAGTGGGTCTGTACACATTTGGTAGTGTTCTATACAAGAATGATTTTTACATATCGACACAGTTACAAACAACTCCACACTAGCGGGTCTGTACACATTTGGTAGTGTTCTATACAAGAATGATTTTTACATATCGACACAGTTACAAACAACTCCACACTAGCGGGTCTGTACACATTTGGTAGTGTTCTATACAAGAATGATTTTTACATGTCGACACAGTTACAAACAACTCCACACTAGCGGGTCTGTACACATTTGGTAGTGTTCTATACAAGAATGATTTTTACATGTCGACACAGTTACAAACAACTCCACACTAGTGGGTCTGCACACATTTGGTAGTGTTCTATACAAGAATGATTTTTACATGTCGACACAGTTACAAACAACTCCACACTAGCGGGTCTGTACACATTTGGTAGTGTACTATACAAGAATGATTCTTACATGTCGCCACAGTTACAAACAACTCCACACTAGTGGGTCTGTACACATTTGGTGGTGTTCTATACAAGAATGATTTTTACATGTCGCCACAGTTACAAACAACTCCACACTAGCGGGTCTGTACACATTTGGTAGTGTTCTATACAAGAATGATTTTTACATGTCGATACAGTTACAAACAACTCCACACTAGCGGGTCTGTACACATTTGGTAGTGTTCTATACAAGAATGATTTTTACATGTCGATACAGTTACAAACAACTCCACACTAGTGGGTCTGTACACATTTGGTAGTGTTCTATGCAAGAATGATTTTTACATGTCGATACAGTTACAAACAACTCCACACTAGCGGGTCTGTACACACTTGGTAGTGTTCTATACAAGAATGATTTTTACATGTCGACACAGTTACAAACAACTCCACACTAGTGGATCTGTACACATTTGGTAGTGTTCTATACAAGAATGATTTTTACATGTCGACACAGTTACAAACAACTCCACACTAGTGGGTCTGTACACATTTGGTAGTGTTCTATACAAGAATGATTTTTACATGTCGACATAGTTACAAACAACTCCACACTAGTGGGTCTGTACACATTTGGTAGTGTTCTATACAAGAATGATTTTTACATATCGACACAGTTACAAACAACTCCACACTAGTGGGTCTGTACACATTTGGTAGTGTTCTATACAAGAATGATTTTTACATATCGACACAGTTACAAACAACTCCACACTAGCGGGTCTGTACACATTTGGTAGTGTTCTATACAAGAATGATTTTTACATATCGACACAGTTACAAACAACTCCACACTAGCGGGTCTGTACACATTTGGTAGTGTTCTATACAAGAATGATTTTTACATGTCGACACAGTTACAAACAACTCCACACTAGCGGGTCTGTACACATTTGGTAGTGTTCTATACAAGAATGATTTTTACATGTCGACACAGTTACAAACAACTCCACACTAGTGGGTCTGCACACATTTGGTAGTGTTCTATACAAGAATGATTTTTACATGTCGACACAGTTACAAACAACTCCACACTAGCGGGTCTGTACACATTTGGTAGTGTACTATACAAGAATGATTCTTACATGTCGCCACAGTTACAAACAACTCCACACTAGTGGGTCTGTACACATTTGGTGGTGTTCTATACAAGAATGATTTTTACATGTCGCCACAGTTACAAACAACTCCACACTAGCGGGTCTGTACACATTTGGTAGTGTTCTATACAAGAATGATTTTTACATGTCGATACAGTTACAAACAACTCCACACTAGCGGGTCTGTACACATTTGGTAGTGTTCTATACAAGAATGATTTTTACATGTCGATACAGTTACAAACAACTCCACACTAGTGGGTCTGTACACATTTGGTAGTGTTCTATACAAGAATGATTCTTACATGTCGATACAGTTACAAACAACTCCACACTAGCGGGTCTGTACACATTTGGTAGTGTTCTATACAAGAATGATTTTTACATGTCGATACAGTTACAAACAACTCCACACTAGTGGGTCTGTACACATTTGGTAGTGTTCTATACAAGAATGATTCTTACATGTCGCCACAGTTACAAACAACTCCACACTAGTGGGTCTGTACACATTTGGTGGTGTTCTATACAAGAATGATTTTTACATGTTGACACAGTTACAAACAACTCCACACTAGTGGGTCTGTACACATTTGGTGGTGTTCTATACAAGAATGATTTTTACATGTCGACACAGTTACAAACAACTCCACACTAGCGGGTCTGTACACATTTGGTAGTGTTCTATACAAGAATGATTCTTACATGTTGACACAGTTACAAACAACTCCACACTAGTGGGTCTGTACACATTTGGTAGTGTTCTATACAAGAATGATTTTTACATGTCGATACAGTTACAAACAACTCCACACTAGCGGGTCTGTACACATTTGGTAGTGTTCTATACAAGAATGATTTTTACATGTCGACACAGTTACAAACAACTCCACACTAGCGGGTCTGTACACATTTGGTAGTGTACTATACAAGAATGATTCTTACATGTCGCCACAGTTACAAACAACTCCACACTAGTGGGTCTGTACACATTTGGTGGTGTTCTATACAAGAATGATTTTTACATGTCGCCACAGTTACAAACAACTCCACACTAGCGGGTCTGTACACATTTGGTAGTGTTCTATACAAGAATGATTTTTACATGTCGATACAGTTACAAACAACTCCACACTAGCGGGTCTGTACACATTTGGTAGTGTTCTATACAAGAATGATTTTTACATGTCGATACAGTTACAAACAACTCCACACTAGTGGGTCTGTACACATTTGGTAGTGTTCTATACAAGAATGATTCTTACATGTCGCCACAGTTACAAACAACTCCACACTAGTGGGTCTGTACACATTTGGTGGTGTTCTATACAAGAATGATTTTTACATGTCGCCACAGTTACAAACAACTCCACACTAGCGGGTCTGTACACATTTGGTAGTGTTCTATACAAGAATGATTTTTACATGTCGATACAGTTACAAACAACTCCACACTAGCGGGTCTGTACACATTTGGTAGTGTTCTATACAAGAATGATTTTTACATGTCGATACAGTTACAAACAACTCCACACTAGCGGGTCTGTACACATTTGGTGGTGTTTTATACAAGAATGATTTTTACATGTCGATACAGTTACAAACAATTCCACACTAGCGGGTCTGTACACATTTGGTAGTGTTCTATACAAGAATGATTTTTACATGTCGACACAGTTACAAACAACTCCACACTAGTGGGTCTGTACACATTTGGTAGTGTACTATACAAGAATGATTCTTACATGTCGATGCAGTTACAAACAACTCCACACTAGCGGGTCTGTACACATTTGGTAGTGTTATATACAAGAATGATTATTACATATCGACACAGTTACAAACAACTCCACACTAGTGTGTCTGTACACATTTGGTGGTGTTCTATGCAAGAATGATTTTTACATATCGACACAGTTACAAACAACTCCACACTAGCGGGTCTGTACACATTTGGTAGTGTTCTATACAAGAATGATTTTTACATATCGACACAGTTACAAACAACTCCACACTAGCGGGTCTGTACACATTTGGTAGTGTTCTATACAAGAATGATTCTTACATGTCGACACAGTTACAAACAACTCCACACTAGCGGGTCTGTACACATTTGGTAGTGTTCTATACAAGAATGATTTTTACATATCGACACAGTTACAAACAACTCCACACTAGCGGGTCTGTACACATTTGGTAGTGTTCTATACAAGAATGATTTTTACATGTCGACACAGTTACAAACAACTCCACACTAGCGGGTCTGTACACATTTGGTAGTGTTCTATACAAGAATGATTTTTACATGTCGACACAGTTACAAACAACTCCACACTAGTGGGTCTGCACACATTTGGTAGTGTTCTATACAAGAATGATTTTTACATGTCGACACAGTTACAAACAACTCCACACTAGCGGGTCTGTACACATTTGGTAGTGTACTATACAAGAATGATTCTTACATGTCGCCACAGTTACAAACAACTCCACACTAGTGGGTCTGTACACATTTGGTGGTGTTCTATACAAGAATGATTTTTACATGTCGCCACAGTTACAAACAACTCCACACTAGCGGGTCTGTACACATTTGGTAGTGTTCTATACAAGAATGATTTTTACATGTCGATACAGTTACAAACAACTCCACACTAGCGGGTCTGTACACATTTGGTAGTGTTCTATACAAGAATGATTTTTACATGTCGATACAGTTACAAACAACTCCACACTAGTGGGTCTGTACACATTTGGTAGTGTTCTATACAAGAATGATTTTTACATGTCGATACAGTTACAAACAACTCCACACTAGCGGGTCTGTACACATTTGGTAGTGTTCTATACAAGAATGATTTTTACATGTCGACACAGTTACAAACAACTCCACACTAGTGGATCTGTACACATTTGGTAGTGTTCTATACAAGAATGATTTTTACATGTCGACACAGTTACAAACAACTCCACACTAGTGGGTCTGTACACATTTGGTAGTGTTCTATACAAGAATGATTTTTACATGTCGACATAGTTACAAACAACTCCACACTAGTGGATCTGTACACATTTGGTAGTGTTCTATACAAGAATGATTTTTACATGTCGACACAGTTACAAACAACTCCACACTAGTGGGTCTGTACACATTTGGTAGTGTTCTATACAAGAATGATTTTTACATGTCGACACAGTTACAAACAACTCCACACTAGTGGGTCTGTACACATTTGGTAGTGTTCTATACAAGAATGATTTTTACATGTCGACACAGTTACAAACAACTCCACACTAGTGGGTCTGTACACATTTGGTAGTGTTCTATACAAGAATGATTTTTACATGTCGACACAGTTACAAACAACTCCACACTAGTGGGTCTGTACACATTTGGTAGTGTTCTATACAAGAATGATTTTTACATGTCGACACAGTTACAAACAACTCCACACTAGTGGATCTGTACACATTTGGTAGTGTTCTATACAAGAATGATTTTTACATGTCGACACAGTTACAAACAACTCCACACTAGTGGGTCTGTACACATTTGGTAGTGTTCTATACAAGAATGATTTTTACATGTCGACACAGTTACAAACAACTCCACACTAGTGGATCTGTACACATTTGGTAGTGTTCTATACAAGAATGATTTTTACATATCGACACAGTTACAAACAACTCCACACTAGTGGGTCTGTACACATTTGGTAGTGTTCTATACAAGAATGATTTTTACATATCGACACAGTTACAAACAACTCCACACTAGCGGGTCTGTACACATTTGGTAGTGTTCTATACAAGAATGATTTTTATATATCGACACAGTTACAAACAACTCCACACTAGTGGGTCTGTACACATTTGGTAGTGTTCTATACAAGAATGATTTTTACATATCGACACAGTTACAAACAACTCCACACTAGTGGGTCTGTACACATTTGGTAGTGTTCTATACAAGAATGATTTTTACATATCGACACAGTTACAAACAACTCCACACTAGCGGGTCTGTACACATTTGGTAGTGTTCTATACAAGAATGATTTTTACATATCGACACAGTTACAAACAACTCCACACTAGCGGGTCTGTACACATTTGGTAGTGTTCTATACAAGAATGATTTTTACATGTCGACACAGTTACAAACAACTCCACACTAGCGGGTCTGTACACATTTGGTAGTGTTCTATACAAGAATGATTTTTACATGTCGACACAGTTACAAACAACTCCACACTAGTGGGTCTGCACACATTTGGTAGTGTTCTATACAAGAATGATTTTTACATGTCGACACAGTTACAAACAACTCCACACTAGCGGGTCTGTACACATTTGGTAGTGTACTATACAAGAATGATTCTTACATGTCGCCACAGTTACAAACAACTCCACACTAGTGGGTCTGTACACATTTGGTGGTGTTCTATACAAGAATGATTTTTACATGTCGCCACAGTTACAAACAACTCCACACTAGCGGGTCTGTACACATTTGGTAGTGTTCTATACAAGAATGATTTTTACATGTCGATACAGTTACAAACAACTCCACACTAGCGGGTCTGTACACATTTGGTAGTGTTCTATACAAGAATGATTTTTACATGTCGATACAGTTACAAACAACTCCACACTAGTGGGTCTGTACACATTTGGTAGTGTTCTATACAAGAATGATTCTTACATGTCGCCACAGTTACAAACAACTCCACACTAGTGGGTCTGTACACATTTGGTGGTGTTCTATACAAGAATGATTTTTACATGTCGCCACAGTTACAAACAACTCCACACTAGCGGGTCTGTACACATTCGGTAGTGTTCTATACAAGAATGATTTTTACATGTCGATACAGTTACAAACAACTCCACACT
Organism: Bathymodiolus septemdierum; assembly: GCA_963383655.1. Taxonomy (NCBI): domain Eukaryota; kingdom Metazoa; phylum Mollusca; class Bivalvia; order Mytilida; family Modiolidae; genus Bathymodiolus; species Bathymodiolus septemdierum. The sequence goes on from OY726527.1 coordinate 2,706,211, forward strand.
AGCGGGTCTGTACACATTTGGTAGTGTTCTATACAAGAATGATTTTTACATGTCGATACAGTTACAAACAACTCCACACTAGCGGGTCTGTACACATTTGGTAGTGTTCTATACAAGAATGATTTTTACATGTCGACACAGTTACAAACAACTCCACACTAGCGGGTCTGTACACATTTGGTAGTGTACTATACAAGAATGATTCTTACATGTCGCCACAGTTACAAACAACTCCACACTAGTGGGTCTGTACACATTTGGTGGTGTTCTATACAAGAATGATTTTTACATGTCGCCACAGTTACAAACAACTCCACACTAGCGGGTCTGTACACATTTGGTAGTGTTCTATACAAGAATGATTTTTACATGTCGATACAGTTACAAACAACTCCACACTAGCGGGTCTGTACACATTTGGTAGTGTTCTATACAAGAATGATTTTTACATGTCGATACAGTTACAAACAACTCCACACTAGTGGGTCTGTACACATTTGGTAGTGTTCTATACAAGAATGATTCTTACATGTCGCCACAGTTACAAACAACTCCACACTAGTGGGTCTGTACACATTTGGTGGTGTTCTATACAAGAATGATTTTTACATGTCGCCACAGTTACAAACAACTCCACACTAGCGGGTCTGTACACATTTGGTAGTGTTCTATACAAGAATGATTTTTACATGTCGATACAGTTACAAACAACTCCACACTAGCGGGTCTGTACACATTTGGTAGTGTTCTATACAAGAATGATTTTTACATGTCGATACAGTTACAAACAACTCCACACTAGCGGGTCTGTACACATTTGGTGGTGTTTTATACAAGAATGATTTTTACATGTCGATACAGTTACAAACAATTCCACACTAGCGGGTCTGTACACATTTGGTAGTGTTCTATACAAGAATGATTTTTACATGTCGACACAGTTACAAACAACTCCACACTAGTGGGTCTGTACACATTTGGTAGTGTACTATACAAGAATGATTCTTACATGTCGATGCAGTTACAAACAACTCCACACTAGCTGGTCTGTACACATTTGGTAGTGTTCTATACAAGAATGATTATTACATATCGACACAGTTACAAACAACTCCACACTAGTGGGTCTGTACACATTTGGTGGTGTTCTATGCAAGAATGATTTTTACATATCGACACAGTTACAAACAACTCCACACTAGCGGGTCTGTACACATTTGGTAGTGTTCTATACAAGAATGATTTTTACATATCGACACAGTTACAAACAACTCCACACTAGCGGGTCTGTACACATTTGGTAGTGTTCTATACAAGAATGATTTTTACATGTCGACACAGTTACAAACAACTCCACACTAGCGGGTCTGTACACATTTGGTAGTGTTCTATACAAGAATGATTTTTACATATCGACACAGTTACAAACAACTCCACACTAGCGGGTCTGTACACATTTGGTAGTGTTCTATACAAGAATGATTTTTACATGTCGACACAGTTACAAACAACTCCACACTAGCGGGTCTGTACACATTTGGTAGTGTTCTATACAAGAATGATTTTTACATGTCGACACAGTTACAAACAACTCCACACTAGTGGGTCTGCACACATTTGGTAGTGTTCTATACAAGAATGATTTTTACATGTCGACACAGTTACAAACAACTCCACACTAGCGGGTCTGTACACATTTGGTAGTGTACTATACAAGAATGATTCTTACATGTCGCCACAGTTACAAACAACTCCACACTAGTGGGTCTGTACACATTTGGTGGTGTTCTATACAAGAATGATTTTTACATGTCGCCACAGTTACAAACAACTCCACACTAGCGGGTCTGTACACATTTGGTAGTGTTCTATACAAGAATGATTTTTACATGTCGATACAGTTACAAACAACTCCACACTAGCGGGTCTGTACACATTTGGTAGTGTTCTATACAAGAATGATTTTTACATGTCGATACAGTTACAAACAACTCCACACTAGTGGGTCTGTACACATTTGGTAGTGTTCTATACAAGAATGATTTTTACATGTCGATACAGTTACAAACAACTCCACACTAGCGGGTCTGTACACATTTGGTAGTGTTCTATACAAGAATGATTTTTACATGTCGACACAGTTACAAACAACTCCACACTAGTGGATCTGTACACATTTGGTAGTGTTCTATACAAGAATGATTTTTACATGTCGACACAGTTACAAACAACTCCACACTAGTGGGTCTGTACACATTTGGTAGTGTTCTATACAAGAATGATTTTTACATGTCGACATAGTTACAAACAACTCCACACTAGTGGATCTGTACACATTTGGTAGTGTTCTATACAAGAATGATTTTTACATATCGACACAGTTACAAACAACTCCACACTAGTGGGTCTGTACACATTTGGTAGTGTTCTATACAAGAATGATTTTTACATGTCGACACAGTTACAAACAACTCCACACTAGTGGGTCTGTACACATTTGGTAGTGTTCTATACAAGAATGATTTTTACATGTCGACACAGTTACAAACAACTCCACACTAGTGGGTCTGTACACATTTGGTAGTGTTCTATACAAGAATGATTTTTACATGTCGACACAGTTACAAACAACTCCACACTAGTGGGTCTGTACACATTTGGTAGTGTTCTATACAAGAATGATTTTTACATGTCGACACAGTTACAAACAACTCCACACTAGTGGATCTGTACACATTTGGTAGTGTTCTATACAAGAATGATTTTTACATGTCGACACAGTTACAAACAACTCCACACTAGTGGGTCTGTACACATTTGGTAGTGTTCTATACAAGAATGATTTTTACATGTCGACATAGTTACAAACAACTCCACACTAGTGGATCTGTACACATTTGGTAGTGTTCTATACAAGAATGATTTTTACATATCGACACAGTTACAAACAACTCCACACTAGTGGGTCTGTACACATTTGGTAGTGTTCTATACAAGAATGATTTTTACATATCGACACAGTTACAAACAACTCCACACTAGCGGGTCTGTACACATTTGGTAGTGTTCTATACAAGAATGATTTTTATATATCGACACAGTTACAAACAACTCCACACTAGCGGGTCTGTACACATTTGGTAGTGTTCTATACAAGAATGATTTTTACATGTCGACACAGTTACAAACAACTCCACACTAGCGGGTCTGTACACATTTGGTAGTGTTCTATACAAGAATGATTTTTACATGTCGACACAGTTACAAACAACTCCACACTAGTGGGTCTGCACACATTTGGTAGTGTTCTATACAAGAATGATTTTTACATGTCGACACAGTTACAAACAACTCCACACTAGCGGGTCTGTACACATTTGGTAGTGTACTATACAAGAATGATTCTTACATGTCGCCACAGTTACAAACAACTCCACACTAGTGGGTCTGTACACATTTGGTGGTGTTCTATACAAGAATGATTTTTACATGTCGCCACAGTTACAAACAACTCCACACTAGCGGGTCTGTACACATTTGGTAGTGTTCTATACAAGAATGATTTTTACATGTCGATACAGTTACAAACAACTCCACACTAGCGGGTCTGTACACATTTGGTAGTGTTCTATACAAGAATGATTTTTACATGTCGATACAGTTACAAACAACTCCACACTAGTGGGTCTGTACACATTTGGTAGTGTTCTATACAAGAATGATTTTTACATGTCGATACAGTTACAAACAACTCCACACTAGCGGGTCTGTACACATTTGGTAGTGTTCTATACAAGAATGATTTTTACATGTCGACACAGTTACAAACAACTCCACACTAGTGGATCTGTACACATTTGGTAGTGTTCTATACAAGAATGATTTTTACATGTCGACACAGTTACAAACAACTCCACACTAGTGGGTCTGTACACATTTGGTAGTGTTCTATACAAGAATGATTTTTACATGTCGACATAGTTACAAACAACTCCACACTAGTGGATCTGTACACATTTGGTAGTGTTCTATACAAGAATGATTTTTACATATCGACACAGTTACAAACAACTCCACACTAGTGGGTCTGTACACATTTGGTAGTGTTCTATACAAGAATGATTTTTACATATCGACACAGTTACAAACAACTCCACACTAGCGGGTCTGTACACATTTGGTAGTGTTCTATACAAGAATGATTTTTACATGTCGACACAGTTACAAACAACTCCACACTAGCGGGTCTGTACACATTTGGTAGTGTTCTATACAAGAATGATTTTTACATGTCGACACAGTTACAAACAACTCCACACTAGCGGGTCTGTACACATTTGGTAGTGTTCTATACAAGAATGATTTTTACATGTCGACACAGTTACAAACAACTCCACACTAGTGGGTCTGCACACATTTGGTAGTGTTCTATACAAGAATGATTTTTACATGTCGACACAGTTACAAACAACTCCACACTAGCGGGTCTGTACACATTTGGTAGTGTACTATACAAGAATGATTCTTACATGTCGCCACAGTTACAAACAACTCCACACTAGTGGGTCTGTACACATTTGGTGGTGTTCTATACAAGAATGATTTTTACATGTCGCCACAGTTACAAACAACTCCACACTAGCGGGTCTGTACACATTTGGTAGTGTTCTATACAAGAATGATTTTTACATGTCGATACAGTTACAAACAACTCCACACTAGCGGATCTGTACACATTTGGTAGTGTTCTATACAAGAATGATTTTTACATGTCGATACAGTTACAACAACTCCACACTAGTGGGTCTGTACACATTTGGTAGTGTTCTATACAAGAATGATTTTTACATGTCGACACAGTTACAAACAACTCCACACTAGTGGATCTGTACACATTTGGTAGTGTTCTATACAAGAATGATTTTTACATATCGACACAGTTACAAACAACTCCACACTAGTGGGTCTGTACACATTTGGTAGTGTTCTATACAAGAATGATTTTTACATATCGACACAGTTACAAACAACTCCACACTAGCGGGTCTGTACACATTTGGTAGTGTTCTATACAAGAATGATTTTTATATATCGACACAGTTACAAACAACTCCACACTAGTGGGTCTGTACACATTTGGTAGTGTTCTATACAAGAATGATTTTTACATATCGACACAGTTACAAACAACTCCACACTAGTGGGTCTGTACACATTTGGTAGTGTTCTATACAAGAATGATTTTTACATATCGACACAGTTACAAACAACTCCACACTAGCGGGTCTGTACACATTTGGTAGTGTTCTATACAAGAATGATTTTTACATATCGACACAGTTACAAACAACTCCACACTAGCGGGTCTGTACACATTTGGTAGTGTTCTATACAAGAATGATTTTTACATGTCGACACAGTTACAAACAACTCCACACTAGCGGGTCTGTACACATTTGGTAGTGTTCTATACAAGAATGATTTTTACATGTCGACACAGTTACAAACAACTCCACACTAGTGGGTCTGCACACATTTGGTAGTGTTCTATACAAGAATGATTTTTACATGTCGACACAGTTACAAACAACTCCACACTAGCGGGTCTGTACACATTTGGTAGTGTACTATACAAGAATGATTCTTACATGTCGCCACAGTTACAAACAACTCCACACTAGTGGGTCTGTACACATTTGGTGGTGTTCTATACAAGAATGATTTTTACATGTCGCCACAGTTACAAACAACTCCACACTAGCGGGTCTGTACACATTTGGTAGTGTTCTATACAAGAATGATTTTTACATGTCGATACAGTTACAAACAACTCCACACTAGCGGGTCTGTACACATTTGGTAGTGTTCTATACAAGAATGATTTTTACATGTCGATACAGTTACAAACAACTCCACACTAGTGGGTCTGTACACATTTGGTAGTGTTCTATACAAGAATGATTCTTACATGTCGCCACAGTTACAAACAACTCCACACTAGTGGGTCTGTACACATTTGGTGGTGTTCTATACAAGAATGATTTTTACATGTCGCCACAGTTACAAACAACTCCACACTAGCGGGTCTGTACACATTCGGTAGTGTTCTATACAAGAATGATTTTTACATGTCGATACAGTTACAAACAACTCCACACTAGCGGGTCTGTACACATTTGGTAGTGTTCTATACAAGAATGATTTTTACATGTCGATACAGTTACAAACAACTCCACACTAGCGGGTCTGTACACATTTGGTAGTGTTCTATACAAGAATGATTTTTACATGTCGACACAGTTACAAACAACTCCACACTAGCGGGTCTGTACACATTTGGTAGTGTACTATACAAGAATGATTCTTACATGTCGCCACAGTTACAAACAACTCCACACTAGTGGGTCTGTACACATTTGGTGGTGTTCTATACAAGAATCATTTTTACATGTCGCCACAGTTACAAACAACTCCACACTAGCGGGTCTGTACACATTTGGTAGTGTTCTATACAAGAATGATTTTTACATGTCGATACAGTTACAAACAACTCCACACTAGCGGGTCTGTACACATTTGGTAGTGTTCTATACAAGAATGATTTTTACATGTCGATACAGTTACAAACAACTCCACACTAGTGGGTCTGTACACATTTGGTAGTGTTCTATACAAGAATGATTCTTACATGTCGCCACAGTTACAAACAACTCCACACTAGTGGGTCTGTACACATTTGGTGGTGTTCTATACAAGAATGATTTTTACATGTCGCCACAGTTACAAACAACTCCACACTAGCGGGTCTGTACACATTTGGTAGTGTTCTATACAAGAATGATTTTTACATGTCGATACAGTTACAAACAACTCCACACTAGCGGGTCTGTACACATTTGGTAGTGTTCTATACAAGAATGATTTTTACATGTCGATACAGTTACAAACAACTCCACACTAGCGGGTCTGTACACATTTGGTGGTGTTTTATACAAGAATGATTTTTACATGTCGATACAGTTACAAACAATTCCACACTAGCGGGTCTGTACACATTTGGTAGTGTTCTATACAAGAATGATTTTTACATGTCGACACAGTTACAAACAACTCCACACTAGTGGGTCTGTACACATTTGGTAGTGTACTATACAAGAATGATTCTTACATGTCGATGCAGTTACAAACAACTCCACACTAGCGGGTCTGTACACATTTGGTAGTGTTCTATACAAGAATGATTATTACATATCGACACAGTTACAAACAACTCCACACTAGTGGGTCTGTACACATTTGGTGGTGTTCTATGCAAGAATGATTTTTACATATCGACACAGTTACAAACAACTCCACACTAGCGGGTCTGTACACATTTGGTAGTGTTCTATACAAGAATGATTTTTACATATCGACACAGTTACAAACAACTCCACACTAGCGGGTCTGTACACATTTGGTAGTGTTCTATACAAGAATGATTTTTACATGTCGACACAGTTACAAACAACTCCACACTAGCGGGTCTGTACACATTTGGTAGTGTTCTATACAAGAATGATTTTTACATATCGACACAGTTACAAACAACTCCACACTAGCGGGTCTGTACACATTTGGTAGTGTTCTATACAAGAATGATTTTTACATGTCGACACAGTTACAAACAACTCCACACTAGCGGGTCTGTACACATTTGGTAGTGTTCTATACAAGAATGATTTTTACATGTCGACACAGTTACAAACAACTCCACACTAGTGGGTCTGCACACATTTGGTAGTGTTCTATACAAGAATGATTTTTACATGTCGATACAGTTACAAACAACTCCACACTAGCGGGTCTGTACACATTTGGTAGTGTTCTATACAAGAATGATTTTTACATGTCGATACAGTTACAAACAACTCCACACTAGCGGGTCTGTACACATTTGGTGGTGTTTTATACAAGAATGATTTTTACATGTCGATACAGTTACAAACAATTCCACACTAGCGGGTCTGTACACATTTGGTAGTGTTCTATACAAGAATGATTTTTACATGTCGACACAGTTACAAACAACTCCACACTAGTGGGTCTGTACACATTTGGTAGTGTACTATACAAGAATGATTCTTACATGTCGATGCAGTTACAAACAACTCCACACTAGCGGGTCTGTACACATTTGGTAGTGTTCTATACAAGAATGATTATTACATATCGACACAGTTACAAACAACTCCACACTAGTGGGTCTGTACACATTTGGTGGTGTTCTATGCAAGAATGATTTTTACATATCGACACAGTTACAAACAACTCCACACTAGCGGGTCTGTACACATTTGGTAGTGTTCTATACAAGAATGATTTTTACATATCGACACAGTTACAAACAACTCCACACTAGCGGGTCTGTACACATTTGGTAGTGTTCTATACAAGAATGATTTTTACATGTCGACACAGTTACAAACAACTCCACACTAGCGGGTCTGTACACATTTGGTAGTGTTCTATACAAGAATGATTTTTACATATCGACACAGTTACAAACAACTCCACACTAGCGGGTCTGTACACATTTGGTAGTGTTCTATACAAGAATGATTTTTACATGTCGACACAGTTACAAACAACTCCACACTAGCGGGTCTGTACACATTTGGTAGTGTTCTATACAAGAATGATTTTTACATGTCGACACAGTTACAAACAACTCCACACTAGTGGGTCTGCACACATTTGGTAGTGTTCTATACAAGAATGATTTTTACATGTCGACACAGTTACAAACAACTCCACACTAGCGGGTCTGTACACATTTGGTAGTGTACTATACAAGAATGATTCTTACATGTCGCCACAGTTACAAACAACTCCACACTAGTGGGTCTGTACACATTTGGTGGTGTTCTATACAAGAATGATTTTTACATGTCGCCACAGTTACAAACAACTCCACACTAGCGGGTCTGTACACATTTGGTAGTGTTCTATACAAGAATGATTTTTACATGTCGATACAGTTACAAACAACTCCACACTAGCGGGTCTGTACACATTTGGTAGTGTTCTATACAAGAATGATTTTTACATGTCGATACAGTTACAAACAACTCCACACTAGTGGGTCTGTACACATTTGGTAGTGTTCTATACAAGAATGATTTTTACATGTCGATACAGTTACAAACAACTCCACACTAGCGGGTCTGTACACATTTGGTAGTGTTCTATACAAGAATGATTTTTACATGTCGACACAGTTACAAACAACTCCACACTAGTGGATCTGTACACATTTGGTAGTGTTCTATACAAGAATGATTTTTACATGTCGACACAGTTACAAACAACTCCACACTAGTGGGTCTGTACACATTTGGTAGTGTTCTATACAAGAATGATTTTTACATGTCGACATAGTTACAAACAACTCCACACTAGTGGATCTGTACACATTTGGTAGTGTTCTATACAAGAATGATTTTTACATATCGACACAGTTACAAACAACTCCACACTAGTGGGTCTGTACACATTTGGTAGTGTTCTATACAAGAATGATTTTTACATGTCGACACAGTTACAAACAACTCCACACTAGTGGGTCTGTACACATTTGGTAGTGTTCTATACAAGAATGATTTTTACATGTCGACACAGTTACAAACAACTCCACACTAGTGGGTCTGTACACATTTGGTAGTGTTCTATACAAGAATGATTTTTACATGTCGACACAGTTACAAACAACTCCACACTAGTGGGTCTGTACACATTTGGTAGTGTTCTATACAAGAATGATTTTTACATGTCGACACAGTTACAAACAACTCCACACTAGTGGATCTGTACACATTTGGTAGTGTTCTATACAAGAATGATTTTTACATGTCGACACAGTTACAAACAACTCCACACTAGTGGGTCTGTACACATTTGGTAGTGTTCTATACAAGAATGATTTTTACATGTCGACATAGTTACAAACAACTCCACACTAGTGGATCTGTACACATTTGGTAGTGTTCTATACAAGAATGATTTTTACATATCGACACAGTTACAAACAACTCCACACTAGTGGGTCTGTACACATTTGGTAGTGTTCTATACAAGAATGATTTTTACATATCGACACAGTTACAAACAACTCCACACTAGCGGGTCTGTACACATTTGGTAGTGTTCTATACAAGAATGATTTTTATATATCGACACAGTTACAAACAACTCCACACTAGCGGGTCTGTACACATTTGGTAGTGTTCTATACAAGAATGATTTTTACATGTCGACACAGTTACAAACAACTCCACACTAGCGGGTCTGTACACATTTGGTAGTGTTCTATACAAGAATGATTTTTACATGTCGACACAGTTACAAACAACTCCACACTAGTGGGTCTGCACACATTTGGTAGTGTTCTATACAAGAATGATTTTTACATGTCGACACAGTTACAAACAACTCCACACTAGCGGGTCTGTACACATTTGGTAGTGTACTATACAAGAATGATTCTTACATGTCGCCACAGTTACAAACAACTCCACACTAGTGGGTCTGTACACATTTGGTGGTGTTCTATACAAGAATGATTTTTACATGTCGCCACAGTTACAAACAACTCCACACTAGCGGGTCTGTACACATTTGGTAGTGTTCTATACAAGAATGATTTTTACATGTCGATACAGTTACAAACAACTCCACACTAGCGGGTCTGTACACATTTGGTAGTGTTCTATACAAGAATGATTTTTACATGTCGATACAGTTACAAACAACTCCACACTAGTGGGTCTGTACACATTTGGTAGTGTTCTATACAAGAATGATTTTTACATGTCGATACAGTTACAAACAACTCCACACTAGCGGGTCTGTACACATTTGGTAGTGTTCTATACAAGAATGATTTTTACATGTCGACACAGTTACAAACAACTCCACACTAGTGGATCTGTACACATTTGGTAGTGTTCTATACAAGAATGATTTTTACATGTCGACACAGTTACAAACAACTCCACACTAGTGGGTCTGTACACATTTGGTAGTGTTCTATACAAGAATGATTTTTACATATCGACACAGTTACAAACAACTCCACACTAGCGGGTCTGTACACATTTGGTAGTGTTCTATACAAGAATGATTTTTACATGTCGACACAGTTACAAACAACTCCACACTAGCGGGTCTGTACACATTTGGTAGTGTTCTATACAAGAATGATTTTTACATGTCGACACAGTTACAAACAACTCCACACTAGCGGGTCTGTACACATTTGGTAGTGTTCTATACAAGAATGATTTTTACATGTCGACACAGTTACAAACAACTCCACACTAGTGGGTCTGCACACATTTGGTAGTGTTCTATACAAGAATGATTTTTACATGTCGACACAGTTACAAACAACTCCACACTAGCGGGTCTGTACACATTTGGTAGTGTACTATACAAGAATGATTCTTACATGTCGCCACAGTTACAAACAACTCCACACTAGTGGGTCTGTACACATTTGGTGGTGTTCTATACAAGAATGATTTTTACATGTCGCCACAGTTACAAACAACTCCACACTAGCGGGTCTGTACACATTTGGTGGTGTTCTATACAAGAATGATTTTTACATGTCGATACAGTTACAAACAACTCCACACTAGCGGGTCTGTACACATTTGGTAGTGTTCTATACAAGAATGATTTTTACATGTCGATACAGTTACAAACAACTCCACACTAGCGGGTCTGTACACATTTGGTAGTGTTCTATACAAGAATGATTTTTACATGTCGACACAGTTACAAACAACTCCACACTAGCGGGTCTGTACACATTTGGTAGTGTACTATACAAGAATGATTCTTACATGTCGCCACAGTTACAAACAACTCCACACTAGTGGGTCTGTACACATTTGGTGGTGTTCTATACAAGAATGATTTTTACATGTCGCCACAGTTACAAACAACTCCACACTAGCGGGTCTGTACACATTTGGTAGTGTTCTATACAAGAATGATTTTTACATGTCGATACAGTTACAAACAACTCCACACTAGCGGGTCTGTACACATTTGGTAGTGTTCTATACAAGAATGATTTTTACATGTCGATACAGTTACAAACAACTCCACACTAGTGGGTCTGTACACATTTGGTAGTGTTCTATACAAGAATGATTCTTACATGTCGCCACAGTTACAAACAACTCCACACTAGTGGGTCTGTACACATTTGGTGGTGTTCTATACAAGAATGATTTTTACATGTCGCCACAGTTACAAACAACTCCACACTAGCGGGTCTGTACACATTTGGTAGTGTTCTATACAAGAATGATTTTTACATGTCGATACAGTTACAAACAACTCCACACTAGCGGGTCTGTACACATTTGGTAGTGTTCTATACAAGAATGATTTTTACATGTCGATACAGTTACAAACAACTCCACACTAGCGGGTCTGTACACATTTGGTGGTGTTTTATACAAGAATGATTTTTACATGTCGATACAGTTACAAACAATTCCACACTAGCGGGTCTGTACACATTTGGTAGTGTTCTATACAAGAATGATTTTTACATGTCGACACAGTTACAAACAACTCCACACTAGTGGGTCTGTACACATTTGGTAGTGTACTATACAAGAATGATTCTTACATGTCGATGCAGTTACAAACAACTCCACACTAGCGGGTCTGTACACATTTGGTAGTGTTCTATACAAGAATGATTATTACATATCGACACAGTTACAAACAACTCCACACTAGTGGGTCTGTACACATTTGGTGGTGTTCTATACAAGAATGATTTTTACATATCGACACAGTTACAAACAACTCCACACTAGCGGGTCTGTACACATTTGGTAGTGTTCTATACAAGAATGATTTTTACATATCGACACAGTTACAAACAACTCCACACTAGCGGGTCTGTACACATTTGGTAGTGTTCTATACAAGAATGATTTTTACATGTCGACACAGTTACAAACAACTCCACACTAGCGGGTCTGTACACATTTGGTAGTGTTCTATACAAGAATGATTTTTACATGTCGACACAGTTACAAACAACTCCACACTAGTGGATCTGTACACATTTGGTAGTGTTCTATACAAGAATGATTTTTACATGTCGACACAGTTACAAACAACTCCACACTAGTGGATCTGTACACATTTGGTAGTGTTCTATACAAGAATGATTTTTATATGTCGACACAGTTACAAACAACTCTACACTAGTGGGTCTGTACACATTTGGTAGTGTTCTATACAAGAATGATTTTTACATGTCGACACAGTTACAAACAACTCCACACTAGTGGGTCTGTACACATTTGGTAGTGTTCTATACAAGAATGATTTTTACATGTCGATGCAGTTACAAACAACTCCACACTAGTGGGTCTGTACACATTTGGTAGTGTTCTATACAAGAATTATTTTTACATGTCGACACAGTTACAAACAACTCCACACTAGCGGGTCTGTACACATTTGGTAGTGTTCTATACAAGAATGATTTTTACATGTCGACACAGTTACAAACAACTCCACACTAGTGGATCTGTACACATTTGGTAGTGTTCTATACAAGAATGATTTTTACATGTCGACACAGTTACAAACAACTCCACACTAGTGGATCTGTACACATTTGGTAGTGTTCTATACAAGAATGATTTTTACATGTCGACACAGTTACAAACAACTCCACACTAGTGGATCTGTACACATTTGGTAGTGTTCTATACAAGAATGATTTTTACATGTCGACACAGTTACAAACAACTCCACACTAGTGGATCTGTACACATTTGGTAGTGTTCTATACAAGAATGATTTTTACATGTTGACACAGTTACAAACAACTCCACACTAGTGGGTCTGTACACATTTGGTAGTGTTCTATACAAGAATGATTTTTACATATCGACACAGTTACAAACAACTCCACACTAGCGGGTCTGTACACATTTGGTAGTGTTCTATACAAGAATGATTCTTACATGTCGACACAGTTACAAACAACTCCACACTAGCGGGTCTGTACACATTTGGTAGTGTTCTATACAAGAATGATTTTTACATGTCGACACAGTTACAAACAACTCCACACTATTGGGTCTGTACACATTTGGTAGTGTTCTATACAAGAATGATTTTTACATGTCGCCACAGTTACAAACAACTCCACACTAGCGGGTCTGTACACATTTGGTAGTGTTCTATACAAGAATGATTTTTATATGTCGATGCAGTTACAAACAACTCCACACTAGCGGGTCTGTACACATTTGGTGGTGTTTTATACAAGAATGATTTTTACATGTCGCCACAGTTACAAACAACTCCACACTAGCGGGTCTGTACACATTTGGTAGTGTTCTATACAAGAATGATTTTTATATGTCGATGCAGTTACAAACAACTCCACACTAGCGGGTCTGTACATATTTGGTGGTGTTTTATACAAGAATGATTTTTACATGTCGACACAGCTACAAACAACTCCACACTAGTGGGTCTGTACACATTTGGTAGTGTTCTATACAAGAATGATTTTTACATGTCGACACAGTTACAAACAACTCCACACTAGTGGGTCTGTACACATTTGGTAGTGTTCTATACAAGAATGATTTTTACATGTCGACACAGTTACAAACAACTCCACAATAGCGGGTCTGTACACATTTGGTAGTGTTCTATACAAGAATGATTTTTACATGTCGACACAGTTACAAACAACTCCACACTAGTGGATCTGTACACATTTGGTAGTGTTCTATACAAGAATGATTTTTACATGTCGACACAGTTACAAACAACTCCACACTAGTGGGTCTGTACACATTTGGTAGTGTTCTATACAAGAATGATTTTTATATATCGACACAGTTACAAACAACTCCACACTAGCGGGTCTGTACACATTTGGTAGTGTTCTATACAAGAATGATTTTTACATGTCGACACAGTTACAAACAACTCCACACTAGCGGGTCTGTACACATTTGGTAGTGTTCTATACAAGAATGATTTTTACATGTCGACACAGTTACAAACAACTCCACACTAGTGGGTCTGCACACATTTGGTAGTGTTCTATACAAGAATGATTTTTACATGTCGACACAGTTACAAACAACTCCACACTAGCGGGTCTGTACACATTTGGTAGTGTACTATACAAGAATGATTCTTACATGTCGCCACAGTTACAAACAACTCCACACTAGTGGGTCTGTACACATTTGGTGGTGTTCTATACAAGAATGATTTTTACATGTCGCCACAGTTACAAACAACTCCACACTAGCGGGTCTGTACACATTTGGTAGTGTTCTATACAAGAATGATTTTTACATGTCGATACAGTTACAAACAACTCCACACTAGCGGGTCTGTACACATTTGGTAGTGTTCTATACAAGAATGATTTTTACATGTCGATACAGTTACAAACAACTCCACACTAGTGGGTCTGTACACATTTGGTAGTGTTCTATACAAGAATGATTTTTACATGTCGATACAGTTACAAACAACTCCACACTAGCGGGTCTGTACACATTTGGTAGTGTTCTATACAAGAATGATTTTTACATGTCGACACAGTTACAAACAACTCCACACTAGTGGATCTGTACACATTTGGTAGTGTTCTATACAAGAATGATTTTTACATGTCGACACAGTTACAAACAACTCCACACTAGTGGGTCTGTACACATTTGGTAGTGTTCTATACAAGAATGATTTTTACATGTCGACATAGTTACAAACAACTCCACACTAGTGGATCTGTACACATTTGGTAGTGTTCTATACAAGAATGATTTTTACATATCGACACAGTTACAAACAACTCCACACTAGTGGGTCTGTACACATTTGGTAGTGTTCTATACAAGAATGATTTTTACATATCGACACAGTTACAAACAACTCCACACTAGCGGGTCTGTACACATTTGGTAGTGTTCTATACAAGAATGATTTTTACATGTCGACACAGTTACAAACAACTCCACACTAGCGGGTCTGTACACATTTGGTAGTGTTCTATACAAGAATGATTTTTACATGTCGACACAGTTACAAACAACTCCACACTAGCGGGTCTGTACACATTTGGTAGTGTTCTATACAAGAATGATTTTTACATGTCGACACAGTTACAAACAACTCCACACTAGTGGGTCTGCACACATTTGGTAGTGTTCTATACAAGAATGATTTTTACATGTCGACACAGTTACAAACAACTCCACACTAGCGGGTCTGTACACATTTGGTAGTGTACTATACAAGAATGATTCTTACATGTCGCGACAGTTACAAACAACTCCACACTAGTGGGTCTGTACACATTTGGTGGTGTTCTATACAAGAATGATTTTTACATGTCGCCACAGTTACAAACAACTCCACACTAGCGGGTCTGTACACATTTGGTAGTGTTCTATACAAGAATGATTTTTACATGTCGATACAGTTACAAACAACTCCACACTAGCGGATCTGTACACATTTGGTAGTGTTCTATACAAGAATGATTTTTACATGTCGATACAGTTACAAACAACTCCACACTAGTGGGTCTGTACACATTTGGTAGTGTTCTATACAAGAATGATTCTTACATGTCGCCACAGTTACAAACAACTCCACACTAGTGGGTCTGTACACATTTGGTGGTGTTCTATACAAGAATGATTTTTACATGTCGCCACAGTTACAAACAACTCCACACTAGCGGGTCTGTACACATTTGGTAGTGTTCTATACAAGAATGATTTTTACATGTCGATACAGTTACAAACAACTCCACACTAGCGGGTCTGTACACATTTGGTAGTGTTCTATACAAGAATGATTTTTACATGTCGATACAGTTACAAACAACTCCACACTAGCGGGTCTGTACACATTTGGTAGTGTTCTATACAAGAATGATTTTTACATGTCGACACAGTTACAAACAACTCCACACTAGCGGGTCTGTACACATTTGGTAGTGTACTATACAAGAATGATTCTTACATGTCGCCACAGTTACAAACAACTCCACACTAGTGGGTCTGTACACATTTGGTGGTGTTCTATACAAGAATGATTTTTACATGTCGCCACAGTTACAAACAACTCCACACTAGCGGGTCTGTACACATTTGGTAGTGTTCTATACAAGAATGATTTTTACATGTCGATACAGTTACAAACAACTCCACACTAGCGGGTCTGTACACATTTGGTAGTGTTCTATACAAGAATGATTTTTACATGTCGATACAGTTACAAACAACTCCACACTAGTGGGTCTGTACACATTTGGTAGTGTTCTATACAAGAATGATTCTTACATGTCGCCACAGTTACAAACAACTCCACACTAGTGGGTCTGTACACATTTGGTGGTGTTCTATACAAGAATGATTTTTACATGTCGCCACAGTTACAAACAACTCCACACTAGCGGGTCTGTACACATTTGGTAGTGTTCTATACAAGAATGATTTTTACATGTCGATACAGTTACAAACAACTCCACACTAGCGGGTCTGTACACATTTGGTAGTGTTCTATACAAGAATGATTTTTACATGTCGATACAGTTACAAACAACTCCACACTAGCGGGTCTGTACACATTTGGTGGTGTTTTATACAAGAATGATTTTTACATGTCGATACAGTTACAAACAATTCCACACTAGCGGGTCTGTACACATTTGGTAGTGTTCTATACAAGAATGATTTTTACATGTCGACACAGTTACAAACAACTCCACACTAGTGGGTCTCTACACATTTGGTAGTGTACTATACAAGAATGATTCTTACATGTCGATGCAGTTACAAACAACTCCACACTAGCGGGTCTGTACACATTTGGTAGTGTTCTATACAAGAATGATTATTACATATCGACACAGTTACAAACAACTCCACACTAGTGGGTCTGTACACATTTGGTGGTGTTCTATACAAGAATGATTTTTACATATCGACACAGTTACAAACAACTCCACACTAGCGGGTCTGTACACATTTGGTAGTGTTCTATACAAGAATGATTTTTACATATCGACACAGTTACAAACAACTCCACACTAGCGGGTCTGTACACATTTGGTAGTGTTCTATACAAGAATGATTTTTACATGTCGACACAGTTACAAACAACTCCACACTAGCGGGTCTGTACACATTTGGTAGTGTTCTATACAAGAATGATTTTTACATGTCGACACAGTTACAAACAACTCCACACTAGTGGATCTGTACACATTTGGTAGTGTTCTATACAAGAATGATTTTTACATGTCGACACAGTTACAAACAACTCCACACTAGTGGATCTGTACACATTTGGTAGTGTTCTATACAAGAATGATTTTTATATGTCGACACAGTTACAAACAACTCTACACTAGTGGGTCTGTACACATTTGGTAGTGTTCTATACAAGAATGATTTTTACATGTCGACACAGATACAAACAACTCCACACTAGTGGGACTGTACACATTTGGTAGTGTTCTATACAAGAATGATTTTTACATGTCGAGGCAGTTACAAACAACTCCACACTAGTGGGTCTGTACACATTTGGTAGTGTTCTATACAAGAATTATTTTTACATGTCGACACAGTTACAAACAACTCCACACTAGCGGGTCTGTACACATTTGGTAGTGTTCTATACAAGAATGATTTTTACATGTCGACACAGTTACAAACAACTCCACACTAGTGGATCTGTACACATTTGGTAGTGTTCTATACAAGAATGATTTTTACATGTCGACACAGTTACAAACAACTCCACACTAGTGGATCTGTACACATTTGGTAGTGTTCTATACAAGAATGATTTTTACATGTCGACACAGTTACAAACAACTCCACACTAGTGGATCTGTACACATTTGGTAGTGTTCTATACAAGAATGATATTTACATGTCGACACAGTTACAAACAACTCCACACTAGTGGATCTGTACACATTTGGTAGTGTTCTATACAAGAATGATTTTTACATGTTGACACAGTTACAAACAACTCCACACTAGTGGGTCTGTACACATTTGGTAGTGTTCTATACAAGAATGATTTTTACATGTCGACACAGTTACAAACAACTCCACACTAGTGGGTCTGTACACATTTGGTAGTGTTCTATACAAGAATGATTTTTATATATCGACACAGTTACAAACAACTCCACACTAGCGGGTCTGTACACATTTGGTAGTGTTCTATACAAGAATGATTTTTACATGTCGACACAGTTACAAACAACTCCACACTAGCGGGTCTGTACACATTTGGTAGTGTTCTATACAAGAATGATTTTTACATGTCGACACAGTTACAAACAACTCCACACTAGTGGGTCTGCACACATTTGGTAGTGTTCTATACAAGAATGATTTTTACATGTCGACACAGTTACAAACAACTCCACACTAGCGGGTCTGTACACATTTGGTAGTGTACTATACAAGAATGATTCTTACATGTCGCCACAGTTACAAACAACTCCACACTAGTGGGTCTGTACACATTTGGTGGTGTTCTATACAAGAATGATTTTTACATGTCGCCACAGTTACAAACAACTCCACACTAGCGGGTCTGTACACATTTGGTAGTGTTCTATACAAGAATGATTTTTACATGTCGATACAGTTACAAACAACTCCACACTAGCGGGTCTGTACACATTTGGTAGTGTTCTATACAAGAATGATTTTTACATGTCGATACAGTTACAAACAACTCCACACTAGTGGGTCTGTACACATTTGGTAGTGTTCTATACAAGAATGATTTTTACATGTCGATACAGTTACAAACAACTCCACACTAGCGGGTCTGTACACATTTGGTAGTGTTCTATACAAGAATGATTTTTACATGTCGACACAGTTACAAACAACTCCACACTAGTGGATCTGTACACATTTGGTAGTGTTCTATACAAGAATGATTTTTACATGTCGACACAGTTACAAACAACTCCACACTAGTGGGTCTGTACACATTTGGTAGTGTTCTATACAAGAATGATTTTTACATGTCGACATAGTTACAAACAACTCCACACTAGTGGATCTGTACACATTTGGTAGTGTTCTATACAAGAATGATTTTTACATATCGACACAGTTACAAACAACTCCACACTAGTGGGTCTGTACACATTTGGTAGTGTTCTATACAAGAATGATTTTTACATATCGACACAGTTACAAACAACTCCACACTAGCGGGTCTGTACACATTTGGTAGTGTTCTATACAAGAATGATTTTTACATGTCGACACAGTTACAAACAACTCCACACTAGCGGGTCTGTACACATTTGGTAGTGTTCTATACAAGAATGATTTTTACATGTCGACACAGTTACAAACAACTCCACACTAGCGGGTCTGTACACATTTGGTAGTGTTCTATACAAGAATGATTTTTACATGTCGACACAGTTACAAACAACTCCACACTAGTGGGTCTGCACACATTTGGTAGTGTTCTATACAAGAATGATTTTTACATGTCGACACAGTTACAAACAACTCCACACTAGCGGGTCTGTACACATTTGGTAGTGTACTATACAAGAATGATTCTTACATGTCGCGACAGTTACAAACAACTCCACACTAGTGGGTCTGTACACATTTGGTGGTGTTCTATACAAGAATGATTTTTACATGTCGCCACAGTTACAAACAACTCCACACTAGCGGGTCTGTACACATTTGGTAGTGTTCTATACAAGAATGATTTTTACATGTCGATACAGTTACAAACAACTCCACACTAGCGGATCTGTACACATTTGGTGGTGTTCTATACAAGAATGATTTTTACATGTCGATACAGTTACAAACAACTCCACACTAGTGGGTCTGTACACATTTGGTAGTGTTCTATACAAGAATGATTCTTACATGTCGCCACAGTTACAAACAACTCCACACTAGTGGGTCTGTACACATTTGGTGGTGTTCTATACAAGAATGATTTTTACATGTCGCCACAGTTACAAACAACTCCACACTAGCGGGTCTGTACACATTTGGTAGTGTTCTATACAAGAATGATTTTTACATGTCGATACAGTTACAAACAACTCCACACTAGCGGGTCTGTACACATTTGGTAGTGTTCTATACAAGAATGATTTTTACATGTCGATACAGTTACAAACAACTCCACACTAGCGGGTCTGTACACATTTGGTAGTGTTCTATACAAGAATGATTTTTACATGTCGACACAGTTACAAACAACTCCACACTAGCGGGTCTGTACACATTTGGTAGTGTACTATACAAGAATGATTCTTACATGTCGCCACAGTTACAAACAACTCCACACTAGTGGGTCTGTACACATTTGGTGGTGTTCTATACAAGAAT
The DNA here is from genome assembly GCA_963383655.1 of Bathymodiolus septemdierum. Lineage (NCBI taxonomy): Eukaryota > Metazoa > Mollusca > Bivalvia > Mytilida > Modiolidae > Bathymodiolus > Bathymodiolus septemdierum. The sequence goes on from OY726527.1 coordinate 2,727,690, forward strand.
GATTTTTACATGTCGCCACAGTTACAAACAACTCCACACTAGCGGGTCTGTACACATTTGGTAGTGTTCTATACAAGAATGATTTTTACATGTCGATACAGTTACAAACAACTCCACACTAGCGGGTCTGTACACATTTGGTAGTGTTCTATACAAGAATGATTTTTACATGTCGATACAGTTACAAACAACTCCACACTAGTGGGTCTGTACACATTTGGTAGTGTTCTATACAAGAATGATTCTTACATGTCGCCACAGTTACAAACAACTCCACACTAGTGGGTCTGTACACATTTGGTGGTGTTCTATACAAGAATGATTTTTACATGTCGCCACAGTTACAAACAACTCCACACTAGCGGGTCTGTACACATTTGGTAGTGTTCTATACAAGAATGATTTTTACATGTCGATACAGTTACAAACAACTCCACACTAGCGGGTCTGTACACATTTGGTAGTGTTCTATACAAGAATGATTTTTACATGTCGATACAGTTACAAACAACTCCACACTAGCGGGTCTGTACACATTTGGTGGTGTTTTATACAAGAATGATTTTTACATGTCGATACAGTTACAAACAATTCCACACTAGCGGGTCTGTACACATTTGGTAGTGTTCTATACAAGAATGATTTTTACATGTCGACACAGTTACAAACAACTCCACACTAGTGGGTCTCTACACATTTGGTAGTGTACTATACAAGAATGATTCTTACATGTCGATGCAGTTACAAACAACTCCACACTAGCGGGTCTGTACACATTTGGTAGTGTTCTATACAAGAATGATTATTACATATCGACACAGTTACAAACAACTCCACACTAGTGGGTCTGTACACATTTGGTGGTGTTCTATACAAGAATGATTTTTACATATCGACACAGTTACAAACAACTCCACACTAGCGGGTCTGTACACATTTGGTAGTGTTCTATACAAGAATGATTTTTACATATCGACACAGTTACAAACAACTCCACACTAGCGGGTCTGTACACATTTGGTAGTGTTCTATACAAGAATGATTTTTACATGTCGACACAGTTACAAACAACTCCACACTAGCGGGTCTGTACACATTTGGTAGTGTTCTATACAAGAATGATTTTTACATGTCGACACAGTTACAAACAACTCCACACTAGTGGATCTGTACACATTTGGTAGTGTTCTATACAAGAATGATTTTTACATGTCGACACAGTTACAAACAACTCCACACTAGTGGATCTGTACACATTTGGTAGTGTTCTATACAAGAATGATTTTTATATGTCGACACAGTTACAAACAACTCTACACTAGTGGGTCTGTACACATTTGGTAGTGTTCTATACAAGAATGATTTTTACATGTCGACACAGTTACAAACAACTCCACACTAGTGGGACTGTACACATTTGGTAGTGTTCTATACAAGAATGATTTTTACATGTCGAGGCAGTTACAAACAACTCCACACTAGTGGGTCTGTACACATTTGGTAGTGTTCTATACAAGAATTATTTTTACATGTCGACACAGTTACAAACAACTCCACACTAGCGGGTCTGTACACATTTGGTAGTGTTCTATACAAGAATGATTTTTACATGTCGACACAGTTACAAACAACTCCACACTAGTGGATCTGTACACATTTGGTAGTGTTCTATACAAGAATGATTTTTACATGTCGACACAGTTACAAACAACTCCACACTAGTGGATCTGTACACATTTGGTAGTGTTCTATACAAGAATGATTTTTACATGTCGACACAGTTACAAACAACTCCACACTAGTGGATCTGTACACATTTGGTAGTGTTCTATACAAGAATGATATTTACATGTCGACACAGTTACAAACAACTCCACACTAGTGGATCTGTACACATTTGGTAGTGTTCTATACAAGAATGATTTTTACATGTTGACACAGTTACAAACAACTCCACACTAGTGGGTCTGTACACATTTGGTAGTGTTCTATACAAGAATGATTTTTACATATCGACACAGTTACAAACAACTCCACACTAGCGGGTCTGTACACATTTGGTAGTGTTCTATACAAGAATGATTCTTACATGTCGCCACAGTTACAAACAACTCCACACTAGCGGGTCTGTACACATTTGGTAGTGTTCTATACAAGAATGATTTTTATATGTCGATGCAGTTACAAACAACTCCACACTAGCGGGTCTGTACACATTTGGTGGTGTTTTATACAAGAATGATTTTTACATGTCGACACAGCTACAAACAACTCCACACTAGTGGGTCTGTACACATTTGGTAGTGTTCTATACAAGAATGATTTTTACATGTCGACACAGTTACAAACAACTCCACACTAGTGGGTCTGTACACATTTGGTAGTGTTCTATACAAGAATGATTTTTACATGTCGACACAGTTACAAACAACTCCACACTAGCGGGTCTGTACACATTTGGTAGTGTTCTATACAAGAATGATTTTTACATGTCGACACAGTTACAAACAACTCCACACTAGTGGATCTGTACACATTTGGTAGTGTTCTATACAAGAATGATTTTTACATGTCGACACAGTTACAAACAACTCCACACTAGTGGGTCTGTACACATTTGGTAGTGTTCTATACAAGAATGATTTTTACATGTCGACCCAGTTACAAACAACTCCACACTAGTGGATCTGTACACATTTGGTAGTGTTCTATACAAGAATGATTTTTACATATCGACACAGTTACAAACAACTCCACACTAGTGGGTCTGTACACATTTGGTGGTGTTCTATACAAGAATGATTTTTACATATCGACACAGTTACAAACAACTCCACACTAGCGGGTCTGTACACATTTGGTAGTGTTCTATACAAGAATGATTTTTACATATCGACACAGTTACAAACAACTCCACACTAGCGGGTCTGTACACATTTGGTAGTGTTCTATACAAGAATGATTTTTACATGTCGACACAGTTACAAACAACTCCACACTAGCGGGTCTGTACACATTTGGTAGTGTTCTATACAAGAATGATTTTTACATGTCGACACAGTTACAAACAACTCCACACTAGTGGATCTGTACACATTTGGTAGTGTTCTATACAAGAATGATTTTTATATGTCGACACAGTTACAAACAACTCTACACTAGTGGGTCTGTACACATTTGGTAGTGTTCTATACAAGAATGATTTTTACATGTCGACACAGTTACAAACAACTCCACACTAGTGGGTCTGTACACATTTGGTAGTGTTCTATACAAGAATGATTTTTACATGTCGATGCAGTTACAAACAACTCCACACTAGTGGGTCTGTACACATTTGGTAGTGTTCTATACAAGAATGATTTTTACATGTCGACACAGTTACAAACAACTCCACACTAGCGGGTCTGTACACATTTGGTAGTGTTCTATACAAGAATGATTTTTACATGTCGACACAGTTACAAACAACTCCACACTAGTGGATCTGTACACATTTGGTAGTGTTCTATACAAGAATGATTTTTACATGTCGACACAGTTACAAACAACTCCACACTAGTGGATCTGTACACATTTGGTAGTGTTCTATACAAGAATGATTTTTACATGTCGACACAGTTACAAACAACTCCACACTAGTGGATCTGTACACATTTGGTAGTGTTCTATACAAGAATGATTTTTACATGTCGACACAGTTACAAACAACTCCACACTAGTGGATCTGTACACATTTGGTAGTGTTCTATACAAGAATGATTTTTACATGTTGACACAGTTACAAACAACTCCACACTAGTGGGTCTGTACACATTTGGTAGTGTTCTATACAAGAATGATTTTTACATATCGACACAGTTACAAACAACTCCACACTAGCGGGTCTGTACACATTTGGTAGTGTTCTATACAAGAATGATTCTTACATGTCGACACAGTTACAAACAACTCCACACTAGCGGGTCTGTACACATTTGGTAGTGTTCTATACAAGAATGATTTTTACATGTCGACATAGTTACAAACAACTCCACACTATTGGGTCTGTACACATTTGGTAGTGTTCTATACAAGAATGATTTTTACATGTCGACACAGTTACAAACAACTCCACACTAGTGGATCTGTACACATTTGGTAGTGTTCTATACAAGAATGATTTTTACATGTCGACACAGTTACAAACAACTCCACACTAGTGGATCTGTACACATTTGGTAGTGTTCTATACAAGAATGATTTTTACATGTCGACACAGTTACAAACAACTCCACACTAGTGGATCTGTACACATTTGGTAGTGTTCTATACAAGAATGTTATTTCCAAGTTGACACAGTTACAAACAACTCCACACTAGTGGGTCTGTACACATTAGGTAGTGTTCTATACAAGAATGATTTTTACATATCGACACAGTTACAAACAACTCCACACTAGCGGGTCTGTACACATTTGGTAGTGTTCTATACAAGAATGATTTTTACATATCGACACAGTTACAAACAACTCCACACTAGCGGGTCTGTACACATTTGGTAGTGTTCTATACAAGAATGATTTTTACATGTCGACACAGTTACAAACAACTCCACACTAGCGGGTCTGTACACATTTGGTAGTGTTCTATACAAGAATGATTTTTACATGTCGACACAGTTACAAACAACTCCACACTAGTGGATCTGTACACATTTGGTAGTGTTCTATACAAGAATGATTTTTACATGTCGACACAGTTACAAACAACTCCACACTAGTGGATCTGTACACATTTGGTAGTGTTCTATACAAGAATGATTTTTATATGTCGACACAGTTACAAACAACTCTACACTAGTGGGTCTGTACACATTTGGTAGTGTTCTATACAAGAATGATTTTTACATGTCGACACAGTTACAAACAACTCCACACTAGTGGGTCTGTACACATTTGGTAGTGTTCTATACAAGAATGATTTTTACATGTCGATGCAGTTACAAACAACTCCACACTAGTGGGTCTGTACACATTTGGTAGTGTTCTATACAAGAATTATTTTTACATGTCGACACAGTTACAAACAACTCCACACTAGCGGGTCTGTACACATTTGGTAGTGTTCTATACAAGAATGATTTTTACATGTCGACACAGTTACAAACAACTCCACACTAGTGGATCTGTACACATTTGGTAGTGTTCTATACAAGAATGATTTTTACATGTCGACACAGTTACAAACAACTCCACACTAGTGGATCTGTACACATTTGGTAGTGTTCTATACAAGAATGATTTTTACATGTCGACACAGTTACAAACAACTCCACACTAGTGGATCTGTACACATTTGGTAGTGTTCTATACAAGAATGATTTTTACATGTCGACACAGTTACAAACAACTCCACACTAGTGGATCTGTACACATTTGGTAGTGTTCTATACAAGAATGATTTTTACATATCGACACAGTTACAAACAACTCCACACTAGCGGGTCTGTACACATTTGGTAGTGTTCTATACAAGAATGATTTTTACATATCGACACAGTTACAAACAACTCCACACTAGCGGGTCTGTACACATTTGGTAGTGTTCTATACAAGAATGATTTTTACATGTCGACACAGTTACAAACAACTCCACACTAGCGGGTCTGTACACATTTGGTAGTGTTCTATACAAGAATGATTTTTACATGTCGACACAGTTACAAACAACTCCACACTAGTGGGTCTGCACACATTTGGTAGTGTTCTATACAAGAATGATTTTTACATGTCGACACAGTTACAAACAACTCCACACTAGCGGGTCTGTACACATTTGGTAGTGTACTATACAAGAATGATTCTTACATGTCGCCACAGTTACAAACAACTCCACACTAGTGGGTCTGTACACATTTGGTGGTGTTCTATACAAGAATGATTTTTACATGTCGCCACAGTTACAAACAACTCCACACTAGCGGGTCTGTACACATTTGGTAGTGTTCTATACAAGAATGATTTTTACATGTCGATACAGTTACAAACAACTCCACACTAGCGGGTCTGTACACATTTGGTAGTGTTCTATACAAGAATGATTTTTACATGTCGATACAGTTACAAACAACTCCACACTAGTGGGTCTGTACACATTTGGTAGTGTTCTATACAAGAATGATTCTTACATGTCGCCACAGTTACAAACAACTCCACACTAGTGGGTCTGTACACATTTGGTGGTGTTCTATACAAGAATGATTTTTACATGTCGCCACAGTTACAAACAACTCCACACTAGCGGGTCTGTACACATTCGGTAGTGTTCTATACAAGAATGATTTTTACATGTCGATACAGTTACAAACAACTCCACACTAGCGGGTCTGTACACATTTGGTAGTGTTCTATACAAGAATGATTTTTACATGTCGATACAGTTACAAACAACTCCACACTAGCGGGTCTGTACACATTTGGTAGTGTTCTATACAAGAATGATTTTTACATGTCGACACAGTTACAAACAACTCCACACTAGCGGGTCTGTACACATTTGGTAGTGTACTATACAAGAATGATTCTTACATGTCGCCACAGTTACAAACAACTCCACACTAGTGGGTCTGTACACATTTGGTGGTGTTCTATACAAGAATGATTTTTACATGTCGCCACAGTTACAAACAACTCCACACTAGCGGGTCTGTACACATTTGGTAGTGTTCTATACAAGAATGATTTTTACATGTCGATACAGTTACAAACAACTCCACACTAGCGGGTCTGTACACATTTGGTAGTGTTCTATACAAGAATGATTTTTACATGTCGATACAGTTACAAACAACTCCACACTAGTGGGTCTGTACACATTTGGTAGTGTTCTATACAAGAATGATTCTTACATGTCGCCACAGTTACAAACAACTCCACACTAGTGGGTCTGTACACATTTGGTGGTGTTCTATACAAGAATGATTTTTACATGTCGCCACAGTTACAAACAACTCCACACTAGCGGGTCTGTACACATTTGGTAGTGTTCTATACAAGAATGATTTTTACATGTCGATACAGTTACAAACAACTCCACACTAGCGGGTCTGTACACATTTGGTAGTGTTCTATACAAGAATGATTTTTACATGTCGATACAGTTACAAACAACTCCACACTAGCGGGTCTGTACACATTTGGTGGTGTTTTATACAAGAATGATTTTTACATGTCGATACAGTTACAAACAATTCCACACTAGCGGGTCTGTACACATTTGGTAGTGTTCTATACAAGAATGATTTTTACATGTCGACACAGTTACAAACAACTCCACACTAGTGGGTCTGTACACATTTGGTAGTGTACTATACAAGAATGATTCTTACATGTCGATGCAGTTACAAACAACTCCACACTAGCGGGTCTGTACACATTTGGTAGTGTTCTATACAAGAATGATTATTACATATCGACACAGTTACAAACAACTCCACACTAGTGGGTCTGTACACATTTGGTGGTGTTCTATGCAAGAATGATTTTTACATATCGACACAGTTACAAACAACTCCACACTAGCGGGTCTGTACACATTTGGTAGTGTTCTATACAAGAATGATTTTTACATATCGACACAGTTACAAACAACTCCACACTAGCGGGTCTGTACACATTTGGTAGTGTTCTATACAAGAATGATTTTTACATGTCGACACAGTTACAAACAACTCCACACTAGCGGGTCTGTACACATTTGGTAGTGTTCTATACAAGAATGATTTTTACATATCGACACAGTTACAAACAACTCCACACTAGCGGGTCTGTACACATTTGGTAGTGTTCTATACAAGAATGATTTTTACATGTCGACACAGTTACAAACAACTCCACACTAGCGGGTCTGTACACATTTGGTAGTGTTCTATACAAGAATGATTTTTACATGTCGACACAGTTACAAACAACTCCACACTAGTGGGTCTGCACACATTTGGTAGTGTTCTATACAAGAATGATTTTTACATGTCGATACAGTTACAAACAACTCCACACTAGCGGGTCTGTACACATTTGGTAGTGTTCTATACAAGAATGATTTTTACATGTCGATACAGTTACAAACAACTCCACACTAGCGGGTCTGTACACATTTGGTGGTGTTTTATACAAGAATGATTTTTACATGTCGATACAGTTACAAACAATTCCACACTAGCGGGTCTGTACACATTTGGTAGTGTTCTATACAAGAATGATTTTTACATGTCGACACAGTTACAAACAACTCCACACTAGTGGGTCTGTACACATTTGGTAGTGTACTATACAAGAATGATTCTTACATGTCGATGCAGTTACAAACAACTCCACACTAGCGGGTCTGTACACATTTGGTAGTGTTCTATACAAGAATGATTATTACATATCGACACAGTTACAAACAACTCCACACTAGTGGGTCTGTACACATTTGGTGGTGTTCTATGCAAGAATGATTTTTACATATCGACACAGTTACAAACAACTCCACACTAGCGGGTCTGTACACATTTGGTAGTGTTCTATACAAGAATGATTTTTACATATCGACACAGTTACAAACAACTCCACACTAGCGGGTCTGTACACATTTGGTAGTGTTCTATACAAGAATGATTTTTACATGTCGACACAGTTACAAACAACTCCACACTAGCGGGTCTGTACACATTTGGTAGTGTTCTATACAAGAATGATTTTTACATATCGACACAGTTACAAACAACTCCACACTAGCGGGTCTGTACACATTTGGTAGTGTTCTATACAAGAATGATTTTTACATGTCGACACAGTTACAAACAACTCCACACTAGCGGGTCTGTACACATTTGGTAGTGTTCTATACAAGAATGATTTTTACATGTCGACACAGTTACAAACAACTCCACACTAGTGGGTCTGCACACATTTGGTAGTGTTCTATACAAGAATGATTTTTACATGTCGACACAGTTACAAACAACTCCACACTAGCGGGTCTGTACACATTTGGTAGTGTACTATACAAGAATGATTCTTACATGTCGCCACAGTTACAAACAACTCCACACTAGTGGGTCTGTACACATTTGGTGGTGTTCTATACAAGAATGATTTTTACATGTCGCCACAGTTACAAACAACTCCACACTAGCGGGTCTGTACACATTTGGTAGTGTTCTATACAAGAATGATTTTTACATGTCGATACAGTTACAAACAACTCCACACTAGCGGGTCTGTACATATTTGGTAGTGTTCTATACAAGAATGATTTTTACATGTCGATACAGTTACAAACAACTCCACACTAGTGGGTCTGTACACATTTGGTAGTGTTCTATACAAGAATGATTTTTACATGTCGATACAGTTACAAACAACTCCACACTAGCGGGTCTGTACACATTTGGTAGTGTTCTATACAAGAATGATTTTTACATGTCGACACAGTTACAAACAACTCCACACTAGTGGATCTGTACACATTTGGTAGTGTTCTATACAAGAATGATTTTTACATGTCGACACAGTTACAAACAACTCCACACTAGTGGGTCTGTACACATTTGGTAGTGTTCTATACAAGAATGATTTTTACATGTCGACATAGTTACAAACAACTCCACACTAGTGGATCTGTACACATTTGGTAGTGTTCTATACAAGAATGATTTTTACATATCGACACAGTTACAAACAACTCCACACTAGTGGGTCTGTACACATTTGGTAGTGTTCTATACAAGAATGATTTTTACATGTCGACACAGTTACAAACAACTCCACACTAGTGGGTCTGTACACATTTGGTAGTGTTCTATACAAGAATGATTTTTACATGTCGACACAGTTACAAACAACTCCACACTAGTGGGTCTGTACACATTTGGTAGTGTTCTATACAAGAATGATTTTTACATGTCGACACAGTTACAAACAACTCCACACTAGTGGGTCTGTACACATTTGGTAGTGTTCTATACAAGAATGATTTTTACATGTCGACACAGTTACAAACAACTCCACACTAGTGGATCTGTACACATTTGGTAGTGTTCTATACAAGAATGATTTTTACATGTCGACACAGTTACAAACAACTCCACACTAGTGGGTCTGTACACATTTGGTAGTGTTCTATACAAGAATGATTTTTACATGTCGACATAGTTACAAACAACTCCACACTAGTGGATCTGTACACATTTGGTAGTGTTCTATACAAGAATGATTTTTACATATCGACACAGTTACAAACAACTCCACACTAGTGGGTCTGTACACATTTGGTAGTGTTCTATACAAGAATGATTTTTACATATCGACACAGTTACAAACAACTCCACACTAGCGGGTCTGTACACATTTGGTAGTGTTCTATACAAGAATGATTTTTATATATCGACACAGTTACAAACAACTCCACACTAGCGGGTCTGTACACATTTGGTAGTGTTCTATACAAGAATGATTTTTACATGTCGACACAGTTACAAACAACTCCACACTAGCGGGTCTGTACACATTTGGTAGTGTTCTATACAAGAATGATTTTTACATGTCGACACAGTTACAAACAACTCCACACTAGTGGGTCTGCACACATTTGGTAGTGTTCTATACAAGAATGATTTTTACATGTCGACACAGTTACAAACAACTCCACACTAGCGGGTCTGTACACATTTGGTAGTGTACTATACAAGAATGATTCTTACATGTCGCCACAGTTACAAACAACTCCACACTAGTGGGTCTGTACACATTTGGTGGTGTTCTATACAAGAATGATTTTTACATGTCGCCACAGTTACAAACAACTCCACACTAGCGGGTCTGTACACATTTGGTAGTGTTCTATACAAGAATGATTTTTACATGTCGATACAGTTACAAACAACTCCACACTAGCGGGTCTGTACACATTTGGTAGTGTTCTATACAAGAATGATTTTTACATGTCGATACAGTTACAAACAACTCCACACTAGTGGGTCTGTACACATTTGGTAGTGTTCTATACAAGAATGATTTTTACATGTCGATACAGTTACAAACAACTCCACACTAGCGGGTCTGTACACATTTGGTAGTGTTCTATACAAGAATGATTTTTACATGTCGACACAGTTACAAACAACTCCACACTAGTGGATCTGTACACATTTGGTAGTGTTCTATACAAGAATGATTTTTACATGTCGACACAGTTACAAACAACTCCACACTAGTGGGTCTGTACACATTTGGTAGTGTTCTATACAAGAATGATTTTTACATGTCGACATAGTTACAAACAACTCCACACTAGTGGATCTGTACACATTTGGTAGTGTTCTATACAAGAATGATTTTTACATATCGACACAGTTACAAACAACTCCACACTAGTGGGTCTGTACACATTTGGTAGTGTTCTATACAAGAATGATTTTTACATATCGACACAGTTACAAACAACTCCACACTAGCGGGTCTGTACACATTTGGTAGTGTTCTATACAAGAATGATTTTTACATGTCGACACAGTTACAAACAACTCCACACTAGCGGGTCTGTACACATTTGGTAGTGTTCTATACAAGAATGATTTTTACATGTCGACACAGTTACAAACAACTCCACACTAGCGGGTCTGTACACATTTGGTAGTGTTCTATACAAGAATGATTTTTACATGTCGACACAGTTACAAACAACTCCACACTAGTGGGTCTGCACACATTTGGTAGTGTTCTATACAAGAATGATTTTTACATGTCGACACAGTTACAAACAACTCCACACTAGCGGGTCTGTACACATTTGGTAGTGTACTATACAAGAATGATTCTTACATGTCGCCACAGTTACAAACAACTCCACACTAGTGGGTCTGTACACATTTGGTGGTGTTCTATACAAGAATGATTTTTACATGTCGCCACAGTTACAAACAACTCCACACTAGCGGGTCTGTACACATTTGGTAGTGTTCTATACAAGAATGATTTTTACATGTCGATACAGTTACAAACAACTCCACACTAGCGGATCTGTACACATTTGGTAGTGTTCTATACAAGAATGATTTTTACATGTCGATACAGTTACAACAACTCCACACTAGTGGGTCTGTACACATTTGGTAGTGTTCTATACAAGAATGATTCTTACATGTCGCCACAGTTACAAACAACTCCACACTAGTGGGTCTGTACACATTTGGTGGTGTTCTATACAAGAATGATTTTTACATGTCGCCACAGTTACAAACAACTCCACACTAGCGGGTCTGTACACATTTGGTAGTGTTCTATACAAGAATGATTTTTACATGTCGATACAGTTACAAACAACTCCACACTAGCGGGTCTGTACACATTTGGTAGTGTTCTATACAAGAATGATTTTTACATGTCGATACAGTTACAAACAACTCCACACTAGCGGGTCTGTACACATTTGGTAGTGTTCTATACAAGAATGATTTTTACATGTCGACACAGTTACAAACAACTCCACACTAGCGGGTCTGTACACATTTGGTAGTGTACTATACAAGAATGATTCTTACATGTCGCCACAGTTACAAACAACTCCACACTAGTGGGTCTGTACACATTTGGTGGTGTTCTATACAAGAATGATTTTTACATGTCGCCACAGTTACAAACAACTCCACACTAGCGGGTCTGTACACATTTGGTAGTGTTCTATACAAGAATGATTTTTACATGTCGATACAGTTACAAACAACTCCACACTAGCGGGTCTGTACACATTTGGTAGTGTTCTATACAAGAATGATTTTTACATGTCGATACAGTTACAAACAACTCCACACTAGTGGGTCTGTACACATTTGGTAGTGTTCTATACAAGAATGATTCTTACATGTCGCCACAGTTACAAACAACTCCACACTAGTGGGTCTGTACACATTTGGTGGTGTTCTATACAAGAATGATTTTTACATGTCGCCACAGTTACAAACAACTCCACACTAGCGGGTCTGTACACATTTGGTAGTGTTCTATACAAGAATGATTTTTACATGTCGATACAGTTACAAACAACTCCACACTAGCGGGTCTGTACACATTTGGTAGTGTTCTATACAAGAATGATTTTTACATGTCGATACAGTTACAAACAACTCCACACTAGCGGGTCTGTACACATTTGGTGGTGTTTTATACAAGAATGATTTTTACATGTCGATACAGTTACAAACAATTCCACACTAGCGGGTCTGTACACATTTGGTAGTGTTCTATACAAGAATGATTTTTACATGTCGACACAGTTACAAACAACTCCACACTAGTGGGTCTGTACACATTTGGTAGTGTACTATACAAGAATGATTCTTACATGTCGATGCAGTTACAAACAACTCCACACTAGCGGGTCTGTACACATTTGGTAGTGTTCTATACAAGAATGATTATTACATATCGACACAGTTACAAACAACTCCACACTAGTGGGTCTGTACACATTTGGTGGTGTTCTATACAAGAATGATTTTTACATATCGACACAGTTACAAACAACTCCACACTAGCGGGTCTGTACACATTTGGTAGTGTTCTATACAAGAATGATTTTTACATATCGACACAGTTACAAACAACTCCACACTAGCGGGTCTGTACACATTTGGTAGTGTTCTATACAAGAATGATTTTTACATGTCGACACAGTTACAAACAACTCCACACTAGCGGGTCTGTACACATTTGGTAGTGTTCTATACAAGAATGATTTTTACATGTCGACACAGTTACAAACAACTCCACACTAGTGGATCTGTACACATTTGGTAGTGTTCTATACAAGAATGATTTTTACATGTCGACACAGTTACAAACAACTCCACACTAGTGGATCTGTACACATTTGGTAGTGTTCTATACAAGAATGATTTTTATATGTCGACACAGTTACAAACAACTCTACACTAGTGGGTCTGTACACATTTGGTAGTGTTCTATACAAGAATGATTTTTACATGTCGACACAGTTACAAACAACTCCACACTAGTGGGTCTGTACACATTTGGTAGTGTTCTATACAAGAATGATTTTTACATGTCGATGCAGTTACAAACAACTCCACACTAGTGGGTCTGTACACATTTGGTAGTGTTCTATACAAGAATTATTTTTACATGTCGACACAGTTACAAACAACTCCACACTAGCGGGTCTGTACACATTTGGTAGTGTTCTATACAAGAATGATTTTTACATGTCGACACAGTTACAAACAACTCCACACTAGTGGATCTGTACACATTTGGTAGTGTTCTATACAAGAATGATTTTTACATGTCGACACAGTTACAAACAACTCCACACTAGTGGATCTGTACACATTTGGTAGTGTTCTATACAAGAATGATTTTTACATGTCGACACAGTTACAAACAACTCCACACTAGTGGATCTGTACACATTTGGTAGTGTTCTATACAAGAATGATTTTTACATGTCGACACAGTTACAAACAACTCCACACTAGTGGATCTGTACACATTTGGTAGTGTTCTATACAAGAATGATTTTTACATGTTGACACAGTTACAAACAACTCCACACTAGTGGGTCTGTACACATTTGGTAGTGTTCTATACAAGAATGATTTTTACATGTCGATACAGTTACAAACAACTCCACACTAGCGGGTCTGTACACATTTGGTAGTGTTCTATACAAGAATGATTCTTACATGTCGACACAGTTACAAACAACTCCACACTAGCGGGTCTGTACACATTTGGTAGTGTTCTATACAAGAATGATTTTTACATGTCGACACAGTTACAAACAACTCCACACTATTGGGTCTGTACACATTTGGTAGTGTTCTATACAAGAATGATTTTTACATGTCGCCACAGTTACAAACAACTCCACACTAGCGGGTCTGTACACATTTGGTAGTGTTCTATACAAGAATGATTTTTATATGTCGATGCAGTTACAAACAACTCCACACTAGCGGGTCTGTACACATTTGGTGGTGTTTTATACAAGAATGATTTTTACATGTCGCCACAGTTACAAACAACTCCACACTAGCGGGTCTGTACACATTTGGTAGTGTTCTATACAAGAATGATTTTTATATGTCGATGCAGTTACAAACAACTCCACACTAGCGGGTCTGTACACATTTGGTGGTGTTTTATACAAGAATGATTTTTACATGTCGACACAGCTACAAACAACTCCACACTAGTGGGTCTGTACACATTTGGTAGTGTTCTATACAAGAATGATTTTTACATGTCGACACAGTTACAAACAACTCCACACTAGTGGGTCTGTACACATTTGGTAGTGTTCTATACAAGAATGATTTTTACATGTCGACACAGTTACAAACAACTCCACAATAGCGGGTCTGTACACATTTGGTAGTGTTCTATACAAGAATGATTTTTACATGTCGACACAGTTACAAACAACTCCACACTAGTGGATCTGTACACATTTGGTAGTGTTCTATACAAGAATGATTTTTACATGTCGACACAGTTACAAACAACTCCACACTAGTGGGTCTGTACACATTTGGTAGTGTTCTATACAAGAATGATTTTTATATATCGACACAGTTACAAACAACTCCACACTAGCGGGTCTGTACACATTTGGTAGTGTTCTATACAAGAATGATTTTTACATGTCGACACAGTTACAAACAACTCCACACTAGCGGGTCTGTACACATTTGGTAGTGTTCTATACAAGAATGATTTTTACATGTCGACACAGTTACAAACAACTCCACACTAGTGGGTCTGCACACATTTGGTAGTGTTCTATACAAGAATGATTTTTACATGTCGACACAGTTACAAACAACTCCACACTAGCGGGTCTGTACACATTTGGTAGTGTACTATACAAGAATGATTCTTACATGTCGCCACAGTTACAAACAACTCCACACTAGTGGGTCTGTACACATTTGGTGGTGTTCTATACAAGAATGATTTTTACATGTCGCCACAGTTACAAACAACTCCACACTAGCGGGTCTGTACACATTTGGTAGTGTTCTATACAAGAATGATTTTTACATGTCGATACAGTTACAAACAACTCCACACTAGCGGGTCTGTACACATTTGGTAGTGTTCTATACAAGAATGATTTTTACATGTCGATACAGTTACAAACAACTCCACACTAGTGGGTCTGTACACATTTGGTAGTGTTCTATACAAGAATGATTTTTACATGTCGATACAGTTACAAACAACTCCACACTAGCGGGTCTGTACACATTTGGTAGTGTTCTATACAAGAATGATTTTTACATGTCGACACAGTTACAAACAACTCCACACTAGTGGATCTGTACACATTTGGTAGTGTTCTATACAAGAATGATTTTTACATGTCGACACAGTTACAAACAACTCCACACTAGTGGGTCTGTACACATTTGGTAGTGTTCTATACAAGAATGATTTTTACATGTCGACATAGTTACAAACAACTCCACACTAGTGGATCTGTACACATTTGGTAGTGTTCTATACAAGAATGATTTTTACATATCGACACAGTTACAAACAACTCCACACTAGTGGGTCTGTACACATTTGGTAGTGTTCTATACAAGAATGATTTTTACATATCGACACAGTTACAAACAACTCCACACTAGCGGGTCTGTACACATTTGGTAGTGTTCTATACAAGAATGATTTTTACATGTCGACACAGTTACAAACAACTCCACACTAGCGGGTCTGTACACATTTGGTAGTGTTCTATACAAGAATGATTTTTACATGTCGACACAGTTACAAACAACTCCACACTAGCGGGTCTGTACACATTTGGTAGTGTTCTATACAAGAATGATTTTTACATGTCGACACAGTTACAAACAACTCCACACTAGTGGGTCTGCACACATTTGGTAGTGTTCTATACAAGAATGATTTTTACATGTCGACACAGTTACAAACAACTCCACACTAGCGGGTCTGTACACATTTGGTAGTGTACTATACAAGAATGATTCTTACATGTCGCGACAGTTACAAACAACTCCACACTAGTGGGTCTGTACACATTTGGTGGTGTTCTATACAAGAATGATTTTTACATGTCGCCACAGTTACAAACAACTCCACACTAGCGGGTCTGTACACATTTGGTAGTGTTCTATACAAGAATGATTTTTACATGTCGATACAGTTACAAACAACTCCACACTAGCGGATCTGTACACATTTGGTAGTGTTCTATACAAGAATGATTTTTACATGTCGATACAGTTACAAACAACTCCACACTAGTGGGTCTGTACACATTTGGTAGTGTTCTATACAAGAATGATTCTTACATGTCGCCACAGTTACAAACAACTCCACACTAGTGGGTCTGTACACATTTGGTGGTGTTCTATACAAGAATGATTTTTACATGTCGCCACAGTTACAAACAACTCCACACTAGCGGGTCTGTACACATTTGGTAGTGTTCTATACAAGAATGATTTTTACATGTCGATACAGTTACAAACAACTCCACACTAGCGGGTCTGTACACATTTGGTAGTGTTCTATACAAGAATGATTTTTACATGTCGATACAGTTACAAACAACTCCACACTAGCGGGTCTGTACACATTTGGTAGTGTTCTATACAAGAATGATTTTTACATGTCGACACAGTTACAAACAACTCCACACTAGCGGGTCTGTACACATTTGGTAGTGTACTATACAAGAATGATTCTTACATGTCGCCACAGTTACAAACAACTCCACACTAGTGGGTCTGTACACATTTGGTGGTGTTCTATACAAGAATGATTTTTACATGTCGCCACAGTTACAAACAACTCCACACTAGCGGGTCTGTACACATTTGGTAGTGTTCTATACAAGAATGATTTTTACATGTCGATACAGTTACAAACAACTCCACACTAGCGGGTCTGTACACATTTGGTAGTGTTCTATACAAGAATGATTTTTACATGTCGATACAGTTACAAACAACTCCACACTAGTGGGTCTGTACACATTTGGTAGTGTTCTATACAAGAATGATTCTTACATGTCGCCACAGTTACAAACAACTCCACACTAGTGGGTCTGTACACATTTGGTGGTGTTCTATACAAGAATGATTTTTACATGTCGCCACAGTTACAAACAACTCCACACTAGCGGGTCTGTACACATTTGGTAGTGTTCTATACAAGAATGATTTTTACATGTCGATACAGTTACAAACAACTCCACACTAGCGGGTCTGTACACATTTGGTAGTGTTCTATACAAGAATGATTTTTACATGTCGATACAGTTACAAACAACTCCACACTAGCGGGTCTGAACACATTTGGTGGTGTTTTATACAAGAATGATTTTTACATGTCGATACAGTTACAAACAATTCCACACTAGCGGGTCTGTACACATTTGGTAGTGTTCTATACAAGAATGATTTTTACATGTCGACACAGTTACAAACAACTCCACACTAGTGGGTCTCTACACATTTGGTAGTGTACTATACAAGAATGATTCTTACATGTCGATGCAGTTACAAACAACTCCACACTAGCGGGTCTGTACACATTTGGTAGTGTTCTATACAAGAATGATTATTACATATCGACACAGTTACAAACAACTCCACACTAGTGGGTCTGTACACATTTGGTGGTGTTCTATACAAGAATGATTTTTACATATCGACACAGTTACAAACAACTCCACACTAGCGGGTCTGTACACATTTGGTAGTGTTCTATACAAGAATGATTTTTACATATCGACACAGTTACAAACAACTCCACACTAGCGGGTCTGTACACATTTGGTAGTGTTCTATACAAGAATGATTTTTACATGTCGACACAGTTACAAACAACTCCACACTAGCGGGTCTGTACACATTTGGTAGTGTTCTATACAAGAATGATTTTTACATGTCGACACAGTTACAAACAACTCCACACTAGTGGATCTGTACACATTTGGTAGTGTTCTATACAAGAATGATTTTTACATGTCGACACAGTTACAAACAACTCCACACTAGTGGATCTGTACACATTTGGTAGTGTTCTATACAAGAATGATTTTTATATGTCGACACAGTTACAAACAACTCTACACTAGTGGGTCTGTACACATTTGGTAGTGTTCTATACAAGAATGATTTTTACATGTCGACACAGTTACAAACAACTCCACACTAGTGGGACTGTACACATTTGGTAGTGTTCTATACAAGAATGATTTTTACATGTCGATGCAGTTACAAACAACTCCACACTAGTGGGTCTGTACACATTTGGTAGTGTTCTATACAAGAATTATTTTTACATGTCGACACAGTTACAAACAACTCCACACTAGCGGGTCTGTACACATTTGGTAGTGTTCTATACAAGAATGATTTTTACATGTCGACACAGTTACAAACAACTCCACACTAGTGGATCTGTACACATTTGGTAGTGTTCTATACAAGAATGATTTTTACATGTCGACACAGTTACAAACAACTCCACACTAGTGGATCTGTACACATTTGGTAGTGTTCTATACAAGAATGATTTTTACATGTCGACACAGTTACAAACAACTCCACACTAGTGGATCTGTACACATTTGGTAGTGTTCTATACAAGAATGATATTTACATGTCGACACAGTTACAAACAACTCCACACTAGTGGATCTGTACACATTTGGTAGTGTTCTATACAAGAATGATTTTTACATGTTGACACAGTTACAAACAACTCCACACTAGTGGGTCTGTACACATTTGGTAGTGTTCTATACAAGAATGATTTTTACATATCGACACAGTTACAAACAACTCCACACTAGCGGGTCTGTACACATTTGGTAGTGTTCTATACAAGAATGATTCTTACATGTCGACACAGTTACAAACAACTCCACACTAGCGGGTCTGTACACATTTGGTAGTGTTCTATACAAGAATGATTTTTACATGTCGACACAGTTACAAACAACTCCACACTATTGGGTCTGTACACATTTGGTAGTGTTCTATACAAGAATGATTTTTACATGTCGCCACAGTTACAAACAACTCCACACTAGCGGGTCTGTACACATTTGGTAGTGTTCTATACAAGAATGATTTTTATATGTCGATGCAGTTACAAACAACTCCACACTAGCGGGTCTGTACACATTTGGTGGTGTTTTATACAAGAATGATTTTTACATGTCGCCACAGTTACAAACAACTCCACACTAGCGGGTCTGTACACATTTGGTAGTGTTCTATACAAGAATGATTTTTATATGTCGATGCAGTTACAAACAACTCCACACTAGCGGGTCTGTACACATTTGGTGGTGTTTTATACAAGAATGATTTTTACATGTCGACACAGCTACAAACAACTCCACACTAGTGGGTCTGTACACATTTGGTAGTGTTCTATACAAGAATGATTTTTACATGTCGACACAGTTACAAACAACTCCACACTAGTGGGTCTGTACACATTTGGTAGTGTTCTATACAAGAATGATTTTTACATGTCGACACAGTTACAAACAACTCCACAATAGCGGGTCTGTACACATTTGGTAGTGTTCTATACAAGAATGATTTTTACATATCGACACAGTTACAAACAACTCCACACTAGCGGGTCTGTACACATTTGGTAGTGTTCTATACAAGAATGATTTTTACATGTCGACACAGTTACAAACAACTCCACACTAGCGGGTCTGTACACATTTGGTAGTGTTCTATACAAGAATGATTTTTACATGTCGACACAGTTACAAACAACTCCACACTAGTGGATCTGTACACATTTGGTAGTGTTCTATACAAGAATGATTTTTACATGTCGACACAGTTACAAACAACTCCACACTAGTGGATCTGTACACATTTGGTAGTGTTCTATACAAGAATGATTTTTATATGTCGACACAGTTACAAACAACTCTACACTAGTGGGTCTGTACACATTTGGTAGTGTTCTATACAAGAATGATTTTTACATGTCGACACAGTTACAAACAACTCCACACTAGTGGGACTGTACACATTTGGTAGTGTTCTATACAAGAATGATTTTTACATGTCGATGCAGTTACAAACAACTCCACACTAGTGGGTCTGTACACATTTGGTAGTGTTCTATACAAGAATTATTTTTACATGTCGACACAGTTACAAACAACTCCACACTAGCGGGTCTGTACACATTTGGTAGTGTTCTATACAAGAATGATTTTTACATGTCGACACAGTTACAAACAACTCCACACTAGTGGATCTGTACACATTTGGTAGTGTTCTATACAAGAATGATTTTTACATGTCGACACAGTTACAAACAACTCCACACTAGTGGATCTGTACACATTTGGTAGTGTTCTATACAAGAATGATTTTTACATGTCGACACAGTTACAAACAACTCCACACTAGTGGATCTGTACACATTTGGTAGTGTTCTATACAAGAATGATATTTACATGTCGACACAGTTACAAACAACTCCACACTAGTGGATCTGTACACATTTGGTAGTGTTCTATACAAGAATGATTTTTACATGTTGACACAGTTACAAACAACTCCACACTAGTGGGTCTGTACACATTTGGTAGTGTTCTATACAAGAATGATTTTTACATATCGACACAGTTACAAACAACTCCACACTAGCGGGTCTGTACACATTTGGTAGTGTTCTATACAAGAATGATTCTTACATGTCGACACAGTTACAAACAACTCCACACTAGCGGGTCTGTACACATTTGGTAGTGTTCTATACAAGAATGATTTTTACATGTCGACACAGTTACAAACAACTCCACACTATTGGGTCTGTACACATTTGGTAGTGTTCTATACAAGAATGATTTTTACATGTCGCCACAGTTACAAACAACTCCACACTAGCGGGTCTGTACACATTTGGTAGTGTTCTATACAAGAATGATTTTTATATGTCGATGCAGTTACAAACAACTCCACACTAGCGGGTCTGTACACATTTGGTGGTGTTTTATACAAGAATGATTTTTACATGTCGCCACAGTTACAAACAACTCCACACTAGCGGGTCTGTACACATTTGGTAGTGTTCTATACAAGAATGATTTTTATATGTCGATGCAGTTACAAACAACTCCACACTAGCGGGTCTGTACACATTTGGTGGTGTTTTATACAAGAATGATTTTTACATGTCGACACAGCTACAAACAACTCCACACTAGTGGGTCTGTACACATTTGGTAGTGTTCTATACAAGAATGATTTTTACATGTCGACACAGTTACAAACAACTCCACACTAGTGGGTCTGTACACATTTGGTAGTGTTCTATACAAGAATGATTTTTACATGTCGACACAGTTACAAACAACTCCACAATAGCGGGTCTGTACACATTTGGTAGTGTTCTATACAAGAATGATTTTTACATGTCGACACAGTTACAAACAACTCCACACTAGTGGATCTGTACACATTTGGTAGTGTTCTATACAAGAATGATTTTTACATGTCGACACAGTTACAAACAACTCCACACTAGTGGGTCTGTACACATTTGGTAGTGTTCTATACAAGAATGATTTTTACATGTCGACACAGTTACAAACAACTCCACACTAGTGGATCTGTACACATTTGGTAGTGTTCTATACAAGAATGATTTTTACATATCGACACAGTTACAAACAACTCCACACTAGTGGGTCTGTACACATTTGGTGGTGTTCTATACAAGAATGATTTTTACATATCGACACAGTTACAAACAACTCCACACTAGCGGGTCTGTACACATTTGGTAGTGTTCTATACAAGAATGATTTTTACATGTCGACACAGTTACAAACAACTCCACACTAGTGGATCTGTACACATTTGGTAGTGTTCTATACAAGAATGATTTTTACATGTCGACACAGTTACAAACAACTCCACACTAGTGGATCTGTACACATTTGGTAGTGTTCTATACAAGAATGATTTTTACATGTTGACACAGTTACAAACAACTCCACACTAGTGGGTCTGTACACATTTGGTAGTGTTCTATACAAGAATGATTTTTACATATCGACACAGTTACAAACAACTCCACACTAGCGGGTCTGTACACATTTGGTAGTGTTCTATACAAGAATGATTCTTACATGTCGACACAGTTACAAACAACTCCACACTAGCGGGTCTGTACACATTTGGTGGTGTTTTATACAAGAATGATTTTTACATGTCGCCACAGTTACAAACAACTCCACACTAGCGGGTCTGTACACATTTGGTAGTGTTCTATACAAGAATGATTTTTATATGTCGATGCAGTTACAAACAACTCCACACTAGCGGGTCTGTACACATTTGGTGGTGTTTTATACAAGAATGATTTTTACATGTCGACACAGCTACAAACAACTCCACACTAGTGGGTCTGTACACATTTGGTAGTGTTCTATACAAGAATGATTTTTATATGTCGATGCAGTTACAAACAACTCCACACTAGCGGGTCTGTACACATTTGGTGGTGTTTTATACAAGAATGATTCTTACATGTCGACACAGCTACAAACAACTCCACACTAGTGGGTCTGTACACATTTGGTAGTGTTCTATACAAGAATGATTTTTACATGTCGACACAGTTACAAACAACTCCACACTAGTGGGTCTGTACACATTTGGTAGTGTTCTATACAAGAATGATTTTTACATGTCGACACAGTTACAAACAACTCCACACTAGCGGGTCTGTACACATTTGGTAGTGTTCTATACAAGAATGATTTTTACATGTCGACACAGTTACAAACAACTCCACACTAGTGGATCTGTACACATTTGGTAGTGTTCTATACAAGAATGATTTTTACATGTCGACACAGTTACAAACAACTCCACACTAGTGGATCTGTACACATTTGGTAGTGTTCTATACAAGAATGATTTTTACATGTCGACACAGTTACAAACAACTCCACACTAGTGGATCTGTACACATTTGGTAGTGTTCTATACAAGAATGATTTTTACATGTCGACACAGTTACAAACAACTCCACACTAGTGGATCTGTACACATTTGGTAGTGTTCTATACAAGAATGATTTTTACATGTCGACACAGTTACAAACAACTCCACACTAGTGGATCTGTACACATTTGGTAGTGTTCTATACAAGAATGATTTTTACATGTTGACACAGTTACAAACAACTCCACACTAGTGGGTCTGTACACATTTGGTAGTGTTCTATACAAGAATGATTTTTACATATCGACACAGTTACAAACAACTCCACACTAGCGGGTCTGTACACATTTGGTAGTGTTCTATACAAGAATGATTCTTACATGTCGACACAGTTACAAACAACTCCACACTAGCGGGTCTGTACACATTTGGTAGTGTTCTATACAAGAATGATTTTTACATGTCGACATAGTTACAAACAACTCCACACTATTGGGTCTGTACACATTTGGTAGTGTTCTATACAAGAATGATTTTTACATGTCGACACAGTTACAAACAACTCCACACTAGTGGATCTGTACACATTTGGTAGTGTTCTATACAAGAATGATTTTTACATGTCGACACAGTTACAAACAACTCCACACTAGTGGATCTGTACACATTTGGTAGTGTTCTATACAAGAATGATTTTTACATGTCGACACAGTTACAAACAACTCCACACTAGTGGATCTGTACACATTTGGTAGTGTTCTATACAAGAATGTTATTTCCAAGTTGACACAGTTACAAACAACTCCACACTAGTGGGTCTGTACACATTAGGTAGTGTTCTATACAAGAATGATTTTTACATATCGACACAGTTACAAACAACTCCACACTAGCGGGTCTGTACACATTTGGTAGTGTTCTATACAAGAATGATTTTTACATATCGACACAGTTACAAACAACTCCACACTAGCGGGTCTGTACACATTTGGTAGTGTTCTATACAAGAATGATTTTTACATGTCGACACAGTTACAAACAACTCCACACTAGCGGGTCTGTACACATTTGGTAGTGTTCTATACAAGAATGATTTTTACATGTCGACACAGTTACAAACAACTCCACACTAGTGGATCTGTACACATTTGGTAGTGTTCTATACAAGAATGATTTTTACATGTCGACACAGTTACAAACAACTCCACACTAGTGGATCTGTACACATTTGGTAGTGTTCTATACAAGAATGATTTTTATATGTCGACACAGTTACAAACAACTCTACACTAGTGGGTCTGTACACATTTGGTAGTGTTCTATACAAGAATGATTTTTACATGTCGACACAGTTACAAACAACTCCACACTAGTGGGTCTGTACACATTTGGTAGTGTTCTATACAAGAATGATTTTTACATGTCGATGCAGTTACAAACAACTCCACACTAGTGGGTCTGTACACATTTGGTAGTGTTCTATACAAGAATTATTTTTACATGTCGACACAGTTACAAACAACTCCACACTAGCGGGTCTGTACACATTTGGTAGTGTTCTATACAAGAATGATTTTTACATGTCGACACAGTTACAAACAACTCCACACTAGTGGATCTGTACACATTTGGTAGTGTTCTATACAAGAATGATTTTTACATGTCGACACAGTTACAAACAACTCCACACTAGTGGATCTGTACACATTTGGTAGTGTTCTATACAAGAATGATTTTTACATGTCGACACAGTTACAAACAACTCCACACTAGTGGATCTGTACACATTTGGTAGTGTTCTATACAAGAATGATTTTTACATGTCGACACAGTTACAAACAACTCCACACTAGTGGATCTGTACACATTTGGTAGTGTTCTATACAAGAATGATTTTTACATGTTGACACAGTTACAAACAACTCCACACTAGTGGGTCTGTACACATTTGGTAGTGTTCTATACAAGAATGATTTTTACATATCGACACAGTTACAAACAACTCCACACTAGCGGGTCTGTACACATTTGGTAGTGTTCTATACAAGAATGATTGTTACATGTCGACACAGTTACAAACAACTCCACACTAGCGGGTCTGTACACATTTGGTAGTGTTCTATACAAGAATGATTTTTACATGTCGACACAGTTACAAACAACTCCACACTATTGGGTCTGTACACATTTGGTAGTGTTCTATACAAGAATGATTTTTACATGTCGACACAGTTACAAACAACTCCACACTAGTGGATCTGTACACATTTGGTAGTGTTCTATACAAGAATGATTTTTACATGTCGACACAGTTACAAACAACTCCACACTAGTGGATCTGTACACATTTGGTAGTGTTCTATACAAGAATGATTTTTACATGTCGACACAGTTACAAACAACTCCACACTAGTGGATCTGTACACATTTGGTAGTGTTCTATACAAGAATGATTTTTACATGTTGACACAGTTACAAACAACTCCACACTAGTGGGTCTGTACACATTTGGTAGTGTTCTATACAAGAATGATTTTTACATATCGACACAGTTACAAACAACTCCACACTAGCGGGTCTGTACACATTTGGTAGTGTTCTATACAAGAATGATTCTTACATGTCGACACAGTTACAAACAACTCCACACTAGCGGGTCTGTACACATTTGGTAGTGTTCTATACAAGAATGATTTTTATATGTCGATGCAGTTACAAACAACTCCACACTAGCGGGTCTGTACACATTTGGTGGTGTTTTATACAAGAATGATTTTTACATGTCGACACAGCTACAAACAACTCCACACTAGTGGGTCTGTACACATTTGGTAGTGTTCTATACAAGAATGATTTTTACATGTCGACACAGTTACAAACAACTCCACACTAGTGGGTCTGTACACATTTGGTAGTGTTCTATACAAGAATGATTTTTACATGTCGACACAGTTACAAACAACTCCACACTAGCGGGTCTGTACACATTTGGTAGTGTTCTATACAAGAATGATTTTTACATGTCGACACAGTTACAAACAACTCCACACTAGTGGATCTGTACACATTTGGTAGTGTTCTATACAAGAATGATTTTTACATGTCGACACAGTTACAAACAACTCCACACTAGTGGGTCTGTACACATTTGGTAGTGTTCTATACAAGAATGATTTTTACATGTCGACCCAGTTACAAACAACTCCACACTAGTGGATCTGTACACATTTGGTAGTGTTCTATACAAGAATGATTTTTACATATCGACACAGTTACAAACAACTCCACACTAGTGGGTCTGTACACATTTGGTGGTGTTCTATACAAGAATGATTTTTACATATCGACACAGTTACAAACAACTCCACACTAGCGGGTCTGTACACATTTGGTAGTGTTCTATACAAGAATGATTTTTACATATCGACACAGTTACAAACAACTCCACACTAGCGGGTCTGTACACATTTGGTAGTGTTCTATACAAGAATGATTTTTACATGTCGACACAGTTACAAACAACTCCACACTAGCGGGTCTGTACACATTTGGTAGTGTTCTATACAAGAATGATTTTTACATGTCGACACAGTTACAAACAACTCCACACTAGTGGATCTGTACACATTTGGTAGTGTTCTATACAAGAATGATTTTTATATGTCGACACAGTTACAAACAACTCTACACTAGTGGGTCTGTACACATTTGGTAGTATTCTATACAAGAATGATTTTTACATGTCGACACAGTTACAAACAACTCCACACTAGTGGGTCTGTACACATTTGGTAGTGTTCTATACAAGAATGATTTTTACATGTCGATGCAGTTACAAACAACTCCACACTAGTGGGTCTGTACACATTTGGTAGTGTTCTATACAAGAATGATTTTTACATGTCGACACAGTTACAAACAACTCCACACTAGTGGGTCTGTACACATTTGGTAGTGTTCTATACAAGAATGATTTTTACATGTCGATGCAGTTACAAACAACTCCACACTAGTGGGTCTGTACACATTTGGTAGTGTTCTATACAAGAATGATTTTTACATGTCGACACAGTTACAAACAACTCCACACTAGCGGGTCTGTACACATTTGGTAGTGTTCTATACAAGAATGATTTTTACATGTCGACACAGTTACAAACAACTCCACACTAGTGGATCTGTACACATTTGGTAGTGTTCTATACAAGAATGATTTTTACATGTCGACACAGTTACAAACAACTCCACACTAGTGGATCTGTACACATTTGGTAGTGTTCTATACAAGAATGATTTTTACATGTCGACACAGTTACAAACAACTCCACACTAGTGGATCTGTACACATTTGGTAGTGTTCTATACAAGAATGATTTTTACATGTCGACACAGTTACAAACAACTCCACACTAGTGGATCTGTACACATTTGGTAGTGTTCTATACAAGAATGATTTTTACATGTTGACACAGTTACAAACAACTCCACACTAGTGGGTCTGTACACATTTGGTAGTGTTCTATACAAGAATGATTTTTACATATCGACACAGTTACAAACAACTCCACACTAGCGGGTCTGTACACATTTGGTAGTGTTCTATACAAGAATGATTCTTACATGTCGACACAGTTACAAACAACTCCACACTAGCGGGTCTGTACACATTTGGTAGTGTTCTATACAAGAATGATTTTTACATGTCGACACAGTTACAAACAACTCCACACTATTGGGTCTGTACACATTTGGTAGTGTTCTATACAAGAATGATTTTTACATGTCGACACAGTTACAAACAACTCCACACTAGTGGATCTGTACACATTTGGTAGTGTTCTATACAAGAATGATTTTTACATGTCGACACAGTTACAAACAACTCCACACTAGTGGATCTGTACACATTTGGTAGTGTTCTATACAAGAATGATTTTTACATGTCGACACAGTTACAAACAACTCCACACTAGCGGGTCTGTACACATTTGGTAGTGTTCTATACAAGAATGATTTTTACATGTCGACACAGTTACAAACAACTCCACACTAGTGGATCTGTACACATTTGGTAGTGTTCTATACAAGAATGATTTTTACATGTCGACACAGTTACAAACAACTCCACACTAGTGGATCTGTACACATTTGGTAGTGTTCTATACAAGAATGATTTTTATATGTCGACACAGTTACAAACAACTCTACACTAGTGGGTCTGTACACATTTGGTAGTGTTCTATACAAGAATGATTTTTACATGTCGACACAGTTACAAACAACTCCACACTAGTGGGTCTGTACACATTTGGTAGTGTTCTATACAAGAATGATTTTTACATGTCGATGCAGTTACAAACAACTCCACACTAGTGGGTCTGTACACATTTGGTAGTGTTCTATACAAGAATGATTTTTACATGTCGACACAGTTACAAACAACTCCACACTAGCGGGTCTGTACACATTTGGTAGTGTTCTATACAAGAATGATTTTTACATGTCGACACAGTTACAAACAACTCCACACTAGTGGATCTGTACACATTTGGTAGTGTTCTATACAAGAATGATTTTTACATGTCGACACAGTTACAAACAACTCCACACTAGTGGATCTGTACACATTTGGTAGTGTTCTATACAAGAATGATTTTTACATGTCGACACAGTTACAAACAACTCCACACTAGTGGATCTGTACACATTTGGTAGTGTTCTATACAAGAATGATTTTTACATGTCGACACAGTTACAAACAACTCCACACTAGTGGATCTGTACACATTTGGTAGTGTTCTATACAAGAATGATTTTTACATGTTGACACAGTTACAAACAACTCCACACTAGTGGGTCTGTACACATTTGGTAGTGTTCTATACAAGAATGATTTTTACATATCGACACAGTTACAAACAACTCCACACTAGCGGGTCTGTACACATTTGGTAGTGTTCTATACAAGAATGATTCTTACATGTCGACACAGTTACAAACAACTCCACACTAGCGGGTCTGTACACATTTGGTAGTGTTCTATACAAGAATGATTTTTACATGTCGACACAGTTACAAACAACTCCACACTATTGGGTCTGTACACATTTGGTAGTGTTCTATACAAGAATGATTTTTACATGTCGACACAGTTACAAACAACTCCACACTAGTGGATCTGTACACATTTGGTAGTGTTCTATACAAGAATGATTTTTACATGTCGACACAGTTACAAACAACTCCACACTAGTGGATCTGTACACATTTGGTAGTGTTCTATACAAGAATGATTTTTACATGTCGACACAGTTACAAACAACTCCACACTAGTGGATCTGTACACATTTGGTAGTGTTCTATACAAGAATGTTATTTCCAAGTTGACACAGTTACAAACAACTCCACACTAGTGGGTCTGTACACATTAGGTAGTGTTCTATACAAGAATGATTTTTACATATCGACACAGTTACAAACAACTCCACACTAGCGGGTCTGTACACATTTGGTAGTGTTCTATACAAGAATGATTCTTACATGTCGACACAGTTACAAACAACTCCACACTAGCGGGTCTGTACACATTTGGTAGTGTTCTATACAAGAATGATTTTTACATGTCGACACAGTTACAAACAACTCCACACTAGTGAGTCTGTACACATTTGGTAGTGTTCTATACAAGAATGATTTTTACATGTCGACACAGTTACAAACAACTCCACACTAGCGGGTCTGTACACATTTGGTAGTGTTCTATACAAGAATGATCTTTACATGTCGACACAGTTACAAACAACTCCACACTAGTGGGTCTGTACACATTTGGTAGTGTTCTATACAAGAATGATTTTTACATGTCGACACAGTTACAAACAACTCCACACTAGTGAGTCTGTACACATTTGGTAGTGTTCTATACAAGAATGATTTTTACATGTCGACACAGTTACAAACAACTCCACACTATTGGGTCTGTACACATTTGGTAGTGTTCTATACAAGAATGATCTTTACATGTCGACACAGTTACAAACAACTCCACACTAGTGGGTCTGTACACATTTGGTAGTGTTCTATACAAGAATGATTTTTACATGTCGACACAGTTACAAACAACTCCACACTAGCGGGTCTGTACACATTTGGTAGTGTTCTATACAAGAATGATTTTTACATGTCGACACAGTTACAAACAACTCTACACTAGCGGGTCTGTACACATTTGGTAGTGTTCTATACAAGAATGATTTTTACATGTCGACACAGTTACAAACAACTCCACACTAGTGGATCTGTACACATTTGGTAGTGTTCTATACAAGAATGATTTTTACATGTCGACACAGTTACAAACAACTCCACACTATTGGTAGAGATGCCGACTTATCGTTATTTCGGCCGCCATTTTGTTTTCCGGTAGCTGCTGATACATGAAAATGCAATTTTTGATGTCAGATTTTTACAGATAATACTATATAAAGATATAATTTTTTTACATTAATTAATTATCTAAACATTGTTTGAAATCTTTAAAAAATTTGTTTCTTTTAATATGGAATCGTTTAAATATAACGTGTTCGAATCGAAATCGCTGTTTTCGGAATTTTACCATTCGCGGCACGGTTTTTTCACCAGGGTCCCCCATTTCAATGCCTTGCCCGGCATGTTCTTGACGTTATATAGTTCTATAATTATTATCCAATTAAAGCGCAGATTCGTAGCTTGCGCATGGTCACAGTCGCTTCCGATTTCCTGATCATGCTAAACGGAAAATGGTCGTCTCAAAAGTTCCAAGATGAACAAATCAATGAAAAATTTGGAGTAGCGTTCTCCGATGTCGATATTTGTATTTTCTGTTACAATATCAACGTAGAAAGCATACCATCTCAACCATATTAGATCGCGAACACGGATGATTTTTAGTATTTAAAACGCCCCTA
This sequence comes from Bathymodiolus septemdierum, assembly GCA_963383655.1. Lineage (NCBI taxonomy): Eukaryota > Metazoa > Mollusca > Bivalvia > Mytilida > Modiolidae > Bathymodiolus > Bathymodiolus septemdierum. Next base: position 2,759,664 of record OY726527.1, read on the forward strand.
AACATGTCTGAGGGAGAACGTCGTACATCGTTGGAAGTGGAAAGTAAATAGTAACGTCAACAACGCTGGTTGTAACACAGGTGTTATCGTAGGTATGTATAAACCTTCTTCTCAATGTTTTAAACGTACGATTTATTTTTTGCATTGCTTCTTTTCAAGTAGTTTATGAAAAACTTCTTGTCAATTTATAATACTTCCAACTTGCGTTCAAAACAAAAGTAAACAAACCGAAGAGGGGGGATGTAAACAGAGATGAAAGTTTTCCTCTAATCCACTGATTTCCTCTTTTTTTTAAGGAAAATATTTGGAAATAAAATGTTTCTAGCTTGGTCCAAACAACTAGAAAACGAGGGTATGGGCTCTAGAATAGGAGTTTCCTCTTTTTTCATCAGTCAATCACTTTCTTCTATACTATAGTCTGTGTACAAAATATTTGGTTTTTTTTTATACTAGACTATAGTCTTCACTCTTCAGAAAGTTAATTCTATTCTTATCATGGTGCTACATTTTTATTTGTATTTGCCAGCTTCCATGGATACTCTACCATGATTGAATATTTACATACTAAATTCAAATAAAAGTAAACAAAATGTTATAACTTATTGAATACATATGTATTTATAGACCAATGAAAAAAAAATACTAGTGTTTCTGCTAATATTCTCGAAAAGGGGAAGGTAGTATAAGTAGACAAAACATATATTTTTACCTAGGTTATACAGAACAAGGATCTGACTTTAACTTTGTCCAAAAATGTCAATAAAAACTTTGGGGTCAATACCAAAAATTTGAAACTCTGGTAATTTTTTTTGTCTAAATACATTGTGAATTTATATTTATTATAATGGTAGTTATGAAAGGATAATAAGTACAATGTAGACTAGTTAGAACTGTTTCTTTGTGGTCCCTTCCAGCTTCTGTTGTTTTTTTCCAGTTTACCTGACCTTATGCTTTGCTGGTCAAAGACATGTGTGTGATCCAAGCTGGCCTTGGGATATTACCTGAACTTAGGACTGCAGGATAATATACAGCTGATCATGAGTTCATAATTTATATCATAATGAAATATTTAGTTTTACATGTAGCTGGATTTATTCAGACGACAATACATGTGACAATAGATGATGTATTTCAAAAATGCACCAGATATTTCCTGAATAATAAATGAATGAACTTAATATTTTGGTTGTTTTCATTGAACATGTTTTAAGAAGCAAATTAGAATAGTAATGGGCAAGACTGAAACTTTGACACGGAGAGTAGGGTTAGGGGGTGGGTTATGGTGTTTAATGCCACTTTCAACAATATTTCAATTATATCGTGATGGTCAGTTTTATTGGTGGAGTAAACTGGAGAAAACCACTGATCTGTTGCAAGTCACTGACGAATTTTATCACACAATAATGTGTTATCAAGTACACCTTAAGTTACCATGAGTGGGATTCGAACGACATGGAGAGTAAGATTGAAACAAATTTACTTGCTCAAATTGTAATAAAGGGAAACCTGAATATAAACAGCATCCTATATAAACAACATAACTTTATTTTAAATAAAGTTCCAGGTTCCAGATGTAGCCTTTTGTAGGAAATGTGTAAACCGTGCAAATAATATCCATCTATTTTAAACACAAGCTGATCTTAAGGAAGTTCAGTTTAGAGGTGTTTCACTATCATGCTTGTTGGGTGGTTGATGCATATACCATCACTTTCAGCAATTGTACAGCTACATTATGATTGCAAGACATTGAGGTAGGAAAACAAAAACACCTACATGTATATCAAGCCGACCAGTTAAATTTTCGGCAAGGGGTAGGTGTCTGGAATCTTCACCCCTTGGGGGGATTACATATTGGTGGTATATATGAAATGAAAAGTATTTAGTTTAAGTTATTAGTTACTTGAGGTTATAGATTTTTAAAATATCTTTAATTTGGTACCTTGATGATCAAATTCTGACTAGAAACGATGGAGTAATCTTAAAAAACGTAAATTTACGCAGCAAATTTTAAAGCAATGGCAGCCATTTTGTTTTCAAAATGGCCACCATTATGACAATTATTCCGTAATAAAATGCTAAAGCAAATAAGAGGTCATTGGTACAAACCTACATATCCATTTTTTTTCAGTGATATTAATTATATTGATAAAAAAATTGATCAAATTATCTTGGAACAGGTTCCCTGTCTGAGGAATTTTATGAAAAAATGGCAGCCATTTTGAACAAAATGGCCACCATTTCTTGTGTCGACAAAAAAACATCACGTCCAACAGAATGTGCACATCACTGTGGTATCGTCTTCAAAATTTTGTACAGATATCATTTTTAGCTTAGGAAATATGAAGCTTTTTGTGTCATTTTTCCATATAACTGCTGTGAAACGGTGCCATTCTCAAATAATGTTGAACACTAATTGCACACCCACCTTTATGGATTCATAATTCCACAAAAAGATGTAAAAGGTGATTCATATGTTATAATTGCACTCAACACAAGTATTTCTACACACAATTTCTTCTATTATGATGTCAGATAAGTTATTTTCTGACAAAATTACGGCAATGTGAGCCATAATGGACCTTTGGGTCAAGATCAAAAGTGGCTCCGACACATTTTGGACAATAAAATAAATGACGAATATTACTTCAAACATGTTCAGTTTCATTTTTCTGACAGAACAACTTATAGTCTATGGAAAAAAACAAAAGTAGAGACATTATCTGCTGTTTGCACAAAAAATCAGAACTCTAAAACAGTCATTAAAACCATTATTGATGGCGGCCATCTTTGGAAAATTATTGACCAAAAATAGGCAATTTCAAATGCTCATAACTTTTGAACCCTTCATCCGATTTTAACAAATGAAGGATCAAAAGTCTTCTTAGATTGAGCTCTATCTAATGGTTAAAAAACAGCAAGCATCCCCTGTAATTGATTTTTGACTGGCATCTCTACTATTGGGTCTGTACACATTTGGTGGTGTTCTATACAAGAATGATTTTTACATGTCGATGCAGTTACAAACAACTCCACACTAGTGGGTCTGTACACATTTGGTGGTGTTCTATACAAGAATGATTTTTACATGTTGACACAGTTACAAACAACTCCACACTAGTGGGTCTGTACACATTTGGTGGTGTTCTATACAAGAATGATTTTTACATGTCGACACAGTTACAAACAACTCCACACTAGCGGGTCTGTACACATTTGGTAGTGTTCTATACAAGAATGATTCTTACATGTTGACACAGTTACAAACAACTCCACACTAGTGGGTCTGTACACATTTGGTAGTGTTCTATACAAGAATGATTTTTACATGTTGACACAGTTACAAACAACTCCACACTAGTGGGTCTGTACACATTTGGTAGTGTTCTATACAAGAATGATTCTTACATGTTGACACAGTTACAAACAACTCCACACTAGTGGGTCTGTAAACATTTGGAAGTGTTCTATACAAGAATGATTTTTACATGTCGACACAGTTACAAACAACTCCACACTAGTGGGTCTGTACACATTTGGTGGTGTTCTATACAAGAATGATTCTTACATGTTGACACAGTTACAAACAACTCCACACTAGTGGGTCTGTACACATTTGCTGGTGTTCTATACAAGAATGATTTTTACATGTCGATGCAGTTACAAACAACTCCACACTAGCGGGTCTGTACACATTTGGTAGTGTGCTATACAAGAATGATTTTTACATGTCGATGCAGTTACAAACAACTCCACACTAGCGGGTCTGTACACATTTGGTAGTGTTCTATACAAGAATGATTTTTACATGTCGATGCAGTTACAAACAACTCCACACTAGTGGGTCTGTACACATTTGGTAGTGTTCTATACAAGAATGATTCTTACATGTCGCCACAGTTACAAACAACTCCACACTAGTGGGTCTGTACACATTTGGTGGTGTTCTATACAAGAATGATTCTTACATGTTGACACAGTTACAAACAACTCCACACTAGTGGGTCTGTACACATTTGGTGGTGTTCTATACAAGAATGATTCTTACATGTTGACACAGTTACAAACAACTCCACACTAGTGGGTCTGTACACATTTGGTGGTGTTCTATACAACAATGATTTTTACATGTCGATGCAGTTACAAACAACTCCACACTAGTGGGTCTGTACACATTTGGTGGTGTTCTATACAAGAATGATTTTTACATGTCGATGCAGTTACAAACAACTCCACACTAGCAGGTCTGTACACATTTGGTAGTGTTCTATACAAGAATGATTTTTACATGTCGATGCAGTTACAAACAACTCCACACTAGCGGGTCTGTACACATTTGGTAGTGTTCTATACAAGAATGATTTTTACATGTCGATGCAGTTACAAACAACTCCACACTAGTGGGTCTGTACACATTTGGTGGTGTTCTATACAAGAATGATTCTTACATGTTGACACAGTTACAAACAACTCCACACTAGTGGATCTGTACACATTTGGTAGTGTTCTATACAAGAATGATTCTTACATGTCGATACAGTTACAAACAACTCCACACTAGTGGGTCTGTACACATTTGGTAGTGTTCTATACAAGAATGATTTTTACATGTCGATGCAGTTACAAACAACTCCACACTAGTGGGTCTGTACACATTTGGTGGTGTTCTATACAAGAATGATTCTTACATGTCGATGCAGTTACAAACAACTCCACACTAGCGGGTCTGTACACATTTGGTAGTGTTCTATACAAGAATGATTTTTACATGTTGACACAGTTACAAACAACTCCACACTAGCGGGTCTGTACACATTTGGTAGTGTTCTATACAAGAATGATTTTTACATGTCGACACAGTTACAAACAACTCCACACTAGTGAGTCTGTACACATTTGGTAGTGTTCTATACAAGAATGATTCTTACATGTCGATGCAGTTACAAACAACTCCACACTAGCGGGTCTGTACACATTTGGTAGTGTTCTATACAAGAATGATTTTTACATGTCGACACAGTTACAAACAACTCCACACTAGTGGGTCTGTACACATTTGGTAGTGTTCTATACAAGAATGATTTTTACATGTCGACACAGTTACAAACAACTCCACACTAGTGGGTCTGTACACATTTGGTAGTGTTCTATACAAGAATGATTTTTACATGTCGACACAGCTACAAACAACTCCACACTAGTGGGTCTGTACACATTTGGTAGTGTTCTATACAAGAATGATTCTTACATGTCGATGCAGTTACAAACAACTCCACACTAGCGGGTCTGTACACATTTGGTAGTGTTCTATACAAGAATGATTTTTACATGTCGACACAGTTACAAGCAACTCCACACTAGTGGGTCTGTACACATTTGGTAGTGTTCTATACAAGAATGATTCTTACATGTCGATGCAGTTACAAACAACTCCACACTAGTGGGTCTGTACACATTTGGTAGTGTTCTATACAAGAATGATTTTTACATGTCGACACAGTTACAAACAACTCCACACTAGTGGGTCTGTACACATTTGGTAGTGTTCTATACAAGAATGATTTTTACGTGTCGATGCAGTTACAAACAACTCCACACTAGCGGGTCTGTACACATTTGGTAGTGTTCTATACAAGAATGATTTTTACATGTCGACACAGTTACAAACAACTCCACACTAGCGGGTCTGTACACATTTGGTGGTGTTCTATACAAGAATGATTTTTACATGTCGACACAGTTACAAACAACTCCACACTAGCGGGTCTGTACACATTTGGTGGTGTTCTATACAAGAATGATTTTTACATGTCGACACAGTTACAAACAACTCCACACTAGCGGGTCTGTACACATTTGGTGGTGTTCTATACAAGAATGATTCTTACATGTTGACACAGTTACAAACAACTCCACACTAGCGGGTCTGTACACATTTGGTGGTGTTCTATACAAGAATGATTTTTACATGTCGACACAGTTACAAACAACTCCACACTAGCGGGTCTGTACACATTTGGTAGTGTTCTATACAAGAATGATTTTTACATGTCGACACAGTTACAAACAACTCCACACTAGCGGGTCTGTACACATTTGGTAGTGTTCTATACAAGAATGATTCTTACATGTTGACACAGTTACAAACAACTCCACACTAGCGGGTCTGTACACATTTGGTAGTGTTCTATACAAGAATGATTTTTACATGTCGATACAGTTACAAACAACTCCACACTAGCGGGTCTGTACACATTTGGTGGTGTTCTATACAAGAATGATTTTTACATGTTGACACAGTTACAAACAACTCCACACTAGTGGGTCTGTACACATTTGGTGGTGTTCTATACAAGAATGATTTTTACATGTCGACACAGTTACAAACAACTCCACACTAGCGGGTCTGTACACATTTGGTGGTGTTCTATACAAGAATGATTTTTACATGTCGACACAGTTACAAACAACTCCACACTAGTGGATCTGTACACATTTGGTAGTGTTCTATACAAGAATGATTTTTACATATCGACACAGTTACAAACAACTCCACACTAGCGGGTCTGTACACATTTGGTAGTGTTCTATACAAGAATGATTTTTACATATCGACACAGTTACAAACAACTCCACACTAGCGGGTCTGTACACATTTGGTGGTGTTCTATACAAGAATGATTCTTACATGTTGACACAGTTACAAACAACTCCACACTAGTGGGTCTGTACACATTTGGTAGTGTTCTATACAAGAATGATTTTTACATGTCGACACAGTTACAAACAACTCCACACTAGCGGGTCTGTACACATTTGGTAGTGTTCTATACAAGAATGATTCTTACATGTCGATGCAGTTACAAACAACTCCACACTAGCGGGTCTGTACACATTTGGTGGTGTTCTATACAAGAATGATTCTTACATGTCGATGCAGTTACAAACAACTCCACACTAGTGGGTCTGTACACATTTGGTGGTGTTCTATACAAGAATGATTTTTACATGTCGACACAGTTACAAACAACTCCACACTAGTGGGTCTGTACACATTTGGTAGTGTTCTATACAAGAATGATTTTTACGTGTCGATGCAGTTACAAACAACTCCACACTAGTGGGTCTGTACACATTTGGTAGTGTTCTATACAAGAATGATTTTTACATGTCGACACAGCTACAAACAACTCCACACTAGTGGGTCTGTACACATTTGGTGGTGTTCTATACAAGAATGATTTTTACATGTTGACACAGTTACAAACAACTCCACACTAGCAGGTCTGTACACATTTGGTAGTGTTCTATACAAGAATGATTCTTACATGTCGACACAGTTACAAACAACTCCACACTAGTGGGTCTGTACACATTTGGTAGTGTTCTATACAAGAATGATTCTTACATGTTGACACAGTTACAAACAACTCCACACTAGTGGGTCTGTACACATTTGGTAGTGTTCTATACAAGAATGATTCTTACATGTTGACACAGTTACAAACAACTCCACACTAGCAGGTCTGTACACATTTGGTAGTGTTCTATACAAGAATGATTTTTACATGTCGACACAGTTACAAACAACTCCACACTAGTGGGTCTGTACACATTTGGTAGTGTTCTATACAAGAATGATTTTTACATGTTGACACAGTTACAAACAACTCCACACTAGTGGGTCTGTAAACATTTGGAAGTGTTCTATACAAGAATGATTTTTACATGTCGACGCAGTTACAAACAACTCCACACTAGCGGGTCTGTACACATTTGGTAGTGTTCTATACAAGTATGTTATTTACCTGTGGACGCGGTTACCAGCAACTCCACACTGGCAGGTCTGTACACATTTGGTAGGGTTCTATACATTTGGTGCCCAAATCTATCAGTGGCATTTAGTTTTATTTGAAACACCTGTTAAAATACATTATTAGTTGTAAGATGTTAGTGTAAAGAGAGCTTACCTAAATGTATATTTGTTATTTAAGAAATAATTCATGCCAGCCATACTTTATTGTTATTCAAATATGGGTAGGCATTATATTGATGAATATTTATTTTATTCAAATATGGGTAGATATTATATTGATGAATATTTAACCCCGAGCGAAAGCGAGGGGTTAAATCTCATGAATATAATGCCTACCCATATTTGAATAACAATAAAGTATGGCCGAGCGAAAGCGAGGGGTTAAATCTCATGAATATAATGCCTACCCATATTTGAAGAACAATAAAGTATGGCCGCCATGAATTATTTCGATTCTAATAGGACAAATACAGTAATTTAAAAATTTGAGGCGGTCAAGGTGATGCGCTGGTGGTGGCTATTCCATCAATCTCCTACGGAAAAATGGTAAAATTAGGAATTAAGAGATGGAAAGCGAAATTGTGGTTGAAAGTGTGGCTTAAAATACCGAAAAGAATTTTATTGATAAGGTTCAATATCAATTTTATTACAAATAAACAACTTTAAATGATTAACAAGGAAATTACCAGTTGAACGCAGCCAGTTGGATCGGAGATAAAGGGAGATAAACATGGAGACAGTGAACGAAAGGTAAGTAAGTAAAATGCTTATTCCTGGTTTACGATGTTAAATGTGAAGGTTCCTCCCGAAATATTAGCATACTGTAAGAGATTCATGTCAGAAAGTCGATTACGGCTTAATGACGCACTGACCGTGGAAATGGACTGAGAGACAGGTGCTTTGAAGAGTTCTTTCTGTGGCTCAGATGTTGATGCAGGCACAACAAAGCTGTGTTTATAGGAGTTTAATTATGATAAGACTTGATTAGGATTTATTTAATTTTAACTTCATTTATTTCAACAATTTTTAGATAAACAATAATAGACAATCGCTAACCATGAAGAATTTTCTGAAAATAATCAGTGTTTATGTAGGTGCTTTTTTTTTCTTAGCTCAGTGCGCATGTGTGGTTTATATTTGATTGCTATTCAAATATGCCTTTATTTGTATACCGAATACGGGACGTCATATTAGAATACATATTTTAGGTACTTTTTTCCTTTTTATCTCACTTAGGGATGTTTTCTGTATCAATGGACGGACTTTAATGCTAACATTTATAAGACACATTATGACACCACCGATAAAAACAAAAAAAGTAAGTTTAAAGGTCTCGAGATATATATTATCGTTAGTATCCAACTTATACTATCAAACACGCTGCTATACTAGCGATATTGTCTGTTACGACCTTCATAGCAGTCACCTACCACATCAGTGGCATAATGATAAGCGTCATTGAGTGCGGTAGATCGTGGGTTCGAGCCCCGGTCAGGTCAATCCAAAGACTATAAAATTGGTATTTGTTGTTTCTCCGCTAAGCATGCAGCATTAAGTAGAAAGAACAAAGACTGGTTGGCTTGAAATCAGAATAAACTGTCAGAGTGGAGAGGCATGTCTGCCTACCCGTCCGTGGCACTGGTGTCACTAGTGGAGCAGAAACTGCCTACCCGTCCGTAGCATTGGTGTCACTAGTGGAGCAGAAACTGCCTACCCATCCGTAGCACCTGTATTTAACGCCGTTTTTTTTTAGTGTGGGTTCTGTTGCTCAATCTTTAATATTGTTTTAGTCGTTTATCGTTAAATGTTTCTCTTTTGTATTTTTTCATTTTACCAATGTACTCCTCGAATTACAGATTCTGACTACTCTATTCATACAAACAAACAAACAAACAAACAATCATTTCTATTGCCAATCATAGGTGCCTGTTAAGGCAGAACAATTAACATAAAATTTAATACAATTGATTACATTGATTGGTAATGATTTCAACAGCAATAGTGAATTATAAGAGAAAAAAAAAATTATTAGACAAAAAAAAAATAGGATCCAGGACTCAATACATTTGCAGAGGCATTTTCAAAATATATATGATTTGCTTGAAACATTTTTTCCTTGAACAATGACCGATACAACGTAGCTGAAATACTAGTCAAACTTGTCCAATCAGAAATCCTGTAAAACCCGACAGAAATTCAAGGTCCCAAAGTATTTCTTTAACACTCTTATTTAAAGAAAAAACCTTATTTCAAAAACCTGTCACTACATTCAATGTCTATTGATAGTTGCGTTCAACACCATCGGAAAACCATTCGAACACAATGAATATGATTGAAAAATGTCGTCTTACGAACATGAGGTGTTGTGTAAATCTGTAAGTTCCATAAGATACATCCGTTTATTGGGCGTTAAACACCAGTCAATCAATCAAACCGTTTATCCGATGTACATTGGGGGCCGTCGTGATCGTAATCGTATAGCAGATTTACAACTACCTATGCTATCAGTACCTATCACCACTATTGTTGCAAGTTCGAATTCCGCTTAGGCGATACAACATCATGTTATTAAGTTTGTCAGTGACTTGCGTCAGGTCAGTAATTTTCTCAGGGTACTCCGGTTTCCTCCACCAATAAAACTGACCGCCACGATATAACTAAAATATTGTTGAAAGTGGCGTTAAACACCATAAATGCAAACACAAACCTGATGTACATTGAACTAGACATGGAGTATAATTTGCTTTTTTTTCTTTGGAAATATTGTTATCTTAAAACTTACAGATTTACATTTATATATATACTTCTAGTAATTCAACCTTTATATGATGTATCTATTGATTTGTATTTTGTTGGAATTTGAAAAAAAAACTTACAGAATTTGGAATATCGATGACCGCTGAACATACAATGCCTATATCAGATGTGCTCTGTGTAGTCTTGAAGTCTGATAGTACGTCTCCAGATGTATTGACCAGTGATATTAAATTACATGTCCCATTCTCCAAATTAAATACTGTTATCATGTAGGTATAATTCTGACCTGTAGCAACAAAATAAACTAAACGTTTATAGATTTATGCAGACTTCGATGCCGTTGTGGTCGTAATCATATGGTTGTTGGATTTCCAATTACCTATGCAATCAGTGCATATCACCACTAACGTTGTGAGTTCGAAACCTGTTCATTGCGAGGTGTACTCGATACAACATTATGTGATAAAGTTTGGCAGTGACTTACAACAGGTCGGTGGTTTTCTCCATTTACTCCGATTTCCTCCACCAATAAAACTGACCGCCATGATATAACTGAAATATTGTTGAAAGTGGCGTCAAACACCAAAACTCCACCCACTACACTACCCTGCATCCGTCACTGATGAACACTGTTCGTCACTACCTTGACAACAGTCAATCTATCGATAAGTCAATTAATGAAATGCAAAATATGATGGATTCGATATATAGCAAATTATGCAACAGTTTGACATAAAAACACGTAACCATCATTTTTAAAGACTTCAATGATGAACTGCTTTGAATCTGAAAATTAATTATCATCTAAAACACCGAGTTTTTAAAACGGTTACCTTAAAGAAATTTGGAGATAATGTACGTGTTTAGTGAAACTAAATTGAGACTTGTCTTTGTAAATTTACAATAAATTAATTAATCTGTACTATTGGCAAATATCAAGAAAAACAATTATGTGAATGTTTCTTGTGCAGTTTAATTGATATGTTTCTGCCCTCTCTAGACTGTCCATTCGTGATCGCCTCTGCGGTTTTCTCTAATGTTTATTGACCGAATATTAAAATAATATTCATCAATTTGTGAATGATAAATGTCGGAATAGTTTTTATTTTTCGGATCAGCACTTTTGTTCACCCATGGATTTTTGGCTGGGCCGTGTTCCTCACCATATTAGCTTTCAGTCTTGTGTTTTTGCTTTGTATTTGTTCTGTGACTTGCACCAAGTGTTGTCTGAAAGTGCGTGAATTTTACGTGATGCTAAATGAGAAATTTTTTCCAGTGATATCAAGGCGAGAACACGTTACATATCGATGAGATGATGATGTCTGTTTTGTACCAAATCAAAATATTAAGTTGGATTATTATAATGCTCATTGACACAACACTCCGTGGAAAGATGCGCTTCACTCGGACACATTATTCTGATGCCGAGTCAACAGTTTTTTTGCTCTAACTTACTCCTTAGCTCAACGTTCTTAGTGGAGAAGCAGCAAATTCCAATATTGCAGTCTCTGGTTTGACCATACTAGAGCTTGATAGGATACATGCAATGTAATGAAGACCATATCGTCACTAGTGGAGCAGGAACTGTTAACCTTTCCGGAGCACCTGGATTCATCCCCTGTTTTTAGTGGGGTTCGTTTTGCTTGATCTTTAATTTTCTGTGTAGTGTTTTTAACATCATTTTTGGTCGTCTGTCCTGTTATGATTTACAGCTTCTGATTACCCTTTTGGTATCCTCAAACTTTTCTATTAATACACTGAGCATACAAAATGTATATCATTTCTTACCGACAACAGGTGACCCTTTCACTGAAACTAGACCTCCACTTCCGGTTTTTTGTAGCAGTTCTCCTTCAACGGTGATTGAACTTTGACACGTTATGTTAACTAATAACTGATTTTGTCGATTTCTACTCAAAATATAGATCCCAGCCGAAGGTTTCTGAAATACACATAAAAATAATCAATATTATCTCCGAGTGTATTATCAACCCGGTAATCAGTGCTGCGATACTGGCATGAATTATTGGATATGTTTATGAAATTTACAGTTCCTAAATAATGTAATTCTATTTAAACCAAGGTCAGTCTCCGGCATATGTAACCTTAGCCGAGTTTGGTTATCCTATTAGGAGGCCCTTTGATTTATTTGCTCCCATAAGACTTTTAATACAAACGTATATATCAAATTTATCTACCTTTCAAATCTTTTGACTATGAGTGTATCTGATGAATGTGATTCTTGTGCACTAAATTATATTTTTATGTTTTTATTAAATAATTCATAGTAAACGGCACTGTATAGAATATTTGTCGTAAATGACAAACACATATGCTCATCTTTGGTGATATCCTAACATAGTAGTAGGTGTTGTCGTGACGGTGATTGTATGGTAGTTAAACATCATAAAACCAACCAACCAACCAACCAACCAAACATAGTAACAGCTTAAATCTCAATTGAATCGTCGTACAAGATACAAGGATCTATACATTCTAAGGAAGTTGTATCAACGTTAGCTCTATGAGGCTCTGATTTTACGTTTCAATCACATTTTAATGGAGTGAGCACCGCTCCAGCCAAAATTTTCTCTTTTTTTAGATGATGCACGCTTAGCTGGGAAACATATCCATATTATATTCTTTGGTTTTACCCGATCAGGGCTAGAGCCCACGATATACCGATGCTACTGTTTTAATTGCTTAATGAACCATGTAGTCACTCCAGCCAAAATGTTTTCTTACTTTTTGATGCTTCAAGCTTAGCTGGGAAACATATCTCAATATCATAGTCTTTGGTTTTACCCGATCGGGCCTAGAGCCCACGATGTACCGATGCTACTATTTTAATTACTGAATGAACCATATAGTATAAATACATAATACCAACCTGTATCGACATGATTATCTCCCCTTCACTATAAATTCTAGATGTGGTAGCTGAGGTAAAAACTTCTTTTGTTCCTGAAATATCAGCATGGTTAAATGAGCCTTTAGTATTTGTAAATTAATGACGGTTTAGAGTCTTTGCTTCTAAGTCAACGGAGTCTGGATTTTACTCCAAAATGGTTAACAATGTCCAATTTCAATTATTTATGCATATTCTGAACGCCAAGAACTTCAGCGAGTGAGTGAGTGAGAGCTGTTTAACACCAACTCAGCAATTGTTGGCGAGATGACCATGATGGTGTCCGCTTTGTACAAGACCAACACGCTTAGTTAGATTTTTATAGTGCTATCGCACTGAAACATCACTCCGCGGATAAACATGTCGACCCACTCGAACATGAGTTTTATCGAACATATTTTAAATGATTGATTGATGATGAACACCAAGTTTAACAGTATCTCAGCTACATCCTGTCGTGATGTTTTGTTTGTTTGTTTGATGGTGTTTAATGCCACTTTCAATAATATTTCAGTTATATCGTGGCGGTCAGTTTTATTGGTGGAGAAAACCGGAGGACCTGGAAAAAAACGCCAACCTGACGCAAGTCACCGACAAACTGTATTACAGAATGTTGTACACCTCGCCCTGATCGCGATTCGAACTCACAACATCAGTGCACTGATTGCATAGGTAGTTGTAAATCCAACTACCATATGATCAAGGCCACGACGGCCCCTCGTGTTGTGAACAAATTTCATTATTTAATAACAACAACTAGAATACACTTATAAATAAGACATATTTGTTATAAAACAATTGGGTTATATGTATAAATATAAAAATATTAAAAGGACAAAATAATATACACATAATGTAATTAGAACTATGTTATCTATTTATTATAGAAATTAAAATATGGATTTATAGTGTAATGGACGTTTAATTATTCTATATCAATGAATGTAAACAAAATCAATCATTAGACTTATCTAATGGATTACACTAACTATTCTAGTCATATTCCAGAGTTCAATTTGATTCGTCTATTCATCAAGGCAGCTACAAAGACTTTCCACATTATGGAAATTTCACGAATGTTTATACCACGATAACACAGAACCGGAATTCCCAAGTTCCGCGTATGGTTCCCTGTACCGACCAGTCAGAGATACCGGCTACCGTCAAGCAGACAGATACCAACTATCCATATATATATATTCACAGAAAACACGTTCATTACAGCATACAACTAGTATTACTGTGAGCACAGCTCACTAAGATATACCCCCCGCTCCCCACATCTGTCCAACCTATTTCCATAACCAAAACATTACTGATTGTTCCGACCAAAAATGAAAGGGACCCTCCTCTCTTCATCGGTAAGCTGCTGATAAAATTTCAAAACATTCTGAGAAACACTACTCAAGTTATCAAACGACATAGGGTAAGAATCCTATTTTCCGTCAAATCCTATTTTCCATCAAATCTAGTCCAATAACTCTGGAACAGCAAAAGTGAAAATCGTGAAAAATGAAGGGGATCCTCCTCTCTTCACCGGTAAGCTGCTGATAAAATTTCAAAACATTCTGAGAAACACTACTCAACTTATCATACGACATAGGGTAAAAATCCTATTTTCCGTCATATCAAGTCCGATAACTCTGGAATGGCAAAAGTGTAAATCGTCAAAAAAGAAAGGGATCCTCCTCTCTTCACCAGTAAACAGCTGATAAAATTTTAAAAGATTCTAAGAAACACAACTCAAGTTATCATACGACATAGGATTTGTCTACAGACGGACGGACCGATGGACGGACATGGTGAAACCAGTATACCCCCCCTACAACTTCGTTGTGGGGGGTATAAAGAATGACAAAATGACATTTAAGTACCAATGCAAATGCTGGAGTAAGAAAAAGGAGCACAAGGTACCCAGGGGCGGATCCAGGATTTCAAGTTAGGGGGGGGCGCACATAAAAAAATTGCACCAAGCGGAGGGAGGAGCGAAAATTGTTGGTGTATTTTCGTGTGAAAAATCACGATTTTACGCCAACATTTTTTTCCAATTCAAGGGGGGGCGTGCGCTCCCCCTGGATCCGCCCCTGGTACCCATGGACACTGTTCGACGGAGTGGTGATACCGGTCAACAGTTAATTATGTCCTGTTTCGACTAACAGTTGCTCGAGTTCTTGCAGAAGAATAAAAGAATGTACCTTAGGTAATTAAATGATATCATGTGGAACTGATGATGATGATGCTAATGTAGATTGAAGATTATAGGGACAAACTAAACCGAATCCTGAGTAAACTGAAAACTTGCCTAAACCAGACAGGCTTTACAGTTCAATCTCCAAAATTCAATGTAATTTGAACCTGTGTAAACCAAACACCTGTCTAAACTGAACAAATTCGTCAGTCCTCAAGGTTTTGGTTTAGACAGATTTTACTGTATTAAATATTATAATAGTGATTTATTGCGATTCACAGATTAATCAAAGCATGCTACAAAGATAGATCTACCATTAGGGTAAACAAAATCAGCGTCGTCTTCACCACCTGCCGGTTTTATACTGATCTTAAGAACCTGAATGGACTCGTCCACGTAAACTGTTCGGTCTTGAGATTCTCCCCAAGTATATGATTCAATAATATCTTCAGATGATGGAAAGATAATCTATAAAAAGACAAGAACTGATATTATAACAACTTCTGTGTCATGAAGATTAAATATTTGATGCTTAATCTTCAAGATCATAGCGATCTATATACATGTACATACAAACTTAAACAGACAATGTATATATATATAAACAAATACAACTACCACTGTTTGATAAAAACAATATTATGTTTTATATGATTAAATTGACCAACATGAATCTCATATTCGCGCTTCTAATGATTGCTTTATAAAGTTATAAACACTGTACAACTACAACGACGTTCGCATGGTTATATGTCAGGATTGATTAGATTTCACTCACATGTGGAAATTCCTTACATGACCGCATCATTTCACGAAGAAGGGATGCTTGGGCAGATAGACCTAGCTTAAACCCATCCCGTCCCCATCACTTTTTATTGAACTGTATGTACCAATCCAGGAAAGTTATATTATGGGTATAAATGTTGCCTCTTTCTACGATATTTCTATTAAATTGGAAAATGGTGGCATTTTATTTTGTTGTTCATTTTATTACCTCCATATAATGACGGTGTTTGTACTTCCTGTCTGGCTACAAATAGACCTCAATTTAAAAATGCGCTTAAAATGTTCCATATTATTAATAATCTATAGTTACGTATTAAAATTAATATTAAACCCAATGTTCTCCTTCATTAGGTGAAAAGCAATATTGACTGATTTAGGCTATCATGTTTAGGCAATTTGATTTTCTCAATCCCAAAGGTTTATTTCATTTATTTTATTTGGCTTTCCAATCTTTTGATTATGCACGTACCCGATGAATGTTATTCCATAAACGCGTTGTGCGCATTAACAGGGCCGAAGCCAGGTTTTCTGAAAGGGGGGTGCACAACTAAAAGGCGAGGGGTCTGGGTGCTCTGAGGTTTAAGCATTTTACAAACAGTATAATCAAAGGAAAAAAATTGATCAAAATGCAAGATTTGGATTACATTAACTGTTTATCTATGGCAAAATGATAACCATCTGATGGGCATACGATTTTATTTACATTGTAATGCTACATTACCTGTGTAGTGTTTTGTAGATCATTGTTTGTCCCTGTTCTTTTGGTCATGGTATTGTCTATATTTCTATATTTCTAAATTACCGGTAACTTATTATCCCTTTGTCATCTCAAAACTGTTTTACTACATTCTACAAGTTTAATACAAGTTAGAATTTCCCTTCTTAATTTTGACAGTTTTAACAGTAAATGCGGATTTAACAACCAGCCTCAACAACACATTACGTCTACTATTTTATCACTTACCTCTATTACTTCATCTAGTACAGTAGTAATCTCATCTTTTCTTATCTTGTAAACAGTTCCTCCTGTAGCTGCAGCAACGCTATTATAGAAATTTGTATCACGAGGAAATCGACCTATTATAGAAATAATGTTAGTGAATATACCAGCTGTTTCTGTCAAGAATAAACATGTGAAGACTACAACCAAACATGTATATAAAGTGTACTCAATGGAACCTGGAATGTTGCCATTTAAATAAAGGTTAAGAATATATGCACTATGCATCAAGGGGGAAATGAGACTGTCCTTCAGGTTTGGGTTAGGTTTATGGTGTTTAACGCCACTTTCAACAATATTTCAGTTATATCGTGGTGGTCAGTTTTATTGGTGGAGGAAACCGAATAAACCACCGACCTGCAACAAGTCACTTGACAAACTTTATCACAATGTTAGTGCATGGTGATAGACACTGAATACACAGGTAGTTGTAAATGCAACTACCATACGAACATGACCATGATGGCCCCTGACTGTCCTTCATTGACAGTGATTCTATATATAGAGGTGTCCTTTAAAGCAGGTTTGACTGTAATTGATTGATCGCTTGCCGTTGTACTCCAGCTATATATTCATAACGATAACAAATGTTCAAATGATAAGTCTTGTACATAAAAATATGGGATTGTGAAGGACACTGTGAACATGTGTGGTGGAGTCTTAAAATATTAAAGACCAATCATATATGAATTTTGTCCCCGAGAGAACGAATAATAGGTTCCGAGCTGCTCTGTACAAATCACTGAAAACACAAGTTGGCCCTTAGAACGGAGCGTACATGATCGTCTCCTGAAAGGAGAATGTTACATTCAAAACATATAAATGTCAATTTGTAGCAGGACCCCATTGGCGACAGTAGAAGTGATTATTGGCGACATAAAAAACAAAAAATGCAGATCATTTCCCTTATATTTTCTTTTTTCAATGGTAATATAAATTTCAATCAATTACAGCATTTCAATGCTTTCTTTCTACATGATTTACTACAGTACCTCATATAAAATGCAACATATGAAAAGAATTATCATACCTTGGGTTTCACGACGCCTCCTTCGTGAACACTGGCCTGTAAGTAAGAAAGTTACTTCGATGTTTTTGTCGAGGGCAGCTGCCCTTACTTCAGTCTCTCTATCTGCATCTTTAGCATCGGCATCAGAAAACACAAGGACAGTCGACCCCTTTCTTGATAATTGAATGGCTAATAAAATGAAATACAAAAAAGCCACATCGTGAGAATAGCCCCAAATACTAATCGGCCAATCGTAGGATTGGAACAAAGGCAAAATCGATATCCTTAATACATATTTACATGATCGCTCACTTTCTGGCTTCATTACTACATCGATGGTGTAATAGAGATCGCGCTTGCTTCGGGTTTGGTAGATTGTGGGTTTGAGACTGGTCGCGTAAACAAAACACTAAACAATGTCATTTGTTGCTTCTCCGCTAAACACGTGGTAATAAGGAGAAAGAGCAAATACTGGTTGTCTGGAGATCAGGATAGTGTCTGAATGGAGCGACATGTCTACCTTGGACAGTTAGTTATCACTATAAAAATCCAACTAATCGTGTTGGTCTAGTACATGGCGGACATCATCTCATCGAAAGATAACTTGTTCTCACCATGATATATCTGAAAAATAGCTCACTCCTTCAATCATTGCTTGGTACAGACACTTCAATAAAAAGTTATATTAGTTTTATGGGTCACTCCTTCAATCATTGTTTGGTACAGACACTTCAATAAAAAGTTATATTAGTTTTATGGGTCACTCCTTCAATCATTGCTTGGTACAGACACTTCAATAAAAAGTTATATTAGTTTTATGGGTCATTCCTTCAATCATTGCTTGGTACAGACACTTCAATAAAAAGTGATATTAGT
The DNA here is from genome assembly GCA_963383655.1 of Bathymodiolus septemdierum. Taxonomy (NCBI): domain Eukaryota; kingdom Metazoa; phylum Mollusca; class Bivalvia; order Mytilida; family Modiolidae; genus Bathymodiolus; species Bathymodiolus septemdierum. The sequence continues at coordinate 2,779,001 of OY726527.1, forward strand.
TTTATAGGTCACTCCTTCAATCATTGCTTGGTACAGACACTTCAATAAAAAGTTATATTAGTTTTATGGGTCACTCCTTCAATCATTGCTTGGTACAGACACTTCAATAAAAAGTGATATTAGTTTTATGGGTCATTCCTTCAATCATTGCTTGGTACAGACACTTCAATAAAAAGTTATATTAGTTTTATAGGTCATTCCTTCAATCATTGCTTGGTACAGACACTTCAATAAAAAGTTATATTAGTTTTATAGGTCACTCCTTCAATCATTGTTTGGTACAGACACTTCAATAAAAAGTTATATTAGTTTTATGGGTCATTCCTTCAATCATTGTTTGGTACAGACACTTCAATAAAAAGTTATATTAGTTTTATAGGTCACTCCTTCAATCATTGCTTGGTACAGACACTTCAATAAAAAGTGATATTAGTTTTATAGGTCACTCCTTCAATCATTGCTTGGTACAGACACTTCAATAAAAAGTGATATTAGTTTTATAGGTCACTCCTTCAATCATTGCTTGGTACAGACACTTCAATAAAAAGTTATATTAGTTTTATAGGTCATTCCTTCAATCATTGTTTGGTACAGACACTTCAATAAAAAGTTATATTAGTTTTATAGGTCATTCCTTCAATCATTGCTTGGTACAGACACTTCAATAAAAAGTTATGTTAGTTTTATAGGTCATTCCTTCAATCATTGCTTGGTACAGACACTTCAATAAAAAGTGATATTAGTTTTATAGGTCACTCCTTCAATCATTGTTTGGTACAGACACTTCAATAAAAAGTTATATTAGTTTTATGGGTCATTCCTTCAATCATTGTTTGGTACAGACACTTCAATAAAAAGTGATATTAGTTTTATAGGTCACTCCTTCAATCATTGTTTGGTACAGACACTTCAATAAAAAGTTATATTAGTTTTATGGGTCATTCCTTCAATCATTGTTTGGTACAGACACTTCAATAAAAAGTGATATTAGTTTTATAGGTCACTCCTTCAATCATTGCTTGGTACAGACACTTCAATAAAAAGTGATATTAGTTTTATAGGTCACTCCTTCAATCATTGTTTGGTACAGACACTTCAATAAAAAGTTATATTAGTTTTATGGGTCATTCCTTCAATCATTGTTTGGTACAGACACTTCAATAAAAAGTTATATTAGTTTTATAGGTCACTCCTTCAATCATTGCTTGGTACAGACACTTCAATAAAAAGTTATATTAGTTTTATGGGTCATTCCTTCAATCATTGTTTGGTACAGACACTTCAATAAAAAGTGATATTAGTTTTATAGGTCACTCCTTCAATCATTGCTTGGTACAGATACTTCAATAAAAAGTGATATTAGTTTTATAGGTCACTCCTTCAATCATTGTTTGGTACAGACACTTCAATAAAAAGTGATATTAGTTTTATAGGTCACTCCTTCAATCATTGTTTGGTACAGACACTTCAATAAAAAGTGATATTAGTTTTATGGGTCATTCCTTCAATCATTGTTTGGTACAGACACTTCAATAAAAAGTGATATTAGTTTTATAGGTCACTCCTTCAATCATTGTTTGGTACAGACACTTCAATAAAAAGTGATATTAGTTTTATAGGTCACTCCTTCAATCATTGTTTGGTACAGACACTTCAATAAAAAGTTATATTAGTTTTATAGGTCACTCCTTCAATCATTGCTTGGTACAGACACTTCAATAAAAAGTTATATTAGTTTTATGGGTCATTCCTTCAATCATTGTTTGGTACATACACTTCAATAAAGTGATATTAGTTTTATAGGTCACTCCTTCAATCATTGCTTGGTACAGACACTTCAATAAAAAGTTATATTAGTTTTATGGGTCACTCTTTCAATCATTGTTTGGTACAGACACTTCAATAAAAAGTGATATTAGTTTTATAGGTCACTCCTTCAATCATTGTTTGGTACAGACACTTCAATAAAAAGTTATATTAGTTTTATAGGTCACTCCTTCAATCATTGTTTGGTACAGACACTTCAATAAAAAGTGATATTAGTTTTATGGGTCACTCCTTCAATCATTGTTTGGTACAGACACTTCAATAAAAAGTGATATTAGTTTTATGGGTCACTCCTTCAATCATTGTTTGGTACAGACACTTCAATAAAAAGTGATATTAGTTTTATAGGTCACTCCTTCAATCATTGCTTGGTACAGACACTTCAATAAAAAGTGATATTAGTTTTATGGGTCACTCCTTCAATCATTGTTTGGTACAGACACTTCAATAAAAAGTGATATTAGTTTTATGGGTCACTCCTTCAATCATTGTTTGGTACAGACACTTCAATAAAAAGTGATATTAGTTTTATAGGTCACTCCTTCAATCATTGTTTGGTACAGACACTTCAATAAAAAGTGATATTAGTTTTATAGGTCACTCCTTCAATCATTGTTTGGTACAGACACTTCAATAAAAAGTGATATTAGTTTTATAGGTCACTCCTTCAATCATTGTTTGGTACAGACACTTCAATAAAAAGTGATATTAGTTTTATAGGTCACTCCTTCAATCATTGTTTGGTACAGACACTTCAATAAAAAGTAATATTAGTTTTATAGGTCACTCCTTCAATCATTGTTTGGTACAGACACTTCAATAAAAAGTTATATTAGTTTTATGGGTCATTCCTTCAATCATTGTTTGGTACAGACACTTCAATAAAAAGTGATATTAGTTTTATGGGTCATTCCTTCAATCATTGCTTGGTACAGACACTTCAATAAAAAGTGATATTAGTTTTATAGGTCACTCCTTCAATCATTGTTTGGTACAGACACTTCAATAAAAAGTGATATTAGTTTTATAGGTCACTCCTTCAATCATTGTTTGGTACAGACACTTCAATAAAAAGTGATATTAGTTTTATGGGTCACTCCTTCAATCATTGTTTGGTACAGACACTTCAATAAAAAGTGATATTAGTTTTATAGGTCATTCCTTCAATCATTGCTTGGTACAGACACTTCAATAAAAAGTGATATTAGTTTTATAGGTCACTCCTTCAATCATTGCTTGGTACAGACACTTCAATAAAAAGTTATATTAGTTTTATGGGTCACTCCTTCAATCATTGTTTGGTACAGACACTTCAATAAAAAGTTATATTAGTTTTATAGGTCATTCCTTCAATCATTGCTTGGTACAGACACTTCAATAAAAAGTGATATTAGTTGTATAGGTCACTCCTTCAATCATTGTTTGGTACAGACACTTCAATAAAAAGTGATATTAGTTTTATGGCTCACTCCTTCAATCATTGTTTGGTACAGACACTTCAATAAAAAGTGATATTAGTTTTATAGGTCACTCCTTCAATCATTGTTTGGTACAGACACTTCAATAAAAAGTTATATTAGTTTTATGGGTCATTCCTTCAATCATTGTTTGGTACAGACACTTCAATAAAAAGTGATATTAGTTTTATAGGTCACTCCTTCAATCATTGTTTGGTACAGACACTTCAATAAAAAGTGATATTAGTTTTATAGGTCACTCCTTCAATCATTGTTTGGTACAGACACTTCAATAAAAAGTGATATTAGTTTTATAGGTCACTCCTTCAATCATTGTTTGGTACAGACACTTCAATAAAAAGTTATATTAGTTTTATAGGTCACTCCTTCAATCATTGTTTGGTACAGACACTTCAATAAAAAGTTATATTAGTTTTATGGGTCATTCCTTCAATCATTGTTTGGTACAGACACTTCAATAAAAAGTGATATTAGTTTTATAGGTCACTCCTTCAATCATTGTTTGGTACAGACACTTCAATAAAAAGTGATATTAGTTTTATAGGTCACTCCTTCAATCATTGCTTGGTACAGACACTTCTATAAAAAGTTATATTAGTTTTATGGGTCACTCCTTCAATCATTGTTTGGTACAGACACTTCAATAAAAAGTTATATTAGTTTTATAGGTCACTCCTTCAATCATTGTTTGGTACAGACACTTCAATAAAAAGTGATATTAGTTTTATAGGTCACTCCTTCAATCATTGTTTGGTACAGACACTTCAATATAAAGTTATATTAGTTTTATAGGTCACTCCTTCAATCATTGTTTGGTACAGACACTTCAATAAAAAGTTATATTAGTTTTATGGGTCCAAACCTCTCATCTTATGCTCGATGTTATTCAGTTTCAGGTCAGTTGAAACGGTCGGAAATAAAAACTACTCCAACGTTGCATAAAACTAAAGTGCATCTAAAAGATGATATTTTGTGAAACTTAAATTCAAAACTGTCATATCTATCATTTGAGGTGTCAAACCACCAATTAATTTCTTTAAGGTTTTCTACTAAATTTGTGTTTTTTCGAGCCTACCTGGTCATTTTATCTTAAGTTTAACCTTTCGAAGACCATATATTTTCTGAAACGTACATGATTCCTCTACGTTCTGTCAAAATATCAGGGCATGTTTAAAATCTTGCAGTGAAATGCCATGTTACGGAAAGCACCTACTCTAAAAATAGCTCGGTCATCCCCAAGAAATTCACTATTTATAGGTCATGCATCAAATCGTTCATAGAGGTATTAAAATACAACTAAATCCATCAAATTTGGGCTCAAAATAATCCCTATTTATTTAACTTCAATTATCAATTTTAATTAGTCCATTCCATTCAGTAGTTTTCACAATACTACAAAGTGAAAGGAACTTTTTTCTTGAAAAGGGACTACTTTCGTATATGTTCCAAGCTCTGATTGGTGAATTAGTGGTTTGACACCTTGAATAGTTTTGAATGTAGGTGATTTTTTTTCCGTGTCATTTTACTTGGACTTGTTGGTCATTGCGTTTGTGGAAGTGTAACTAACATGCGGAAGACGAAACAGCAGCAGACAACATGAAATAACTTTGTCATATACAACTCCCAAATAAACTTCAGATGTGGATCAACATAGACAAACAGTTATTTCAAAAAAATGTAAGGACTTAATTAACAAAGCAAAGTAAAAAAAAATTAAAGTAACCAGGTAATGTTACATCTCCATAAGAAGGGTTTGAAGATATCAAAGGGGTAATCAGAATCCGTAAATTGAAGGTCAAAGACGTCTTCATTCCTTTTTATTGTCAATGGAGAATATACAACATGGATCATTTACCTTGTAATGAAGTAAATATTAGATTTTTCTCACCTTGGCCTTGAGTAACATACGTTACCACTGCCATCAGCTCTGTTGTACCAGTGTCTTTTATTTACATTTAATATATCTACGTTTTATTTTAGGTGTCAAACCACTAATTCACCAATCAGAGCTTAGAATATACAAAAGTAGTCCTTTTTAAAGAAAAAAGTTCCTTTCACTTTGTAGTATTGTGACAACTACTGCATGGAATGGAATAATTAAAATTGATAAATGAGGTTAAATTTATTTTGAGCCCAACTGTGATGGATTTAGTTGTATTTTAATACCTCTATGGAGAATTTGATGCATGACCTATAAATACTGAATTTCTAGGGGATGGCCGAGGTATTTTTAGAGTAGGTGTTTTCCATAGCCTGGCATTTCACTGCAAAATTTTAAACATGGCCTGATATTTTAATAGAACGTAGAGGAATCGTGTACGTTTCAGAAAATATGTGGTCTCGGAAAGGTTAAACTAAGATAAAATAGCCAGGTAGGCTTGAAAATACACAAATTTAGTAGAAAATGCTAAAGAAATTAATTAGTGGTTTTACACCTTAATTCAAAGAATATTTAGCATGCATGTTTCTATATTTCTTATTTACTTACCACTCAGAATTCCAGCAGCTGCTAATTCTGGGCAATCTCCACCCCCGCCAACAATTATACCCGATGCATTTCGTATCATATCGAATCCATTGGTAAACACATATGCTTTATTCAGGCTAGCTGTAAAGACAAGCATTCGAATAACAAATAAATAAATGAGTTAGAAAGGATATGGCTGTAAATGAGCATGAAAGACTAACTGCTTCCTTCTGTTCTTTTCAGTACAATATTGAAGTTGTTTCGTACTTTTTGACATTGCATTTATTTGCACATGCTACGAAACAGTCCAGAAACGATTCTGATTCTCGTGTAAATAAACTATATATTTCTCGACAATGTATATTGCTCTATACAATCCTTCATTGGCTATATAAACAATGCTACTCCCGATATATTAGATTCGCACATGCCTATTGTCGAACACATTTCGGCCATCATTTCTGAGTAATTAAAGGTATATATAATGGACCGTGCTACATGTATACATTAAAATATTTGTGTTATTTCTTTACATATTCATTTTAAAAGATACCAAAGATGAATCATTCTTGACTTTTGTAAATTGTCAATTACTGGTTTTCACAAACAAAATCCTCTTTAGAGAATACCGAAGGGGCAATAAAAAATGGACAATCCAGAGAAACTGGCAACATAGGGTACGAGGTAACGCAAAACAAAAACAACACAATATGTGTTGGACACCACTATACGTAAGCAAACACAAATAATGTAAAAAAGACACGAGCCCTCCTACAAACAACAAGAGGTAATATTATTTTCCTTTCATTTTGTCTTTCTCTCTCTATCGCTCCAGGTAATATTAATTTCCTTATATATTATCCCTCGCTATCACTCGGCGAAATAGTTCTACGACAATAATGTTACCCATGTTAAAATCTTCAACATTATTACTTCTTAAGCATTCAATTGGACATTCTAGTTTGGAACTATCACGATATTTTTCGTACCAATACTAAAGATTGATTGCTTAACATCGCTGCCGATTGCCATGGCTGCCTAGGATCTCACAATGTTGCGGCTTGAGGATGCTCTCTCATTGGGAGGAAGGGTGGGGGCGGGTTCATGTTATAATGTTTGGGATATGACATGGTCCTTGCACTTTAAAGATCCCCTTTTGTAGATTTAGAAAGAGTAAGAGCATTTCAGCCTCTACAAAATGCTAATTTTGTTCTGTCTCATCCCAAACTATCAATACTTTTCCAGTGGCAGTCAAAAGTTGTTCCCCTCAGTTTTGTATGTATTTTTGTAATGTATTTTTAAGATCGAATCACAGCTGGAATGGCATTGGAGTTTGTGGTTGCATAATTAGATGATATCTATCAAGTACATTCTACTGTACCCCTTTCATTATTATATTTTTACCTGGATCATTGAATAGTGACAATACATAATCAGCTGGTTCGTTATCTGAACCTATTGTACTGGTTACAATTTGAATGATTTTCTCTCTCACGGCTCGTATTTCACCGGCCATAGATCCAGAATAATCTACTGCAAATGATAGAGAAATTTGTGCTCGTTGTTTTATATGAAATATTGAATCGAATGTATCGTTTCCTAGTACTCCAAGAATCCCAGTATCTGAAAAGAAAGATACAGGTATTCTATAAGATGAACATACAAATGTAAAGAGAAAAATAATAATCTCTCACTCACTTACACATTGTTCAAATGTTTACTGTCATCATCATCGAAATGTAACTTATTCTTGCCATGATACAACTGACAAATTGCTCGTATGGTTTTGAATAAGAAATCACTCATTTTTTGCGCCCGCCCCCATGGAACAGGGGTATTGTAATAAGTATAACTCTTGTACTCCACAAATGAAATACATTCTAAAGAGAGGGCGAAAATGGGTGCCTTGTATTTCGACAATACCACGTTCCTTGCACACAAGCAGAGTTGGTTTATTGTCGTGTCTTTATTGGTAAATGAAAAATGTTCAGCTGCGCGGGCACCTGGGTTCACCCCCGGTTTTTTTGTGCGGTCCGTTTTGCTCATCTTTTTAGTCCCTGAGATATCCTTAACACACAAATACATCACCGCTCACTTTCCTGGCATGATGCAGGTACTTCAATAAAAGTGGCGGGGTTAAACAAGTTTGATGAGCCCAAGCCTCCCCTCGTTGTGAAATGATGCCATCATGTAGGTGCTTTCTACATGTGAGTAAAACACAATTAAAAAAACTATGATTTGATTTACCTTCCGCTATCAAAAAGTTCTTCGTTGCAGCTACGGCCGCATAATACGCATCATTATGAAGATGGAAATGTGGCGACAAATCTTCTAATGTTGTCTCTTTATTAATGCCACATTTAGCTATTAATTTTCTACTTTCATCATCTAACCCACCGTGGCTGCATTTTCCTGCCATCGCACCAACTGGTCCTGTAATTACATGTAAAACTAATTTTAAACAGCAGATTGAAATCCTAATTTTAGAGAAATCATGTATTTATTGTATGTAGGTTGAAGAGTTTGAAGATACCAAAGGGAGGTAATCAGATTCCGTAAATAGAAGAAGAACAGACAACACAATGGCCAAAAGAAAAAGTACGAATGGACAAACAACGATCTACAAAACAAACACATAAAACCAAGATCGAGTAACACGAACCCCACCAAAACCGGGGGTGAACTCATGTGCTCCGGAAGAGTAGGCAATTCCTGCTCCACTAGTGGCACCCACCATGTTAATCTAGCTACAAACCCAGTGATAAGTCATGAATGAGGAAAGGATCAGGAAGTGTTTACGACAAGTTGAACATATCCGTGATCATGTGTGACAAAGATATTCAATTCCGGTCAACCAAGTCATGGTGGCGACCATAAAAGTTTCGAAGAATTCAACTTTACCAAGAGGAACCCTTTGCAGTAGCTTCCTTGTTAGCAGCAACCCTCTATCAAGGAAATTCTGATAGGAATATCTTTGTTCACCCAATTGGGCCTTCACCTGATGATTCATGCTGAAAAAGAAACCTGTAATGGGCAGCTTCTTTTGTTTTCAATAGTACTGTATCTTATACCTAGACGAAATGTTGCCCCAGCCCCAGGACAAGAAGAAAAGACACTAATTTGATTAAACGTACACTTCCTTCTTCCATTAATTAGTGGTAGTTTATATTCATGCGGACCTCTAGCTGTGTTAGCGCCAAAGGTCTCCACACTCGCCATGGGCGAATAAACTTCAGATGCGGCTAATAAAAATTCAGTTGTGATCGCCACTTTGGCGAATGAAATATTTACGGCACTCGAAAAAATATTTGTTCAATTTCAAACCAGTAATGTGTATTTGAAAAAACGTTCAGCTGACAAGATGTAAATAAAAGTAATATTCAAAACCGAACATAAAGACGGGTCTTTTAAGTCATTTCCGGAAAATTATTTACGTCAAAAACATTTCAGTTCCGGATACAAAAATCCGCTTTCAATAGCGATTTTTTTTTTACTTTTAATGTGTACCATATGGCCAACTCGAGAAATACTGCACCCTCTATCGGCACTATCGCTGTTACGTAGCGACCAGCAGGAGCGTAATATAACGACTGGATTATTCGGGTTACCATATGGCCGACCAATCTCCTATACAGAGTTGTCTGTCCTTGCGCTACGCCTGCAAGAACCGACAACTCTGTATGGGAGATTGATGGCCGACAAGGAAGAATCTGACCTTGTTATGATCTCGAATGAATCAGAGACAGATTCTAATCCTAGAAAACGTCATGGGACACTTGTCAATTTTTACAAAATAAATAAAGTGTTACATAATTTCAAATGAGTGTTTGTTCATCACGAACGACTTAAATTGGGGGAAACACATAGAGGAAATATGTAACAAATCCTATAGAACCCTGGGATTATTAAAAAGGAACCTGTTATCATGCCCCATGGAAGTTAAGCTACAGGCATATAAAGGACTCATTCGATCCATCTTAGAATATGCCAGCACAGCCTGGGACCCACATCAATCTTACCTACTAGAAAAATTGGAAAAAGTTCAGAAAAGGACTGCTAGATTTATTACATCAAACTACAACTATGAACCAGGCAGTATGACAACTATACTTAAACAGACAAAATTAGAACCACTAAAAGAAAGAAGAAAACAGATCTGGTTACTATTATTTTGTAATGTCGTACATCATCTAGTCGACATTCCAACTGATAACCTTCAACGCCCATTAAGAACAACTAAGAACATGCATAGTCAACATTATCTCAGATTTCCAGCCAAGACCGATATACTGAAATTCAGCTTTCTCCCGAATACAGTCAAAGATTGGAACCTTTTACCGCAAGACATCATCAACAAGATTTGCGGTGCTTAATGCCACTTTCAACAATATTTCAGTTATATAGTGGCGGTCAGTTTTATTGGTAAAGGAAACCGGAGGACCCGGAAAAAACCACTAACCTGTCGCAAGGCACTGACAAACTTTATCACATAATGTTGTATACCTCACCCTGATCGAGATTCGAACTCACAACATCAGTGGTGACAGGCACTGATTGCATAGGTAGTTGTAATTCCAACTACCATATGATCACGGTCACGAAGGCCCCTGTAAAACAGTTTGTATCTGTATATCACAATTATCATTCATATCACTATATATATAGAGCTTGTGTTGTATCTCTTGTTTTGACATGCCGACATTAAATAAAACTTATCTTATCTTATCTTATACCAAATTACAATATTGGATTCTCGAACCAAGAAATATTTTCCACTACATAAGTTCGTGCATCTTCGTTAGCCAAGGGTTACGATTCGGGTCCGACCCGAATCGCAACCCTTGGCTAGCGAAGATACAATATGACGTACGTTCACGCCCGGCTTCTTCCACCACTAAAACTGATCGCCATGATATAGCTGAAATATTGCTGAAAGTGGTGTTAAACACAATAAATAAATCAACCAATCAATCAATCAAATGGTGTTGCCTCGATCGGATTATTACTTACAACAAGGGAAAGAGAATAATGGTCGAGTTGACAAATGTTTCCTTACAACGGACCACCCACGACCACATGTATACGACGCGTTCCAATCTCTAAAAACCAGGATCTCGTTTTGATCCAATAGTAAGAAGTGAGAGTAAATATCACAATATACAGCACGTTCCACTTTAGTCTCACACCGGAACTTTCTATTGATTTGATTTTGATTTGATTTTTGGTGTTTAATGCCACTTTCAGCAATATTTCAGCTATATCATGGCGATCAGTTTTAGTGGTGGAATAAGCCGGAGTACCCGGAGAGAACCACCAACCATGGTCAAGCACTGGTAAACTTGATCACTTGCGGCTCTGAGTCGAGTGCACCCTTTTTGTAATTTACAAAGCCGGGCGCTAACCTTAGCGCCGTATTAGTGATAGGCTTGTATGAGTTGTTAGGTAATCCAATAACCTAACTCATTGGGCCACCCGGACCATCTTTTTATTGAAGTACATATTATCTGTAAAGAAATAAATTAAAAAAAGCAGTGAGAGTAAAGAAATGTGTTCGGGCTACACAACCATTGATCACTTCATCAGTGTGTATTTTAATGGCCTGTGGTTACATCGGGTGGGTGGTGTTGTATTTTAATGGCCTGTGGTTACGTCGGGTGGGTGGTGGTGTATTATTAATGGCCTGTGGTTACGTCGGGTGGGTAGTGTTGTATTTGTAATGCCCTGTGGTTACTGTGGGTAGGAGGTGGGGGTATACCAATGATAACTTAATACATACTTGCTGGCTTTGTATTTCCTCGCCCATGATGATATCCACTGGTTAATCGGTCTGTAACTAACAAATTATCTTTGCAGTCTTTGCTGTAAAAATCCATTTAAAAAAACAGTGACATTTTGTAATCTGAACGCATATAAACATATATACTGTGAGGAAATAACAATATAATAAATGGCAGATATTTAATTAATGTCGGTAAAACTTACTATAGCTAACTAAGTCTTTTCTATTCATCACAAAATGTTGAAGTACTTATTCAAAATCAGGCATATCTAGGCACGTGTAATATGTTGATGTACTTACTCAAAATCAGGCATATCTAGGCGTGTGTAATATGTTGATGTACTTACTCAAAATCAGGCAAAGATCTAGGCGTGTGTAATATGTTGAAGTACTTACTTAAAATCAGGCAAAGATCTAGGCACGTGTAATATGTTGAAGTACTTACTTAAAATCAGGCAAAGATCTAGGCACGTGTAATATGTTGGAGTACTTACTTAAAATCAGGCAAAGATCTAGGCACGTGTAATATGTTGAAGTACTTACTTAAAATCAGGCAAAGATCTAGGCACGTGTAATATGTTGGAGTACTTACTTAAAATCAGGCAAAGATCTAGGCACGTGTAATATGTTGGAGTACTTACTTAAAATCAGGCATGTCTTTGCATGTGTCTTGGTCTAAGCTTGCTATTGTCATAAGTGTCTTCCCTTTAATACCTGCAAATAAGAAAACTTTGAAGATACCAAAGAGGTAAGGGGTCGTTGTGGTCGTGGTGGTATGGTAGCTGGATTTACAGCTACCTATGCAATCAGTGACTATCACCACTCATGTTGTGAGTTCGAGTCCCGCTCAGGCGAGGTGTCCTCGATACAACACTATGTGATAAAGTTTGTCAGTGACTTACGGCAGGTCGGTGGCTTGCTCGGGTACACCGGTTTTCCTCCAAAAATAAAACTTGACCGCCACGATATAACTGAAATAATGTTGAATGTGGCGTTAAACACCATAACCCTATATATAACCCAAAGGGGGTAATCAGAAGCCGTAAATAGAAGAAGAGCAGACAATACAATGGCCAACAGAAACAGGACAAGCAATGATCTACAAAACAATACACAGATAGCGCAGAAAGAGTAGCACGAACCCCACTAAAACCCGGAGGTGAAATCATGTGTTCTGGAAGGGCAGGCAGTTCCTGTTCAACTTATGGCACTGTCTTCCCATTTAAAGGAGTCCTTTCGGGCAGAATTAATACTGTAATTTCTTACATTGATTGCTATGTACACAAAAAAGAAAACAATATTATCAACATACAGATGAAAAAAAAAAAATATTTAACAGTCTGTTTTTCATTATCTTAATCTGAAATATAGCAGCTGAAAAGTAATGTAATCTTTAGAAGACAACAAGCTGTTTTTACCAGTATTACCTATCGATGGCTGAGTTTTGTCTTCCGCGCTCCGATCGTTTTGTTGGTTCATTTAAAAAAATGCCATTTAACCTTGACATGTAAGGGCCGTCTTGGTCGTGATAGTATGCAGTTGGATATACAATAGCGCCTATCACCACTAACGATGTGATTTGGAATCCCGCTCATGGCGAGTTGTACTCGATGAAACATCATTTGTTAATGTTTTTCAATGATTTACTGCACGTCGGTGGTTTCCTCTACAAATAAAAATGACCGCTACGATATAGCTGAAGAATCTGTTGTTCAAAGTGGCGTTAAACACCACAACCCTAACCTTGAAATGTATCCTTGATCGATAACTATCAACACAAGGCAATATAACAGGAAATCGCACTAAATTTGATGTCTACGTTTTTATTACGATCACTCGGTCGATACCTCTGCTGGTGGACTATTAGTCCCCGAGGGTATCATTCGACCAGTTGTCCAGTTGTCGGTGCTTCAGCACAGACATGGTTTATTAGATATATTTATCACTGAAATTTACAGTTCCTAAATAGTATCATTATTAATAAAACTAAGATTCTCCTCCATCAGGCATAGCTCACCTTAGACGATTTTGGCTATCCTGGTTAGACCTTTTGGTTGTATTGCTCCCAAACCTTTAAATTATTTGGCTTTCCAATCTTTCAATTTTGAGCGTACCCGATGAAGGTTATTCCAGAAACGTGTCGTGCGTACTAAATTTGATTTCTACGTTTGTATTTAGACTGTTTACCAAAAGGTTTATTGGTCTTTAATGCCAACTTTAGCAGTATTTCAGCTATATCGTGGAGTGAACACATTCAATACAAGGCCCTTATAGAAATAAGACATATTTCTGCTTAAAACAATAGGTATAAATAAAGCAGATATTTAAAAGATAAAAACATATACACTGTACTTAGAACGTATGTTATGTATTTCTATTCTAGTATATCAATTAATTTCTTTTAAAATTTTTTTATTTATGACGTTGCGACATGCAATGTCTGATGAATATCAGCAGCATCTACGTAGCCATTGACCAAAAGCCAACTCACCAAAGTCTAAATATGGGGTACGTCCATACATTTCTACCCAGTTCGTGTTACTATAAAAAGACTGTATGGTGTAGAGGCATTCACCCACTTGTCTTCGTAACAAATCCAAACTTTCTTTCCCTGCAGCCAAAAATTGTAACTTTTCCCGACATGCAATCACATGATTGTGAGCTGCAAAAAAAAAAGAGCAAAATAATTATTAATGGTTGATTAATTTGTTTTAGGTTAAAATCCAGCATGTCAGCACGTGATGTTGGTGCACATGTGCTTACCATAGGCGTATTCAGAGAGGGGTCCCTGGTTTTTTTTTAAAGCTAAGTACACTTGTAAAAACGTGTTTTAACAGAATATTTACAATTTCGTCCTTGTCATTTTCTTTTTATCGTGTTTTGTATTCTTCGTTTTGAATTACGCCTCAATATCTTTTAATTTTTTTTTAAACAAACTGTTTTGAAAACAGATTTTTTTTCTAGAAAAAAAATATCCCCCTCCCCTTTTCCTCCTTTATGGAAATGTCTGTCTCCTCCTCTGTTTACCTCCGGTTTTTAGTGGAGTTCGTGTTGTTCAATCTTTCGTTGTCTGTGTAGTGTTTTGTTGACCATTGTTTGTCTTTTTTTTTGGGGGGGGGGGGGGGTTTCTTCGATTTATGACGTTTGATTACCCCCATTTTTGTTGTTGTACATTGTGCATTGTCAGTTATGATATTATACATGTATAGAACTATTATATGTTATAAATGTGATAGACTAATAGGTTCTTACACGATTCCCTATTGAATGTTCCACTCATGAAAAGACGCTGAATTTCTCTCACGAGTGGAAGAAATCCCAGATCTTCAATAAGGACGAGTGCAAGTACCTGTTTCTTCCGTTTCAACTTAAAAACAAAGCATGTCGATTTCATTCATTCATTCGCATGTCAATGTCATGTTTACTACACAAAATATTACAACGCCACGTGCAATGCAGTAAATACACACTTATTTAAAACCGCATTAAATCTATTAGGGGAAATCAGTTAAAATTCAGGTAAAATTATTATTTGAAGCTTTTTTAGATCTACTAAGACGACAATTTATTATAGGATTAAACACATTTTATCCGGAGTTTATTTATGTATCCTCCTCTGACAATAAGTCGGTCAGTCATTGGATAATGTTTGATTATTTTTTTCATGTTTGAAAAGTAAACATTTTTTTCTTTTTAATTATGTTCCTCATCTATTCTTGCTCACATGTGTAACGTTCCATGGAAAAAAGATCGATAATAATTACATACTGACCCATATTTCTTTACCACCCTTTTTCCAAATGGCGTTGTATGACGTCACATAAAGTCGGTCAAATTTCAATAAAGCACATGATTTTGTCATAGGCCAACCAAACTTAAAAAGTAAACCAGATTAAGAAAGTACAGTATTTTAGCTTGTTCGGTGTAATTGATTTGTCTGAAAAATTTCAAAAGATGCTTTTTTTAAATGGTTTGAAATTGAAGTATTAAATATTAATTATTTTATGTAAGTTTGCGAGTGACTTGGTCCAGGTTATATATCAATAAACTCCGGGAAAATGCGTTTAAATCCTTATAATTCTGTAACTAAGTTTTTTTTCCATTTGTTTTGAAAATTTACCTTTGGGGATCCCCAGTAGGCAGTACGCACACTAGTCCGAGATTCCTCTGTCGTTTAACGGCTTTTATAAAGTTGCTGTAGGGACGGCTACAGCAACTTTATAAAAGCCGTTAAACGACAGAGGAATCTCGGACTATGTCGTTTAACGGCTTTTATAACGACAGAGGAATCTCGGACTATACGCACACATACATTCCATTGATGTGTGTCGGCCACGAGGCATGAATAACAAAATGAACTAACCTTGGTTTCCTACTTTAAACTAGACGGTGATGTAATTAAGTTACTGATATTTTCCAATTTGATGGCATTTTGCATTTAGCTACTCAAACAAGTAAAATGCCCACAAAATCGTAAAATAAATCAGTAACCAGCTGTGTCAATCAGCGTCCCATGTAAACAACGTCACAAGATGACGATATATTACAAAAGTCAGTCGATAGATGGTTGTCTTAAGTATTTTTTCCGGAATTTTTTTTTATGTCAACGATACAAGCTTTTTTTTTCATTGGCATTTTTTTTTGTCTATTTCATATCTAACAATAATTGTCGATTATTAACAATAAAAAATTGTTTCTTTTATCTTTTTTCATTATCGGGAATCCAAACCGCCATTTTGCTTACAATTACGAAAAAAGTAGTCCGCTGAACATCGTCTATCGAAAAATAAACTGACAAAACCCCGCCTCCATAAGCGTTTATACCCAATCAGAGTATAGGATTTCTAATTATGTAAATCATATAAGAATTATATTACAACAGCAGTCGTAGAAGCGGACTCCATTGATTATACTCGGCCGATTTGATTGGCTAACAATGCCATGTAAGACAGGATCACGCGCAGCTGTCTTTATCACATAATGATCTATTTCATGCTAATTTGATTCATAGCCCATCTTGTTCTTGTGGATATTCCACAGAGAATGCTGAACATTTTTTATTGTACTGCAAGAGGTTTGATGCACAAAGAAATATTTTGTACCGTTCTTTATTAGCTGCAAATGTACACATTGACTTAAACACCTTGCTGTTTGGAAGTAAAATTTATAATATTGATACAAATAGGCATGTATTCATTACTGTACAGACATATATATTAAGGAAACATGTCGCTTTTCTTTCCGCTGATTATCGTGAATGTAATCAGGTGACAATTGGTTTGTGGCTGACCTGGTGTGAATTAGTAAATGTTGCAATACACACGTGTAAGCACTTTATTTAAAATTCTTACTGAATAAATAATGATATTGTTATATATTTTGAAACTAAATTTTAAAAGATCCTACCTTTACCGAATTAATAATCCCACTACATTGTATAACAATTATTGATTTTCTTCATTCTAGGTGTGTTCTATAAACTAGTCCATTTATTGTAAAGGTCTGTTCGATTTGTCATTGGGTAAATTTCAAATTGTGCTGCACTCGTACATTTCATGGTGTTGTTTTTTGTTGTTTTTCTAATTATTAAGAAAGACTGTAGCTTTTGTGTATTTATGTTCAACTGTATTTATATATTGTTTATATAAAGGAGAAGTTGTTCTAAGTTGAAAAACTTGTATCTGATCCTATTGTCATGTTTTTGGACAATAAAATATGTTTAAACTAGCTGTCTTTATGGCCAATCGTAACTACTCGGAAATTCTCGCTACCCTGCAAATAACCTCGTACGTACATAGTAGAAATTCTTCTTAAATTGTTTGCCGGAAGTTATGTTAAGTTAAGCCGAACGAAAATATAGTACACGAAAATCCAATATGGAAGACATACTAAGCAAAATCTAATCATGCAAAACTAATTAAAACTTTAATTGAAATATAGAAAATTGCTTAAAATATAACTTTATCAAACTTTCATGTAACTGACAGGTGAAAAGTAGTGCGATTTATGCGCCTAATGCATACGAGGTTATTTGCAGGGTAGCGAGAATGGCCGAGTAGTTACGATTGTCTTTATGGCTTGTCTTACATAGAAAACGCATCAAATAAGGGTAATAACAAAATTACCGAACTCCGAACAATCTTACAAAGGGAAAGTCAAAACTCATAATTATATAAACAGACGAAATCAGTCAACAACCGGAAAACTGTGAAAACTGTAATGACCCTGACTTGGTACAGGCATTTCTAAAGAAATGGTGGGTTGAATCAGATTTTAAGGCGCCAAACCTCCCGCTCTCATTACGGTTCAAAGGTTCCGGCTGTCACTATAACAGTATTTAAATACAGGAACAAAATAGGTAAAGTAGTTGTCAAAGCAGTACCATATTCGGTGACGTAAATGTCAAAAATATTTTTACGTCACACATTGATAAAAAAATATCCTTGACATTTTTCTTGACTTCTTTATACATTTTCACTATATGAAAATGCAAAACGGAAGAAATGGTATATAATGTCACATTCCCGGCCTTTGTTTGATTTATATATACCCCTAGCCAGTAATGCAAAACCAGGAAGATGACATTATATAACCTAACCTGAATAACTATTACTTTATGGTGCATAGGTTTTAATCTTAAATATTCAAACATTTTCATTTGGTTTTTAAAATCAGTCAGTTTCATTATCGGACTTCGTTTTTGTATGGTAGAATCACAGGCGCTCGTGGCACGGACTTACCACCCCCCTTTTTCTAACTTTCTGTTTGCAAATTTATTTTCAATAAAATTTCTTTATTTCTTTATCATTTCATCTCTTTTTCCTTATTTTAGCTTGTTCGTGTCAATATTCATACAATCTTATGTTAACATCAAATTGCATGTGTCGACCCTATATACATGTAGATACTAATAATCCACATTGCATGCAACTTGACAGGTTTAAAAATCGTACCCTGCTCGCTTCGAGTACATTTATTGCACCTTATTTTTTATGTATGTTGTGATATGTATCGACTCTAAATAAAACTTTATTTATTTATTTATTATTTCCATTATGTCATTCAAACTAGGACATGTACCATTCCTAAAAGACGCATCTTTTTGCCCCTGTTTTTGCTTTGTGCATACGATAGCTCAGTTCTTGTGGATTATTAGTATCTATATAGGGTCGACACATGCAAGTTGTTGTTAACATAAGATTGCATGAATATTGACACGAACAAGTTAGAATAAGGAAAAAGTAAAAGAGATGAAATAATAAAGAAATAAAGAAATTTTATTGAAAATAAATTTGTAAACAGAAAGTTTGAAGAAAAAGGGGGGGGGTGGTAAGTCCGTGCCACGAGCGCCTATGGTCATATCAACCCGAGACATCCATAGCTCGAGCGCTAATATGGGTCGAGGGTTGATATGACATGTAATATGAAAAATGCCATATAACCTATTTATCATATACAGACTGTGAACAAAAGTATTCGTACGATTCCAATATTCCCTATATATTTCATATTTTTCAAATAATTACCCTGAAGTCAATTCATGTCCGATTTTGATAATTTATGTATCAATAAAAAACTTAATTTAATGTATTTTTACTCTATAATTGCAAAATAATTTTCTATGATAAACATTTTGAGAACACACAAGTTAAACACAACTGAATTAATTTTTTATTTCGAAGCAAAATGTAATGATAGTACTACGCTGACAGATTATTTAAGTCTATGTTTAAATCTACAGGGGCTAGGTGCGTCCGAAAAAA
Source organism: Bathymodiolus septemdierum (assembly GCA_963383655.1). Taxonomy (NCBI): domain Eukaryota; kingdom Metazoa; phylum Mollusca; class Bivalvia; order Mytilida; family Modiolidae; genus Bathymodiolus; species Bathymodiolus septemdierum. The sequence goes on from OY726527.1 coordinate 2,798,315, forward strand.
ATACTGTATAATACAACAAGGGGAGGAACTAAAAAATATTCTGATTCCCAATATTGCTGAAAAAAATATTCTGATGTTGGTGGAAGAAAAAAATAATCTGATTCAGAGTTTTTGTCATATAACCTAATGTTAAATTCTGGAAAAAATTTCGAAGCGCAACAAAAAAATAAATATTCTAACTCGTTTTGTCCGAAATAAATTTTCTGAACGAAACAAAAAAAATACCCCCCCCCCCCCTCCTCTGCAAGTTAAATGGTCGGTCCCTTATGTCGTATGACAATAAGTCGGTCAGTCATTGGATAATGTTTGATTATTTTTTTCATGTTCGAAAAGTAAACATTTTTTTTCTTTTTAATTATGTTCCTCATCTATTCTTGCTCACATGTGTAAAGTTCCATGGAAAAAAGATCAATAATAATGACACACTGTCCCATATTTGTTTACTATCATTTTTCCAAATGGCGTCCTATTGGGTCACATAAGGCCGGTCAAAGGTCAGTAAAGCACATGATTTTGTCATAGGCCAACCAAACTTAAAAAGTAAGCCAGATTAAGAAAGTACTGTAGTATTTTAGTCTTTTCAGTGTAATTGTTTTGTCTGAAAAATTTCAAAAGATGTTTTTCTTAAATAGTTTGAAATTGAAGTATTCCAAATTAATTATTTGATGCAAATATTAAACTTGCTTACCCATATAATACAATATTTAATCCAGTGAATTTGGTGTTTTTGCTTTTGTCAATGCAATCTATTAGACTGTAAACAATAGTGCTTGCACATATAATTGACATGTGTCGCATGAATGTCAATCGGGTTTGGGTATATATATAAAGTTGGGAGTGAAGTTTTAAGAGCATTTGTAGTATGGCCGCCAGGGTTATAGTCGGTAACCGGGGAGGGAAGGTCCTCATCCATAACGGATTTAAATACCAGAAAAACAGACAAAGGACAGAATCTATTTATTGGCGTTGTTGGAGAAAAGAATGCAGGGAAAATTTAAGAACAAACATTTTCGACTTAAATGATATGAATCCAAATATCCAGATTCTACAAGAGAATGAGCATACCCATGAGGAAGACGATGATATGATAGGGGAAAATGAAGCATTGAATCAAATGAAAGATGCTGTTAGAGAAGATCATACTGTCGCCATACAAAGAGTGTATAATAAAGTTGCTCGAGCTATGAACAGGGTGATGACCGGGAACAGATACCAGAATTCTATAGAATTAGAACATCAATGACACGCACAAGACTTGAACATGTTCCTGCCGTTCCTCATACCGTTGAGGCCATTACAATAGAAGACACGTGGATAGAAACATGGTCTGGTGACAATTTCATTTTACACCAGGACAATGATTGGGGCATCCTTGTATTCTCCACAGACGAAAATCTAATATGCCTACAAAGATGCCAGAAGGTACACATGGACGGCATCTTTCGCACAGCACCCTCTCCGTATAGACAGTACTTTAGTATACATGGAAAGTACAGAAACAGGGTTATCTGCTTAGTAAATATCCTGATGAGTGGGCAGCTAATTTCTATTTATGCAAAGTGAGTTTTATGAACAGTTTGAATAAATATTTTTAATTGTACATTGCACATTGTAATAATTAGCTTATATAATCACTAAACCTTATTTACTGATGAAAAGATTGCTAATCATGCAACAAACATGATGATCATTAATAAAATCTCCCAGCTTGCCTCTGTAATTTCTCAATAATTTAATTAAACAGTGATCAATTAAATTCTAAAAATGAACTTATAGCTTCGGAGATCCCCAAGCTTATCTCTTTTTAAGTGGTCAAATTATCACTAATTTGGGCAGTGCTCATTTATTATCCCAAGCTGCTATTTGTGTATATAATCTCCTAAACAAAATTATCATTGCAAAATGGCAAACACACAAGTAAGAGTGGAACTAATTTATCATGTAAGATGCCATTACTTAGCAGTTGCTGGTTATAGATATATAGTCAAAACTCGAAAGCAGGGCAGAGACCCAGAACTCATCTACTGGAAATATACAGAGAAAGACTATGCCAGGCACCGTAAATACCAAAGAGAACTTTTAGTTACCAGGTTTCCTAAAAACCACAACCACCCACCTGCACCTTCAGAAATAAATGCAAAGAAATTCATGGCACATATAAAAGAGAGGGCACGTACCAGTCTAGATCGAATTAAACTTTGATTTATGTAAAAAATAGTCATAATAATGTTTATTTGTTTTCATATTTGAATGAAATATATGGAAAGTTAAAAATGAAAAAAAAATAAATATTATTACTATTTTTGACTGAAATCAAAATTGAATTTGATATGAAATATATAGAAATAAATATTCACTGTGGCACATAGACTTGTATATGTTCCAGACCATACGCGTATTTGGACCGTATGAGTATACTCGTACGGTCCGGCCATACGCGTATGGTCCGACCGTACGCATACGGTCCGAACGTATGAGTATACTCATACGCGATCGTATGAGTATACGAGCTGGACCATACGGGTATTTAGACCATATGTTTTTTTTTCAATATAAACATTATATCATAAACTTTTATTGAGTTTTACAAATTGCATTTATCATAATTATTATTACTTTAAGCAAAACACCATCACCTCATGAAAAGTAAACAGTTTTTGAACTATAATGCAATTTTAATTGTCTACCTGAATCACATGTTAGCATGCACGCCCAGAGTGACACTTGCTGCTACAAGGAACGCCGGACTTTCTACACTTACATGTTTTGTTCATGCATGTTCCCTTGCATTTACATCTTTTGCTTGCAAGAGAAAAACTGGCTTGCTTTGCAGCAGCATGCAGAGAAATTTCTTCTTTTTTCCAATGCGTGTCAAAAGTTCTATATCACCAATATCATAACATGAATTTAACACACCAATTTCACATGATAATTTGCACAAACTTGCATCTTTATCAATAATATCATCAACCCTACACAATAATCGTGGTAGATCACCAGATGCCCTATCAATAATAGGTATTCTTACGGTTACAAAACTACCTTTTTCAATTTTTGCATTAGACTTTGACACTTTCTTATTGTATTTTCTCATCGTATTTTTAACAGATTTTTCATAATTTCTGTCCAACATCTGTCTTATCCTGTCGTAAGTTGTAATTTGTCCGTCGTCTGTTTTCACGGTACAGTTTCTGTCGTCAGTAGGGTCAACTATAATGTCGTTCAGTACCATAAAGTCATCAACTGCCATGAGTTTTTCCTGTGTAGGTCTGTAATCTGTAACATCGTAAGTCTCAGTAAATATTTGCGTCGTTTCAGTTCGTCTTCGTTTTCGGGTCGGTTGTACATGTACGTCAGCCATAACGGAAAACACGTTAGTCTGTGAGCAGCTTATGTCGACCATCGAATCCCCGCGGGCACTGCCAGTCTCAATTTGTGCGTCAGTCACAGTTCGTGTCTGTGGACCTGTCTGTTCATCGGTATGTGAATCCGTCTTGATAAAGTTGATAAAAGCATAGTTTATGTACTACAAACTGAAAAGAAAGGATTCTCACCTCATTTTCCATGCCAAACTCGTGGCAGTTTATCAATGTAAATTTCTTTTCCTTCACATATTGCCGGAATCTAGCTGAATCAGTTTTTCTAATATTTTTGAAGCCTCGATAATCTCTTAAAACTAGGCAGATCGTATGCGTACGGTCCGACCGTAGACAAAGGTATTTTGAAAAAATACGCATACGGTCCGGACCGTACGCGCACGGTCCAAATACGCGTATGGTCTGGAACATATACATTGTTCTGGTCTAAATTTTCGTCCACTTATTCACATGTCACACAACCCAAGCTTTAATTAAGGATCATTTGCTCTTGATTACCCATGATCTCATTTATCCAACTTTTATTTTTTACCTGTACTACCTATTTTTCAAAAAGTTGGATAAATGGGAATGAACCGATCAATTGTATGCTTTCAAACAATTTTAAGTGGAGAATTGCTAAAAAATAATCGTCAAAGTTAAAATGCATTCGTTAATTAGGAAAATGACGAGCGCTGGCTGAAATACAGTTAAATCATTTGAGCCCCCGAAAGTTCCGACCTCAGTTGCAGTCGCAATTCTGCAAGTTTTTAAACGGGTGAATTCATAGCTATGTGGTCACTAAGAAAAGACAATACGAGCTACGGGACCACGGCTAATATGCTGCCAAAATGTGTATTCTAAGCAGGCCACCAAGATAAAATTAACAAGACAGACAAGACTGCTTTGAGGTCGCTGGGACAGGCTGAGACTTCTCTCAAAATTGAGGATTTGAGATCCAATAAAACCATTGTTAAACTTTCATGAATGCTTTATTTCTTTTGCAGCAGAATGTCTAGATAATATATATCCTTTATATAAAGCAGTGACAAACATAATTCAGAAGTCGAAGTGAATTTAACATAATTATGTTTCTAAATAAGCTAAAAATAATTGAAAATACCCCAAAAAATCTAAATAAAACATCTATGGCTAGGGATATGGGCCCTTCAGAGATTCACAGGCCCCCTTCTTGGCTCTCCGAGCCCCGGAACTATGTACCGACTGAACCCCCCTCTCATAGGGCCTGATAATAAGGATGAATCAGTTATTGCACTTTTCAATTTAAGTTTTCCATTTTCAATATTACAGTCTACATACTAATACAAATCAGAATTTGAAGAAAATGTCTTCCTAGTTTATAATAAGATATGTTAGATTACATCAAATAATACAAACTAAAGGTAAAAACTAGTCTGTGTTACCATGTCTGAAATGAAAACTGATAGTACTTCCTTTGTATCACTTTGTAAAAATTGCTAATCTTGAAAAAAAAAACATAAACATTGTATTGAATTTATCAGATAATTTGATGTTCAATACAGATGATGTTGTCATAAAATCTACTGTCACATGGTAAAACTCCATTGAATATTAACCAAACATTTTATCAAGTGAAAAAGTAATAGTATAGTGTATTATATATTTTTTACATAGTGCTGTTTGTAGAGGTTTAAACTTATTGTTTATGTTTAGTGCTCTCTAAAGTTGCTCTCAAAATGCATAATCCAAAAGGAATGATGGAGTTTGACACTTTGTGTTGTTTATAATCTTTGTAATTTCTAATTACTTTGAAAAGAATTTGAATTCCCAATTACAAGGTGTAATGATTTTTTAAAACTTCAGTATTGGATTTTTTTCTACACTTGTTAAACAACATTATTAAGAAAAACAAATGGTAGAACGTGCTAAAGTGGGTCACGTGTCACTGTAATCTGGAGGCTGTATCGAGAGAACAGATACGGTGTTGAAAAAAATGTTGATACTCACAAAATATTGATAAATGAAATAAAATGTTATGTTTGTCTTCAAGAAATATGATAGACAAAACCATGTGTGAAGTTTTATGACGAAATATCTCCGATTTCTATGTAAATTTACGAATTGAAGTGGGGAAATACCCACAGGTAATTTAGCGTTGTATTTTTTTTTATCTTGGACAAGAATAATGAGCGTCCTGATTGGATGACCGATTTAAAACACACTGACTCCGCATGGTAAAAAGATGCATGTAAAAGAAATATATGTTATATTTATTCATTTGTTTGATTCTGGAATATTGTTGATCATTGATTTAAACAAGAAAAAAGGGAAAAAGAGGGGGGGGGGGTGAATTTTATTTGTGAATTTTACAGTTAAATAAATGTTATGTTTCGACAGTTTAAAGAGAAAACTAATTTGTTGCGACTAAAACTTAAATCAGCGTTAAAAATTGAACAAATATCAGTGGTTTTGTAAATGAGATTTATTTAAAATAGAAAGTCTGTATTTATTATTTATTAGTTTATTATTAATGATAACATTTTATATCCCTTGGGAGGGGGAGGGGGTCTTATGATGAAAATTTGAAATAAAAACACAGGACCGAACTTTAAGCAAAAATAATAATCCAGGATTAGTTTTTTATTAAAAAAATCCAGGACCCCTGTGTCAATGATTTTTTTTTTAAGTTAATAAAATGAAATATTGACATCCACACTTGCCTTTTGGACAGCACATTTCTGTGTCCACACTTGTAACGATACAAAAAGAAAGAAAGTTATTAATCAATATTAATGTGTGGCAATTGTTTCCTAAACACTTAACATTAACATATCGGAATAGCCAGTTTAGCATTGTTATAGTTATTAAAAAGTAATAATTTTTTTATTAGAATAACGAAAAATCAAAATATTTTTTAAACTATAGATTTTTGAACACCAAAATAAACGAGAGTTTTATTTAGAGTTAGAAGTGCTAACTAAACATGTTACAGCAATGCTTCTTATTGTTTTGGCTGAGGCTGCACTCAGATGAAATTTTGTATTTTGGTCCTATTTTGTTGTCATTTTTCGGGTGGGAGTAGATGTACTTTATAGAAGAGCCATCCGTACGTCAGGTATCTTACCTGTAAAGTCTTTCTCTCAGCCACGTGTATTTTGGACGAGCCTGACAAGCATTTCTCTCATAAATTATTGTTATATTTTGCATTTTTTGTAAAATGAATAAAAAGTCTGACTTATCTCCGGAATGCCAAAAGTTTGTAAAAAAGTTGTTTGCTTTTTTAGTAAGGAAAACGCAACGAAGAAGCCAAGTGTCTCATTTGATAGGGTATATCAAAAGACATCTAAAGATTTGGGTGTGTCTTACACTTCAGTGTACCGTATTATGAATGGTAAGAGGCCTTGTAAGTCAAATAAACCCAAAGAAAGAGCTAACATTTTGGACGACTTTGATCATTGTGTTATTAAAAGAACAATCCAAGGTTTATATTCACGGTAAATTACTCCGACCGTCTCAATAATACATAAGGAAATAAAAGATTCTATTAACATATCAAAGTCTAAACTTACTCTAACTCTCATTGATCTTGAATATACTTATTAAAAAAATAGGTGATAATCGAAGAGTTCTGTACGATCAAGTGTCTATTATCAATGATAGGTGTAATTATCTGAGAAAGATCAAATCTTTTAGGGAAGCAGTGTATGATATCGTGTACATGGATGAAACATGGGTTAACCAAAATCACTGCACAGATTATATGTGGCTTCCGAATGATGGGTCTGATGCCCCAAAAAATACCCTCGGGTAAAGGCAAACATTTGATTGTTTTTCATGCAGATACGCGAAGTGAGGGTTTGATTGACGGCTGCGATTTAGTGTTTCTGACCAAATCAAAGGATGGTGACTATCACCAGGAGATGAATAGTGTTGTCTTTCTTGAGTGGTTTGAAAATCAATTGATGCCTGCTCTGAAAAATCCTAGCTTGATTGTGTTAGATAATGCAAGTTATCACAATGTTAAAACAGAAGATACGGTATGCCCAAATTTTAGTCAGAAAAAAGCTGTTCTCCAAACTATCTTACACAACACAACATTCCTTTTACCAAAAAAGTATTATATGAAAAAATAAAACAAAAAACAAAAAACACCCCAGTAGTTTATTAAACAGATAAAATTGCTAATTTACACGGACATGAAGTATTAAGAACCCCTGTTCGACACTGTGAACTTAACCCGATAGAATTAATATGGGCGCAAGTCAAAGGTTTCGTGGCTAAAAACAATATCACCTTCCGATTAAAAGATGTTAAAGAACTCACGTACGCCGCTTTCGGAAAAATTACAAAAAATGTGTGGACAAAAGCAGAAGAACATGTGGTCAAAATGGAAAAAGAATACTGCAAAGAAAACGGTATAGATAGAAGTGTCATAGAACCTATTATCATTGATTTTTGTGATGATGACTCGGATGACGACACGGGTTGAAGTATAATCATGTTAAGTATAATAGACAGAGAAAAAATGTAAAAATCTAACAAATGTCACGTTAAAGCCAATGTCGAAAATGTTTGGAATATGTGTCTGCCAATTCATTAATGTTTAAGAACAGTTGTAACTGTTGAAACTATCTGGTGTCAGATGAATTATTTAACTTATATTGACTATAACACATAAATAATACACAAAACAACTTGACACAAAAACACAAAAAAAAAAGATAAACAAGGACAGTTTATAATCCAACCGAAAACCAAACACAAAACGGGCCTCGCATTCATGAAAAGTCAAAACAAACAAACACAAAGGTCGAAACTTCGGATTCCTGTTTTGAATAAGCATTTCGAAGGTGGAATAGGTTAAATATAAATTTCCAAACTTTTAGCTCACGTTTGAGTTGAAAGATATAACTTGGTTTAGTAGAATAGTTACGTAAAACAATTGCAAGTATCAATGATTCATGATGTAAATAATTGTACTATTAATTTGGCTATTATTGATTATTATTAATTTACTGCTTTGATGCTATTTTCATTACGGTTTTCACAGTTTTCCGGTTGTTGACTGATTTTTTTCTGTTTATATACTTATGAGTGTTGACTTTCCCTTTGTAAGATTGTTCGGAGTTCGGCAATTTTGTTATTACCCTTATTCATAGTAATTGATATCTGTTATCATATGAGCTGCTAAGTATATTTTTTTTAAATAAAGCAATGTTGGGTCCAAAAATATGTTGACTAGCACACTTATTTATTTACAGCTTTTCCATTCTTAAGTGAAAACATTAAGTTGAGTTTAATCTCTTATATATGTGTATTATAACCATATCAATCAGATCTGAAACATCAAGGTGTCAGTATATCAAGCATAATCAATATTTAAATGTAATGATTTTTCTAACTGCCATCACATGGAAATATGAAGATGATATATGATATATGTTTGTTGAATGCAATACGATTATTGCATGTTTGGAGGGAAATTCAACATGGCTACAAACAGTGACCTACAGTGAATAACATTCACATCTTGACAATTTATTGAAAATGCCCCATTTAACCAACTTGCCATATATGTTTTCTTAGTGTTATTGCTTTGGTGTTGATTCATCACAAACATGGCTGCTAAAAAACTAGTTGAACAACTATACAGATGTCTCCTGTTGGCAAAGCCTAAATCTTATTTCCAACCACTCATATTTTTTTCTCAAGGCTTTCACATTGAGTTTGATAGGTTAGCTCGGCTCTTAGTACTTTCAGTGCTTTGATTATTACATGTATTTAGAGACATAATCCGTATGCACATTCGGCAAACCTCGGGTGAGTCCGCTTCTCTTCCTCAATACCTCGGCTGTAATACGGTATTAGATATGCGTCTACGCGTCACATTTCTTCGCCGGAAGACCATATCACTTCAATCAAACATTGTGCACCGCGAATAAGTTTTAAAATGGCGACAATAGATGAGTGTATAGAGTTTGCTATGAAAACTATTGGTCTTTGATGAAGGTACGGAATCAGCCGACATTGCGACGAATGAAAATATATTATTATTGTACGAATATTCGTAAGTGAAATTATTTTAATACCTCCTTCATTGAAGATTTCCGAAAGTAGTTCCAATGGATATTTTCTATATCCGGAGTCAAAGGTCAAATCTAAGAACGAAGACATTTTCATTTTTTCATACATTATCCGAAATATCTTAACTAGCATTCGCCACTGCTTAACGTACTTCATACATATGGTTAAGACAGGCATTGAAAGTGAGATCGTTGCGGTTACAAAAGTCTGACTTTAAAAACATAACTGAAATATGCGCCTAATTAAAAAGGGGAGGACAAAATTCACAAATCGATATTAACGCACGTATGTTTTCACCGCAAGTCATTGAATTATACATAAGAATAATTCAATATATGTATATCTTTTCTGGAAAGTTTGAACCAAATTCATAGAGAAACAAGGAAAAAAATACGACAACAAGAACAAGCATTTGAGAAGATTTCACACCAAAAAAATGACAAAGTCCATATCTCAATTTTAAGTATTGAAAAGACGAAAAAAAAAAAATGAAAATAACTAGCTTGTTACTACATATCATGTATAGTAAAGATTTGCAAGATAAATGTGATTAAAATGTATAGGAATAAATGAGAAAAAATAACATGAAATATTTGATTGACCTTGTCCCTTTTGACTTTCGATTACAATAGTAATGATTTTGAAGCCTTGTCTGTAATTTGGCAGTATAATACTTTGTCGATAAACCCTCTGGAAGCAAGGAACAATTTTTTTCTAACAAAGAAGACATAGTAAACGCTTTCTTGTTCTCAAAAAGGTCATGGGGCAAAATGTCTAAGAATATTTTGAATGCAATATCATGTTCCGACTCATTTTTAATTGCAGAGTAATTATCAGCACTATGGTTTTTTTTCCACTTCAGCAAATAATTTGCATGCCGAATGATACAGCGCTTTTTCCTGGACATCGTCAATGGTCAAGAGGCTCAACAAATCATAATCAAACTTACGGCATTTAAAATGTATTTGACGCGTTCACTACTTTCAATGCGCCTAAGTTTTCTATCTTTCTTGATAGCCTTTTGTCTACAAAAAATACAATAGTCCCAGTTTATTTGTGGCAAGGTTTTAGAACGCGTCTTCATAGTAGACAATGAAGCGTCATTACTAGTGTTGCTACATTCTGGAACATCGCTGACAAACCGTTGTAAATTTCTGTTACTTGTATAGGCTTTATAACAAGACCTATGATACTTTATTTCATTTAAAGGAACCAAGCTCAAAGATTTTAATTCGTCATACAGGCAACGATAAACATCATCTTGTCGCTTGTTGATCGCATCAAACAGAGTATCTCTTCCCTTCTCTGTAGCGCAGGACAAACTGTCGGGTGTGTTTATTTGACAAATGACACATAATTCCCAATTGCTTGTGTTTCGACATTTTTTCGGCAAAGAGTGGACTGCACATTTTCCGGATTAAACAAGTATTCCGACTTGATCAGTGTATTATTTGTGCCTTATAGGAGCTTATTTTCAACAACTGATATACTGCTTTAAATAACTCCTACACTCTAAAACCATCACAAAAAATTGAGAGACAAGTTAATTTCATAGTAATTTCATTTTGAACGACACGCATTGCACTCAATGTAATCAGGGCTGTGTTAGACAGGGGAGCGACACCATGCTCAGTACGTATTAAATTTACAGAATGCTAGTAAAGTTTAAAAAAAGATGATAAACGTTTAATTTCAAGCTTTGATTGACAAATTTAACACAAATAATATTACAAATAAAGTTTCAATTCATAGCGAATTATATTTTCCTCGTGAATATCATGGAACAATTTTAAATGGAATTGCAAAGTGGTGGAAGGTCACGAAAATTTACCCCCAGAGAATAATCTTAATTCTAACTGCTAATTTTCTGTTCTTAATTTACCTTGTTATTTCAAATGAAAGATAAGAAATAGTAGTCTCAATTTAATCAGAAAAGAGTTTTCATTTTTGTCAAATATTAAAAAAAACAGTATCGCAAAGTAGACATACTTAGAAATGTGAAAATACGATTACCCCCAAATGTCACGCTCTCCTAAAAAATTGCACCCTGAGAAAACGCGACGACAGGGCAAAAATTGATACTTTGATGTATACTCTTTCACCTGGGAAAATTTCAGCCGTGTGGTATTCCGGTACATTAAACTCGAAAAATAAGCGTTTTTTCTCGATTCGTCACTGTACTAATAAGGAATATGTATCTAAATACATGTAATGAAAACGTAGATATAATATGACATTATTGCATCATATAATATCACATTATATAATGCCATATAATAATATATAATTATTACATAATGACTATAAATATCCGTACTTTAGCTAAGTAAAGTCTAGAAGTCAATAAATAATGTTATTAAATGATATGGAATTTTGCTGTTCGCTGATTGGCCTAAACAGTACTTTCTTGGTTGTACCTCAGAGTGAGTTCACCTCGCGTGAGTCTCGGGTGATCTATTCGGGGTTTCAACCTTGTCCAAAAAAAGTCAAAGTTTTCATAAAATTTCAAAATTTTAATATTTAAATAATAATATTGAAAAATGATAAAACAATTAAGTTTGAAAAATTCCTTATTATTTAATAAAGCAGTTATTGACTTTTAATTTCAATCTACTTATGACTATGCGGACCTGGTCAATGATTTATTAACAATCAATCATTGACCAGGTCCGCATAGTCATGAGTGGCCTCGGTCAATCAATCATTGACCAGGTCGTATAGTCATGAGTAGACTGAAATTAAAAGTCAATAATTGTATAGTATTCACCTGCTGGAAGTAATATTCACCGGATGACGCCATTGACGTCATAAGCATCATAGTATGTAATAAAACAATTCCAAGCTTTTGTATCAATGAATATGAGTTTTTTGTTACCTGCAAAACCAATATTGACCTCAGCCTTCGGTTTCGGACAATATTATTTTACAGGTCAATAAAAACTTTTTCCCCGTCACTTCTGTTTATCAAATATATATATGTCTACATTTATTATATACATGTATGTAACTTGCTGTCATTTTCATATTTAATATGTATATAACATTTTTGTATAGAGCGGATGTACTAAGTTGATATAACTTGTTTCCAATCTAATTGTACATTTATAAGACAATAAAATATGTTTAAGCTATACTAAACTAATACAAACTCATATTCACTTATCTACAAAAGTCTGTAATTGTATAATATATAAAAATACAACGACTTCATGTTAATTATCGTCATACTTCCAATAACTTGTCCTAACATGCAATTACGTATAAATGGTGTAAAGATTGTTGTTTAACGTCACTTATATTCATGATGATAAATAGTTTACAAAATACAAATTAAATAAGTAAAAATAAGTGTGCCCCCACCACCACTAACTTGATTATTGATTAAGGTCAAGTGAGCAGTATTACAGTTGTATACAGCTATGAGAACAAGTTTGTAAATAAGACATGTCACTGGAGGATAACAAAAATAGGCTTAGATACTCTGAATGATCTGTTGATCTTTAAGAACTGCTGCAAGTTGGTCGTTCCTTGGGAGGGGTGACATTATCCATACACGAGACGACATTTCGTCTCATCCTGAGAGGAGTTGTGTAATTGATACGGCGTCCACAATTTAGGAACTAACAGTGCCTCTTTTGGAGGGATTGCACGTCATAGGGGAAGAAATAACGTAACGGTAGAGGGATTGTATACCACACGGGAGGACTTCACGTTAGCGTAGCATCAACTTACCATGAACGTTATCGTAGCATCGACTTACCATGAACGTTATCGTAGCATCGACTTACCATGAACGTTATCGTAGCATCGACTTACCAAGTTCAATTTGTTCTGCAAAACAATGAACATAAGCAACATTCCATTTTTCATCCTGTGTATCTGCTATGGCATTCTTCACGGTGCTGATTGTTTTGAAAAGTTCTGTTTTACTCTTCGTATCTGATTTAAAAATATATTAAAACTAGGTTATCACGATTTTCGCGGACATTGAACATATGAAGGTGATCAGCGCAATTAGAGTGATTGATTGATTATTGCTTAACGCCCAGCGAACAATATTTTGGAGTGTGATTAATTGATTATTGTCTAACGCCCAGCGAACAATATTTTGGAGTGTGATTGATTGATTATTGCTTAACACCTAGCGAAAAGTATTTTTTCTATATCTAGGACGAAAAGAATATATATAAAACAAAATTACATAGAAATGAGGGAGGGATGGGAAACCGGAACACTGACTTTTGATTGCCACTGATGAAGTATGGAGAGTATGATATGGAAGAACATTTTGCTACAATGTTCCTATCTTTTGTCGAAATCTGCAAATGAGGTCTTCCACGTACAGGGAGCATGGATACTCTCCAAGCGTCACCTACTATGGTTCATTGTCAGGCCTTTCGTATTATAACCTAATTTTAGAGAAAACCGAAGGGGTAATTAAGAAGAATGGGCAATCCAGAGACAAATCTCTCCACCCACCGAGATTGCACATCTTAGCCGCCAGCTGGCGATAAACAATTTTTCAATGACTTGCGACAGGTCAGCAACCGTAGAATAAACCATTATGTCAACAAAATATGCATTGTGCAAAAATTTCTTTTTGGAAGTTAATAAAAAAATAAACTATTGTCATACCTGTACCAAAAAAGTCGTCTAATGCGGTACTTGGTGATGTTGCATTCATCTTGTGACGGAAAATATATTCAGAAACAGCTTGCAAAGTTCCAGCATTAGTTATATCATAATGAGTTTTAGTAGTCCAGAATGGAGGAAATCGGGGATAAAATCCTGATACTAGGTCGATCACAGTGATCATAATGAGTAAGCAGACATCCATTGATGTTACTGTGATTTTTGAAACACACCAAGATGCTGTATTGTTAATTGTCTGTGAATTCCTAAACACACAAAGACGCGGTCTTGTTAATTGTTGTCTGTGAATTCCTACACACACCAAGATGCTGTCTTGTTAATTGTTGTCTGTGATTGTTTTATCTTCGGATGTTTTTCTGTTGTGTCTCCAGCTTCTTTATACTGTCTTATATTTACTACGTATACGTCATTCGTAACAATAGAGTCGTAATATCAAACACAATATCGTTTCTTCCTGGTTATAGGTACTTCACCCACGCCTTGGATGTATGTCATTTATTTAAAACTCTTTGTTGGGGTTAAATTTCATTCTCATATTGTCCATGTAGGTAGCAGAATTTGAAGATACCAAAGGGGTAATCAGATTCCGTAAATCGAAGAAGGACAGACAATACAATGACCAAACAACAATCTACAAAACATACACATTAAACCAAAGATCGAGTAACACGAACCCCACTAAAAACCGGAGGTTAAATCAGGTGCCCGGAAGAGTTGGCAGTTCCTGCTCCGCTAGTGGCACCCATCGTCAACTGTTATAAACACACTACACCTCGACCATTATCTTCCTTATCAAATCATTGATTGATTATTGCTTAAAACCAAGCGAGCAGTATTTCAGCTATATTATGTTGGAGAGTACAAGTTCAATAATAAATTTAGAAACTATATAGAAATGAGGGAAGGGATTTGTCAACCAGGTCAGCGTATTTTGTAAATGACCACGGATATGTTCCACTTGTCGTAAACACTTCCCGATACTTCCTCATTCATGACTTATCACCGGGTTTTTAACTAACTAGGTTAACACCATGGGTGCCACTAGTGGAGCTGGAACAGCTCACCCTTCCGGAGCATCTGAGTTCAACTCAGGTTTTAGTGTGGTTCGTGTTACTCATTCTTTAGTTTTATGTGTATATTTTGTAGATCGTTGTTTGTCCTTTTGTCCTTTCTCCTACCCGACAACCTGGGACGCATTAACCAGTACCCAACATGCCTTAGAATTGGCGTTTAATTGGATAAAATTCTTCAATATATTGAAGGGCTCTGGTGGCTCAATGAGTTAGGTAGTTGGATTACCTAACAACTCATACAAGCCTATCACCAATACGGCGTGGGTTCGCGCCTGGATTTGTAAATTACAAAAGGGTGCACTCAACTCGCAGCCGCAAGTGACAAAGCTTACCAGTTGCTTGCTCATGGTCGGTGGTTCGTTCTGGGTACTCTGGCTTCTTCCACCACTAAAACTTGTCGTCATGATATAGTTGAAATATTGCTGAAAGTGGCGTTAAACACAATAACTAGATATATAATTTATAAACATCAAGGACATCAATGATATTTCAATCCACTTATAATATTCTTCTGTAATTTTGTATCTATAAAACAAGTAAAATTGGGCATTGTAACATTCATATATATATATAAGAAAACAAAGTTTAAACAGCGCTGGAATAGGGACGTCGTGACCATGATCATATGGTAGTTCGAATTACAACTACCAGTGCAATCAGAGCCTATCACCACTAACATTGTGAGTTCTAATCCCGCTCATGGCGAGGTGCATTCGATACAAAATTATGTTATTAAGTTTGTCAATGACTTGCGTGCAGATCAGTAGTTTTCTCTGGGTACTCCGGTTTTCTCCTTCAATAAAACTGACAACGACGATATAACTGAAATAGTGTTGAAAATGGCGTCAAACACCATGACCCGAACACTAAGCAGCGCTGGCAAACAATTTCACCAATATCAACAAAACAAAGAAAGCTTAAACAGTGATGGTCAACAATTTCACCAATATCAACAAAACAAAGAAAGTTTAAACAGTGATGGACAACAATTTTACCAATATCAACAAAACAAGAAAGTCTAAACAATGATGGTCAACAATTTCAACAATATCAACAAAACAAGGAAAGCTTAAACGGTCATGGTAAAAAATTTCAACAATATCAACAAAACAAACAAAGATTAAACAGTGATGGTCAACAATTTCACCATTATCAACGAAAAAAACAAGGAAAGTTTAAACAGTGATGGTCAGCAATTTCACCAATATCAACAAAACAAGGAAAGTTTAAACGGCGATGGTCAACAATTTCACCAATATCAACGAAACAAACAAAGAAAGTCTAAACAGTGATGGTCAACAATTTCACCAATATCAACAAAACAAAGAAAGTTTAAACAGCGATGGTCAACAATTTCACCAATATCAACAAAACAAGGAAAGCTTAAACAGCGATGGTCAGTATTTCCCCAATATTAACAAAACAAACAAGGAAAGTTTAAACAGCGATGGTCAACAATTTCACCAATATCAACAAAACAAACAAGGAAAGTTTAAACAGTGATGGTCAACAATTTCACCATTATCAGCGAAGCAAACAAGGAAAATTTAAACAGTGATGGTCAGCAATTTCACCAATATCAACAAAACCGAAGAAAGTTTAAACGGCGATGGTCAACAATTTCACCAATATCAACGAAACAAACAAAGAAAGTCTAAACAGTGATGGTCAACAATTTCACCAATATCAACAAAACAAGGAAAGTTTAAACAGCGATGGTCAGTATTTCCCCTATATTAACAAAACAAACAAGGAAAGTTTAAAGTGTGATGGTCAGCAATTTCACCAATATCAACAAAACAAACATTGAACGTTTAAACAGCGATGGTCAGCAATTTGACTAATATCAACAAAACAAACAAGGAAAGTTTAAACAGTGATGGTCAGTATATTCACCAATATCAACAAAACAGACAAAGTTTAAACAGTGATGGTCAACAATTTCACCAATATCAACAAAACAAACAAGGAAAGTTTAAACAGTGATGGTCAACAATTTCACCAATATCAACAAAACAGAAAAGGAAAGCTTAAACAACGATGGTCAACAATTTCACCAATATCAACAAAGCAAACAAGGAAAGTTTAAACAGTGATGGTCAGTAATTTCACCAATATCAACAAAACAAACAATGAACGTTTAAACAGCAATGGTCAACAATTTCTCCAATATCAACAAAACAAACAAAGATTAAACCGTGATGGTCAACAATTTTACCAATATAAAAAAAAACAAAGGAAAGCTTAAGCAGTGATGATCAACAATTTCACCAAAATCAACAAAACAAGGAAAGCTTAAACAGCGATGGTCAACAATTTCGCCAAAATCAACAAAACAAAGAAAGTTTAAACAGTGATGGTCAAGAATTTTGCCAATATCAACAAAACAAACAAGGAAAGTTTAAACAGCGATGGCCATCAATTTCCCCAATATCAACAAAACAAGCAAGGAAATTTGAAACTGCGATGGTCAGCAATTTCACCAATATCAACAAAACAAGGAAAGTTTAAACAGCGATGGTCAACAATTTTGCCAATATCAACAAAACAAACAAGAAAAGATTAAACAGTGATGGAAAACAATTTCACTAATATCAAAAAAGCAAGGTCAGCTTAAACAGCGATGGTCAATAATTTCGCCTATATGAAAAAAATAGGAAATCTAAAACAGCGACGGTCAACAATTTCACCAATATCAACAAAACAAACAAAGAAAGTTTAAACAGTGATGGTAAACAATTTCACCAATATGAGCAAAACAAACAATGAAAACTTAAACAGTGATGATCAGTAATTTCACCAATATCAACAAAGCACAGAAAGCTTAAACAGCGATGGTCAACAATCTCACCAATAGCAAAAAAACAAACAAGTAAAGTTTAAACAGTGATGGTCAATAATTTTATCAATATCAACAAAACTAAAGAAAGTTTAAGCAGTGATGGGCAACAATTTCACCAATATCAACAAAACGAACAAAGCTTAAACAGTGATGGTCAACAATTTTACCAATATCAAAAAACAAACAAAGTTTAAACAATGATGGTCAACAATTTTACCAATATCAAAAAAACAAGGAAAGCTTAAACAGCCATGGTCAACAATTTCACCAATATCAACAAAACAAACAAGGAAAGTTTAAACAGTGATGGTCAATAATTTCACCAATATCAACAAAATCGAAGAAAGTTTAAACAGTGAAGGTCAACAATTTTATCAATATCAACAACACTAAAGAAAGTTTAAGCAGTGATGGGCAACAATTTCACCAATATCAACAAAACGAACAAAGCTTAAACAGTGATGGTCAACAATTTTACCAATATCAAAAAACAAACAAAGTTTAAACAATGATGGTCAACAATTTTACCAATATCAAAAAAACAAGGAAAGCTTAAACAGCCATGGTCAACAATTTCACCAATATCAACAAAACAAACAAGGAAAGTTTAAACAGTGATGGTCAATAATTTCACCAATATCAACAAAATCGAAGAAAGTTTAAACGGTGAAGGTCAACAATTTTATCAATATCAACAACACTAAAGAAAGTTTAAGCAGTGATGGGCAACAATTTCACCAATATCAACAAAACGAACAAAGCTTAAACAGTGATGGTCAACAATTTTACCAATATAAAAAAAACAAGGAAAGCTTAAACAGCGATGGTCAGTATTTCCCCTATGTTAACAAAACAAACAAGGAAAGTTTAAAGTGTGATGGTCAGTAATTTCACCAATATCAACAAAACAAACAATGAACGTCTAAACAGCGATGGGCAGCAATTTGACTAATATCAACAAAACAAACAAGGAAAGTTTAAACAGTGATGGTCAGTATATTCACCAATATCAACAAAACAGACAAAGTTTAAACAGTGATGGTCAACAATTTCACCAATATCAACGAAACAGAAGAAAGTTTAATCAGTGAAAGTCAACAATTTTATCAATATCAACAAAACTAAAGAAAGCTTAAGCAGTGATGGGCAACAATTTCACCAATATCAACAAAGAAAACAAAGCTTAAGCAGTGATGGTCAATAATTTCACCATTATCATCAAAGCAAACAAGGAAAGTTTAAACAGTGATGGTCAGTAATTTCACCAATATCAACAAAACAAACAATGAACGTTTAAACAGTGATAGTCAGCAATTTCACTAATATCAACAAAACAAACAAGGAAAGTTTAAACAGTGATGGTCAGTAAATTACACCAATATCAACAAAACAGACAAAGTTTAAACAGTGATGGTCAACAATTTCACCAATATCAACAAAAGAAAAAAGGACAGCTTAAACAACGATGGTCAACAATTTCACCAATATCAACAAAGCAAACAAGGAAAGTTTAAACAGTGATTGTCAGTAATTTCACCAATATCAACAAAACAAACAATGAACGCTTAAACAGCAATGATCAACAATTTCACCAATATCAACAAAACAAACAAAGATTAAACAGTGATGGTCAACAATTTTACCAAAAAAAAAAAACAAGGAAAGTTAAAACAGTGATGATCAACAATTTCACCAATATCAAAAAAAAAAGGAAAGCTTAAACAGCGATGGTCAACAATTTCGCCAATATCAACAAAACAAAGAAAGTTTAAACAGAACATCGTTTCTTCCTGGTTATATGTACTTCACCCACGTCTTTGATGTATGTCATTTATCTAAGACTCTTTGTTGGGGTTAAATTTCATTCTCATATTGTCCATAATATGTAATTAACATTGATTTTATGTATTTCAGCTGTACCGTGACTGGATCAAGTTCAAATCCTAGTTTTAAAGTAATCATTTTAATTCTGTTTTTATTGTATGTAGGTAGAAGAGTTTGAAGATACCAAAGGGGTAATCAGATTCCGTAAATCGAAGAAGGACAGACAATACAATGGCCAAGAGAAAAAGGACAAACAACCATCTACAAAACATACACATAAAACCAAAGATCGAGTAACACGAACCCCACTAAAAAGCGGGCGTGAACTCAGATGCCCCGGAAGAGTTGGCAGTTCCTGCTCCGCTAGTGGCACCCATCGTCAACTGTTATAAACACACTACACCTCGACCATTATCTTTCTTATCATACCATTGATTGATTATTGCTTAAAACCCAGCGAGCAATATTTCAGCTATATTATGTTGGAGAGAACAAGTTCAATAATAAATTTAGAAACTATATAGAAATGAGGGAAGGGATTTGTCAACCAGGTCAGCGTGCTTTGTAAATGACAACGGATATGTTCCACTTGTCGTAAACACTTCCCGATACTTCCTCATTCATGACTTATCACCGGGTTTGTAACTAGGTTAACACCATGGGTACCACTAGTGGAGCTGGAACAGCTCACCCTTCCGGAGCATCTGAGTTCAACTCAGGTTTTAGTGTGGTTCGTGTTACTCATTCTTTAGTTTTATGTGTATGCTTTGTAGATCGTTGTTTGTCCTTTTGTCCTTTTTCCTATCCGACAACCTGGGACGCATTAACCAGTACCCAACATGCCTTAGAATTGGCGTCTAATTGGATAAAATTCTTCAATATATTGAAGGGCTCTAGTGGCTCAATGAGTTAGGTAGTTGGATTACCTAACAAGTCATACAAGCCTATCACCAATACGGCGTGTGTTCGCGCCTGGATTTGTAGATTACAAAAAGGGTGCACTCGACTCGCAGCCGCAAGTGATAAAGCTTACCAGTTGCTTGCCCATGGTCGGTGGTTCTCTCTGGGTACTCCGGCTTCTTCCACCACTAAAGCTTGTCGTCATCATATTTTCACCAATATCGACAAAACAAGGAAAGTTTAAACGGCGATGGTCAACAATTTCACCAATATCAACAAAACAAGGAAAGCTTAAACAGCGATGGTCAGTAATTTCCCCAATATTAACAAAACAAACAAGGAACGTTTAAACAGCGATGGCCAGTAATTTCACCAATATCAACAAATCAACCAATGAACGTTTAAACAGTGATGGTCAACAATTTCACCAATATCAACAAAACAAACAAAGCTTAAACAGTGATGGGCAACAATTTTACCAATATCAAAAAACAAGGAAAGTTTAAACAGGGATGGTCAAGAATTTTGCCAATATCAACAAAACAAGCAAGGACAGTTGAAACAGCGATGGTCAGCAATTTCATCAATATCAACAAAACAAGGAAAGTTTAAACAGCGATGGTCAAAATTTTTGCCAATATCAACAAAACAAACAAGAAAAGATTAAACAGTTATGGAAAACAAGTTCACCAATATCAAAAAAGCAAGGTCATCTTAAACAGCGATGGTCAATAATTTCGCCAATATCAAAAAAACAAGGAAAGCTTAAACTGCGATGGTCAACAATTTCACCAATATCAACAAAGCAAACAAGGAAAGTTTAAACAGCGATGGTCAGCAATTTCATCAATATCAACAAAACGAACACGAAAGCTTAAACAGTGATGGTCAATAATTTCACCAATATCAGCAAAACCGAAGAAAGTTTAAACAGTGATGGTCAACAATTTCACCAATATCAACAAGAAAAAAAGGAAAATTAAAAAGTGATGGTAAACAATTTCGCCAATATCAACTAAACTAAAGAAATTTTAAACAGTGATGGTCAACAATTTCACCAATAAAAAGAATAGACTAGAGGAGGATTTTTGTGTTTTTAGAAATGGGCTTATATCGATCTCGGATTGAGTTTTTGGTCATGTTTGAAGCTGTTCAACACTGTTTATAATGAAAACGTCCAACAAAAATGATGAATTAAAAACTATTAAAAGGGTGGGGAGTCCACCAATCGGGTACTTATGATAGTAATGATCAACATTTTGTTCTACAATGTATCTAATGTCTTTTCGTTCTGAGTTTGGTGTTGTGATATTCATTACGATTTCCGCATGGAAACGATGTTCGGTCCGTTTTTACCTCTAGTTGTTGGTAGGAGGGTTCATTTCTTATTGACATTATTTGTGTATGTTTGGGTATAGTGGAGTACAACACATATTGTGTTGTATTTTCTGTTTTGTTTGTTTTCGTCCTGTATCCAATGTTGCCAGTGTCTCTGGATTGTCCCTTTGGTTTTCTCTAATGTTTTAGATATCTATGATCTTATTAAAGGAAAACAAATAATATTAGTAGAAGTAGTAGAAAAAAATTTAATCTTTAAAAGACACACACATTCTGCATTTTATTGATTGATTGACTTGTGTCAACTTGATCGATCATTATCAACACAAGTCTATGAAAAAAAGACAAGCTTACTGTATGGTTTTTATCTCCAACTTGGCAGTATTTCAACTATATCGTGGCGTCATTTGTAAACATAGATTCGTAATATCAAACAAAATATCGTTTCTTCCTGGTTATAGGTACTTCACCCACGTCTTT
The DNA here is from genome assembly GCA_963383655.1 of Bathymodiolus septemdierum. Taxonomy (NCBI): domain Eukaryota; kingdom Metazoa; phylum Mollusca; class Bivalvia; order Mytilida; family Modiolidae; genus Bathymodiolus; species Bathymodiolus septemdierum. Next base: position 2,820,847 of record OY726527.1, read on the forward strand.
GATGTATGTCATTTATTTAAAACTCTTTGTTGGGGTTAAATTTCATTCTCATATTGTCCATGATATGTATTTAACATTGATTTTATGTATTTCAGCTGTACCGTGACTGGATCAAGTTCAAATCCTAATTTTAAAGAAATCATTTTAATTCTGTTTTTATTGTATGTAGGTAGAAGAGTTTGAAGATACCAAAGGGGTAATCAGGTTCAGTAAATCGAAGGACAGACAATGCAATGGCCAAGAGAAAAAGGACAAACAACCATCTACAAAACATACACATAAAGCCAAAGATCGAGTAACACGAACCCCACTGAAAAGCGGGCGTGAACTCAGATGCCCCGGAAGAGTTGACAGTTCCTGCTCCGCTATTGGCACCCATCGTCAACTGTTATAAACACACTACACCTCGACCATTATCTTTCTTATCATACCATTGATTGATTATTGCTTAAAACCCAGCGAGCAGTATTTCAGCTATATTATGTTGGAGAGAACAAGTTCAATAATAAATTTAGAAACTATATAGAAATGAGGGAAGGGATTTGTCAACCAGGTCAGCGTGTTTTGTAAATGACCACGGATATGTTCCACTTGTCGTAAACACTTCCGGATACTTCCTCATTCATGACTTATAACCGGGTTTGTAACTAGGTTAACACCATGGGTACCACTAGTGGAGCTGGAACAGCTCACCCTTCCGGAGCATCTGAGTTCAACTCAGGTTTTAGTGGGGTTCGTGTTACTCATTCTTTAGTTTTATGTGTATGCTTTGTAGATCGTTGTTTGTCCTTTTGTCCTATTTCCTATCCGACAACCTGGGACGCATTAACCAGTACCCAAAATGCCTTAGAATTGGCGTCTAATTGGATAAAACTCTTCAATATATTGAAGGGCTCTAGTGGCTCAATGAGTTCGGTAGTTGGATTACCTAACAAGTCATACAAGTCTATCACCAATACGGCGTGTGTTCGCGCCTGGATTTGTAGATTACAAAAAGGGTGCACTCGACTCGCAGCGCAAGTGATAAAGCTTACCAGTTGCTTGCCCATGGTCGGTGGTTCTCTCTGGGTACTCCGGCTTCTTCCACCACTAAAGCTTGTCGTCATCATATGTTCACCAATATCAACAAAACAAGGAAAGTTTAAACGGCGATGGTCAACAATTTCACCAATATCAACAAAACAAGGAAAGCTTAAACAGCGATGGTCAGTAATTTCCCCAATATTAACAAAACAAACAAGGAACGCTTAAACAGCGATGGCCAGTAATTTCACTAATATCAACAAATCAACCAATGAACGTTTAAACAGTGATGGTCAACAATTTCACCAATATCAACAAAACAAACAAAGCTTAAACAGTGATGGTCAACAATTTTACCAATATCAAAAAACAAGGAAAGTTTAAACGGTGATGGTCAAGAATTTTGCCAATATCAACAAAACAAGCAAGGACAGTTGAAACAGCGATGGTCAGCAATTTCACCAATATCAACAAAACAAGGAAATTTTAAAGAGCGACGGTCAAAATTTTTGCCAATATCAACAAAACAAACAAGAAAAGATTAAACAGTTATGGAAAACAATTTCACCAATATCAAAAAAGCAAGGTCATCTTAAACAGCGATGGTCAATAATTTCGCCAATATCAAAAAAACAAGGAAAGCTTAAACAGCGATGGTCAACAATTTCACCAATATCAACAAAGGAAACAAAGAAAGCTTAAACAGCGATGGTCAGCAATTTCACCAATATCAACAAAACAAGGAAAGCTTAAACAGCGATGGTCAGTAATTTCCCCAATATTAACAAACAAACAAGGAACGTTTAAACAGCGATGGCCAGAAATTTCATCAATATCAACAAATCAAACAATGAACGTTTAAACAGTGATGGTCAACAATTTCACCAATATCAACAAAATAAACAAAGCTTAAACAGTGATGGTCAACAATTTTACCAATATCAAAAAACAAGGAAAGTTTAAACAGTGATGGTCAAGAATGTTGCCAATATCAACAAAACAAGCAAGGACAGTTGAAACAGCGATGGTCAGCAATTTCACCAATATCAACAAAACAAGGAAAGATTAAACAGCGACGGTCAAAATTTTTGCCAATATCAACAAAACAAACAAGAAAAGATTAAACAGTTATGGAAAACAATTTCACCAATATCTAAAAAGCAAGGTCATCTTAAACAGCGATGGTCAATAATTTCGCCAATATCAAAAAAACAAGGAAAGCTTAAACAGCGATGGTCAACAATTTCACCAATATCAACAAAACAAACAAGGAAAGCTTAAACAGCGATGGTCAGCAATTTCATCAATATCAACAAAACGAACACGGAAAGCTTAGACAGTGATGGTCAATAATTTCACCAATATCAGCAAAACCGAAGAAAGTTTAAACAGTGATGGTCAACAATTTCACCAATATCAACAAAAAAAAAGGAAAATTAAAAAGTGATGGTAAACAATTTCGCCAATATCAACAAAACTAAAGAAATTTTAAACAGTGATGGTCAACAATTTCACCAATAAGAAGAATAGACTAGAGGAGGGTTTTTGTGTTTTTAGAAATGGGCTTATATCGATCTCGGATTGAGTTTTTGGTCATGTTTGAAGCTGTTCAACACTGTTTATAATGAAAACGTCCAACAAAAATGATGAATTAAAAAATATTAAAAGGGTGGGGAGTCCACCAATCGGGTACTTATGATAGTAATGATCAACATTTTGTTCTACAATGTATCTAATGTCTTTTCGTTCTGAGTTTGGTGTTGTGATATTCATTACGATTTCCGCATGGAAACGATGTTCGGTTCGTTTTTACCTCCAATTGTTGGTAGGAGGGTTCATTTCTTATTTACGTTATTTGTGTATGTTTCGGTATAGTGGAGTACAACACATATTGTGTTGCATTTTCTGTTTTGTTTGTTTTCGTCCTGTATCTTGTGTATCCAATGTTGCCAGTGTCTCTGGATTGTCCCTTTGGTTTTCTCTAATGTTTTAGATATCTATGTTCTTATTAAAGGAAAACAAATAATATTAGTAGAAGTAGTAGAAAAAAAAAGAATCTTTAAAAGACACACACATTCTGCATTTTATTGATTGATTGACTTGTGTCAACTTGATCGATCATTATCAACACAAGTCTATGAGAAAAAAACAAGTTTACTGTATGGTTTTTATCTCCAACTTGGCAGTATTTCAACTATATCGTGGCGTCATTCGTAAACATAGATTCGTAATATCAAACAAAATATCGTTTCTTCCTGGTTATAGGTACTTCACCCACGTCTTTGATGTATGTCATTTATTTAAAACTCTTTGTTGGGGTTAAATTTCATTCTCATATTGTCCATGATATGTAATTAACATTGATTTTATGTATTTCAGCTGTACCGTGACTGGATCAAGTTCAAATCCTAATTTTAAAGAAATCATTTTAATTCTGTTTTTATTGTATGTAGGTAGAAGAGTTTGAAGATACCAAAGGGGTAATCAGGTTCCGTAAATCGAAGGACAGACAATGCAATGGCCAAGAGAAAAAGGACAAACAACCATCTACAAAACATACACATAAAGCCAAAGATCGAGTAACACGAACCCCACTGAAAAGCGGGCGTGAACTCAGATGCCCCGGAAGAGTTGGCAGTTCCTGCTCCGCTATTGGCACCCATCGTCAACTGTTATAAACACATTACACCTCGACCATTATCTTTCTTATCATACCATTGATTGATTATTGCTTAAAACCCAGCGAGCAGTATTTCAGCTATATTATGTTGGAGAGAACAAATTCAATAATAAATTTAGAAACTATATAGAAATGAGGGAAGGGATTTGTCAACCAGGTCAGCGTGTTTTGTAAATGACCACGGATATGTTCCACTTGTTGTAAACACTTCCGGATACTTCCTCATTCATGGCTTATCACGGGTTTGTAACTAGGTTAACACCATGGGTACCACTAGTGGAGCTGGACCAGCTCACCCTTCCGGAGCATCTGAGTTCAACTCAGGTTTTAGTGGGCCTCGTGTTACTCATTCTTTAGTTTTATGTGTATGCTTTGTAGATCGTTGTTTGTCCTTTTGTCCTTTTTCCTATCCGACAACCTGGGACGCATTAACCAGTACCCAACATGCCTTAGAATTGGCGTCTAATTGGATAAAACTCTTCAATATATTGAAGGGCTCTAGTGGCTCAATGAGTTAGGTAGTTGGATTACCTAACAAGTCATACAAGCCTATCACCAATACGGCGTATCTTCGCACCTGGATTTGTAGATTACAAAAAGGGTGCACTCGACTCGCAGCCGCAAGTGATAAAGCTTACCAGTTGCTTGCCCATGGTCGCTGGTTCTCTCTGGGTACTCCAGCTTCTTCCACCACTAAAGCTTGTCGTCATCATATTTTCACCAATATCAACAAAACAAGGAAAGTTTAAACGGCGATGGTCAACAATTTTACCAATATCAACAAAACAAGGAAAGCTTAAACAGCGATGGTCAGTAATTTCCCCAATATTAACAAACAAACAAGGAACGTTTAAACAGCGATGGCCAGAAATTTCATCAATATCAACAAATCAAACAATGAACGTTTAAGCAGTGATGGTCAACAATTTCACCAATATCAACAAAACAAACAAAGCTTAAACAGTGATGATCAACAATTTTACCAATATCAAAAAACAAGGAAAGTTTAAACAGTGATGGTCAAGAATGTTGCCAATATCAACAAAACAAGCAAGGACAGTTGAAACAGCGATGGTCAGCAATTTCACCAATATCAACAAAACAAGGAAAGATTAAACAGCGACGGTCAAAATTTTTGCCAATATCAACAAAACAAACAAGAAAAGATTAAACAGTTATGGAAAACAATTTCACCAATATCTAAAAAGCAAGGTCATCTTAAACAGCGATGGTCAATAATTTCGCCAATATCAAAAAAACAAGGAAAGCTTAAACAGCGATGGTCAACAATTTCACCAATATCAACAAAACAAACAAGGAAAGCTTAAACAGCGATGGTCAGCAATTTCATCAATATCAACAAAACGAACACGGAAAGCTTAGACAGTGATGGTCAATAATTTCACCAATATCAGCAAAACCGAAGAAAGTTTAAACAGTGATGGTCAACAATTTCACCAATATCAACAAAAAAAAAGGAAAATTAAAAAGTGATGGTAAACAATTTCGCCAATATCAACAAAACTAAAGAAATTTTAAACAGTGATGGTCAACAATTTCACCAATAAGAAGAATAGACTAGAGGAGGGTTTTTGTGTTTTTAGAAATGGGCTTATATCGATATCGTATTGAGTTTTTGGTCATGTTTGAAGCTGTTCAACACTGTTTATAATGAAAACGTCCAACAAAAATGATGAATTAAAAAATATTAAAAGGGTGGGGAGTCCACCAATCGGGTTCTTATGATAGTAATGATCAACATTTTGTTCTACAATGTATCTAATTTTTTTTCATTCTGAGTTTGGTGTTGTGATATTCATTACGATTTCCGCATGGAAACGATGTTCGGTCCGTTTTTACCTCCAATTGTTGGTAGGAGGGTTCATTTCTTATTTACGTTATTTGTGTATGTTTGGGTATAGTGGAGTACAACACATATTGTGTTGCATTTTCTGTTTTGTTTGTTTTCGTCCTGTATCTTGTGTATCCAATGTTGCCAGTGTCTCTGGATTGTCCCTTTGGTTTTCTCTAATGTTTTAGATATCTATGATCTTATTAAAGGAAAACAAATAATATTAGTAGAAGTAGTAGAAAAAAAATTGAATCTTTAAAAGACACACACATTCTGCATTTTATTGATTGATTGACTTGTGTCAACTTGATCGATCATTATCAACACAAGTCTATGAAAAAAAAACAAGCTTACTGTATGGTTTTTATCTCCAACTTGGCAGTATTTCAACTATATCGTGGCGTCATTCGTAAACATAGATTCGTAATATCAAACAAAATATCGTTTCTTCCTGGTTATAGGTACTTCACCCACGTCTTTGATGTATGTCATTTATTTAAAACTCTTTGTTGGGGTTAAATTTCATTCTCATATTGTCCATGATATGTAATTAACATTGATTTTATGTATTTCAGCTGTACCGTGACTGGATCAAGTTCAAATTCTAATTTTAAAGAAATCATTTTAATTCTGTTTTTATTGTATGTAGGTAGAAGAGTTTGAAGATACCAAAGGGGTAATCAGGTTCAGTAAATCGAAGGACAGACAATGCAATGGCCAAGAGAAAAAGGACAAACAACCATCTACAAAACATACACATAAAGCCAAAGATCGAGTAACACGAACCCCACTGAAAAGCGGGCGTGAACTCAGATGCCCCGGAAGAGTTGACAGTTCCTGCTCCGCTATTGGCACCCATCGTCAACTGTTATAAACACACTACACCTCGACCATTATCTTTCTTATCATACCATTGATTGATTATTGCTTAAAACCCAGCGAGCAGTATTTCAGCTATATTATGTTGGAGAGAACAAGTTCAATAATAAATTTAGAAACTATATAGAAATGAGGGAAGGGATTTGTCAACCAGGTCAGCGTGTTTTGTAAATGACCACGGATATGTTCCACTTGTCGTAAACACTTCCGGATACTTCCTCATTCATGACTTATCACCGGGTTTGTAACTAGGTTAACACCATGGGTACCACTAGTGGAGCTGGAACAGCTCACCCTTCCGGAGCATCTGAGTTCAACTCAGGTTTTAGTGGGGTTCGTGTTACTCATTCTTTAGCTTTATGTGTATGCTTTGTAGATCGTTGTTTGTCCTTTTGTCCTTTTTCCTATCCGACAACCTGGGACGCATTAACCAGTACCCAACACGCCTTAGAATTGGCGTCTAATTGGATAAAACTCTTCAATATATTGAAGGGCTCTAGTGGCTCAATGAGTTCGGTAGTTGGATTACCTAACAAGTCATACAAGCCTATCACCAATACGGCGTGTGTTCGCGCCTGGATTTGTAGATTACAAAAAGGGTGCACTCGACTCGCAGCGCAAGTGATAAAGCTTACCAGTTGCTTGCCCATGGTCGGTGGTTCTCTCTGGGTACTCCGGCTTCTTCCACCACTAAAGCTTGTCGTCATCATATGTTCACCAATATCAACAAAACAAGGAAAGTTTAAACGGCGATGGTCAACAATTTCACCAATATCAACAAAACAAGGAAAGCTTAAACAGCGATGGTCAGTAATTTCCCCAATATTAACAAAACAAACAAGGAACGCTTAAACAGCGATGGCCAGTAATTTCACTAATATCAACAAATCAAACAATGAACGTTTAAACAGTGATGGTCAACAATTTCACCAATATCAACAAAACAAACAAAGCTTAAACAGTGATGGTCAACAATTTTACCAATATCAAAAAACAAGGAAAGTTTAAACAGTGATGGTCAAGAATTTTGCCAATATCAACAAAACAAGCAAGGACAGTTGAAACAGCGATGGTCAGCAATTTCACCAATATCAACAAAACAAGGAAATTTTAAAGAGCGACGGTCAAAATTTTTGCCAATATCAACAAAACAAACAAGAAAAGATTAAACAGTTATGGAAAACAATTTCACCAATATCAAAAAAGCAAGGTCATCTTAAACAGCGATGGTCAATAATTTCGCCAATATCAAAAAAACAAGGAAAGCTTAAACAGCGATGGTCAACAATTTCACCAATATCAACAAAACAAACAAGGAAAGCTTAGACAGTGATGGTCAATAATTTCACCAATATCAGCAAAACCGAAGAAAGTTTAAACAGTGATGGTCAACAATTTCACCAATATCAACAAAAAAAAAGGAAAATTAAAAAGTGATGGTAAACAATTTCGCCAATATCAACAAAACTAAAGAAATTTTAAACAGTGATGGTCAACAATTTCACCAATAAGAAGAATAGACTAGAGGAGGGTTTTTGTGTTTTTAGAAATGGGCTTATATCGATCTCGGATTGAGTTTTTGATCATGTTTGAAGCTGTTCAACACTGTTTATAATGAAAACGTCCAACAAAAATGATGAATTAAAAAATATTAAAAGGGTGGGGAGTCCACCAATCGGGTACTTATGATAGTAATGATCAACATTTTGTTCTACAATGTATCTAATGTCTTTTCGTTCTGAGTTTGGTGTTGTGATATTCATTACGATTTCCGCATGGAAACGATGTTCGGTCCGTTTTTACCTCCAATTGTTGGTAGGAGGGTTCATTTCTTATTTACGTTATTTGTGTATGTTTCGGTATAGTGGAGTACAACACATATTGTGTTGCATTTTCTGTTTTGTTTGTTTTCGTCCGGTATCTTGTGTATCCAATGTTGCCAGTGTCTCTGGATTGTCCCTTTGGTTTTCTCTAATGTTTTAGATATCTATGATCTTATTAAAGGAAAACAAATAATATTAGTAGAAGTAGTAGAAAAAAAATTGAATCTTTAAAAGACACACACATTCTGCATTTTATTGATTGATTGACTTGTGTCAACTTGATCGATCATTATCAACACAAGTCTATGAAAAAAAAACAAGCTTACTGTATGGTTTTTATCTCCAACTTGGCAGTATTTCAACTATATCGTGGCGTCATTCGTAAACATAGATTCGTAATATCAAACAAAATATCGTTTCTTCCTGGTTATAGGTACTTCACCCACGTCTTTGATGCATGTCATTTATTTAAAACTCTTTGTTGGGGTTAAATTTCATTCTCATATTGTCCATGATATGTAATTAACATTGATTTTATGTATTTCAGCTGTACCGTGACTGGATCAAGTTCAAATCCTAATTTTAAAGAAATCATTTTAATTCTGTTTTTATTGTATGTAGGTAGAAGAGTTTGAAGATACCAAAGGGGTAATCAGGTTCAGTAAATCGAAGAAGGACAGACAATACAATGGCCAAGAGAAAAAGGACAAACAACCATCTACAAAACATACACATAAAGCCAAAGATCGAGTAACACGAACCCCACTGAAAAGCGGGCGTGAACTCAGATGCCCCGAACAGTTGGCAGTTCCTGCTCCGCTATTGACACCCATCGTCAACTGTTATAAACACACTACACCTCGACCATTATTTTTCTTATCATACCATTGATTGATTATTGCTTAAAACCCAGCGAGCAGTATTTCAGCTATATTATGTTGCAGAGAACAAGTTCAATAATAAATTTAGAAACTATATAGAAATGAGGGAAGGGATTTGTCAACCAGGTCAGCGTGTTTTGTAAATGACCACGGATATGTTCCACTTGTCGTAAACACTTCCGGATACTTCCTCATTCATGACTTATCACCGGGTTTGTAACTAGGTTAACACCATGGGTACCACTAGTGGAGCTGGAACAGCTCACCCTTCGGAGCATCTGAGTTCAACTCAGGTTTTAGTGGGGTTCGTGTTACTCATTCTTTAGTTGTATGTGTATGCTTTGTAGATCGTTGTTTGTCCTTTTGTCCTTTGTCCTATCCGACAACCTGGGACGCATTAACCAGTACCCAACATGCCTTAGAATTGGCGTCTAATTGGATAAAATTCTTCAATATATTGAAGGGCTCTAGTGGCTCTATGAGTTAGGTAGTTGGATTACCTAGCAAGTCATACATGCCTATCACCAATACGCGTGTGTTCGCGCCTGGATTTGTAGATTACAAAAAGGGTGCACTCAACTCGCAGCCGCAAGTGATAAAGCTTACCAGTTGCTTGCCCATGGTCGGTGGTTCTCTCTGGGTACTCCGGCTTCTTCCACCACTAAAGCTTGTCGTCATCATATTTTCACCAATATCAACAAAACAAGGAAAGTTTAAACGGCGATGGTCAACAATTTCACCAATATCAACAAAACAAGGAAAGCTTAAACAGCGATGGTCAGTAATTTCCCCAATATTAACAAAACAAACAAGGAACGCTTAAACAGCGATGGCCAGTAATTTCACTAATATCAACAAATCAAACAATGAACGTTTTAACAGTGATGGTCAACAATTTTACCAATATCAACAAAACAAACAAAGCTTAAACAGTGATGGTCAACAATTTTACCAATATCAAAAAACAAGGAAAGTTTAAACAGTGATGGTCAAGAATTTTGCCAATATCAACAAAACAAGCAAGGACAGTTGAAACAGCGATGGTCAGCAATTTCACCAATATCAACAAAACAAGGAAATGTTAAAGAGCGATGGTCAAAATTTTTGACAATATCAACAAAACAAACAAGAAAAGATTAAACAGTTATGGAAAACAATTTCACCAATATCAAAAAAGCAAGGTCATCTTAAACAGCGATTGTCAATAATTTCGCCAATATCAAAAAAACAAGGAAAGCTTAAACAACGATGGTCAACAATTTCACCAATATCAACAAAACAAACAAGGAAAGCTTAAACAGCGATGGTCAGCAATTTCATCAATATCAACAAAACGAACACGGAAAGCTTAGACAGTGATGGTCAATAATTTCACCAATATCAGCAAAACCGAAGAAAGTTTAAACAGTGATGGTCAACAATTTCACCAATATCAACAAAAAAAAAGGAAAATTAAAAAGTGGTGGTAAACAATTTCGCCAATATCAACAAAACTAAAGAAATTTTAAACAGTGATGGTCAACAATTTCACCAATAAGAAGAATAGACTAGAGGAGGGTTTTTGTGTTTTTAGAAATGGGCTTATATCGATCTCGGATTTAGTTTTTGGTCATGTTTGAAGCTGTTCAGCACTGTTTATAATGAAAACGTCCAACAAAAATGATGAATTAAAAAATATTAAAAGGGTGGGGAGTCCACCAATCGGGTACTTATGATAGTAATGATCAACATTTTGTTCTACAATGTATCTAATGTCTTTTCGTTCTGAGTTTGGTGTTGTGATATTCATTACGATTTCCGCATGGAAACGATGTTCGGTTCGTTTTTACCTCCAATTGTTGGTAGGGGGGTTCATTTCTTATTTACGTTATTTGTGTATGTTTCGGTATAGTGGAGTACAACACATATTGTGTTGCATTTTCTGTTTTGTTTGTTTTCGTCCTTTATCTTGTGTATCCAATGTTGCCAGTGTCTCTGGATTGTCCCTTTGGTTTTCTCTAATGTTTTAGATATCTATGTTCTTATTAAAGGAAAACAAATAATATTAGTAGAAGTAGTAGAAAAAAAATTGAATCTTTAAAAGACACACACATTCTGCATTTTATTGATTGATTGACTTGTGTCAACTTGATCGATCATTATCAACACAAGTCTATGAAAAAAAAACAAGTTTACTGTATGGTTTTTATCTCCAACTTGGCAGTATTTCAACTATATCGTGGCGTCATTCGTAAACATAGATTCGTAATATCAAACAAAATATCGTTTCTTCCTGGTTATAGGTACTTCACCCACGTCTTTGATGTATGTCATTTATTTAAAACTCTTTGTTGGGATTAAATTTCATTCTCATATTGTCCATGATATGTAATTAACATTGATTTTATGTATTTCAGCTGTACCGTGACTGGATCAAGTTCAAATCCTAATTTTAGAGAAATCATTTTAATTCTGTATTTATTGTGACGTGAACAAATTTTATTATTAATTGTCCCTTTGATCTTAAACCCCTTCCAACTTCGGCACTACCTAGTCCTCTTATAAGGCTATTCCCACCAATGTTAGACCCGTGTGGCTCAGTGAGTTAGGTAGTTGGAATACCTAACAACTCATACAAGCCTATCACCAATACAGCGTGGGTTTGCGCCTGGCTTTGTAAATTACAAAGAAGGGTGCACTTGACTCGCAGCCACAAGTGACAAAGTTCACCAGTTGCTTGCTCATGGTCGGTGGTTCTCTCCGGCTTCTTCCACCACTAAAACTGGTCGCCATGAAATAGCTGAAATATTGCTGAAAGTGGCGTTAAAACACCAAATATCAAATCAAATCTTATAAGGCTACTCCCACCAATGTCCACCCTTTTTACCTTTTAGGCCAGAATTTAGATGTACTTTGATAGAAAAATATAACTAAATGATCCTCCTTGTAAGAGAACCCTTTTTTATTGAAGAAAAAGTTTCCCTATAAGAGGGGGGTCTACTATATGCTATCATTTTCGACCAGTGTGAAAATGTCAATGTCTAGATATAATTGGTTGACAAAATCAATAATATTATAAGCAACAGTGTGATATGAGTCTATGCAATATTATATATTATTAAATATATGGTTATATTGTGGTCATCAGTTTAAATGGTGGTGGAAACCGAGTACCCCGTGAAAACCACCAACAACCCGCCGCAAATCACTGACAAACTTTAACACATGATGTATCGAGTACACCTCGCCTGAATGGGATTTAAACTCACAACTTTAGTGGTGATAGGCACTGATTGCATAGATAGTAGTAAATCCAACTATCATACGATCACGACCACGACGGCGCTGTATATATACATAGTAATTAAGTCTATTGTTGGATTTTACACAAATACATATGTATATATCAGAGATACTTGCACCAGTTTATTTTTATGAGCTCAGAAAACATTTTGTCGAGTCTAGGACTCCTCTAGCCGAGTTACAAGGATAGTGTTATGGTTATGTGCGTCACCTTCAACAATATTTCAATATTATATCTTTAGTCTTACACTGGGCTGGTAAAACATCATTACAACTAAAATTCCAGAGAAACTTGTAAAAATTATCTCCCTTTCTTATATAGTCTCTTTTTTTAAACAACATTATTAAGAAAAAACTGGTCGCACGTGCTAAAATGGGTCACGGGTTACTGTAAGCGGGCGGCTGTATCGAGAAACAGATACGGTGTTGAAAAAACTGTTGATACTCACAAAATATTGATAAATGCAATAACATTTTATGTTTGTCTTCAAGAAATGTGATAGACAAAACCATGTGTGAAGTTTTATGACGAAATATCTCCGATTTCTATGTAAATTTACGAGTTGAAGAGGGAAAACACCCACAGGTAATTTTAGCGATGTATTTTTTTTTTATCTTGGACAAGAATAATGAGCGTCCTGATTGGATGACCGATTTAAAACACACTGACTCCGCATGGTAAAACGATGCATGTAAAAGAAATCTATGTTATATTTATTTACCTTTTTGATTCTGGAATATTGTTGATCATTGATTTAAACAAGAAAAAAGGGAAAAGGGGTGGGGGTGAATTTTATTTGTGAATTTTACAGTTAAATAAATGTTATGTTTCGACAGTTTAAAGAGAAAAATAAAAATTTGTTGCGACTAAAGCTTAAATCAGGGTTAAAAATTGGACCGGACTTTAAGCAAAAATAATAATCCAGGACCCCTGTGTCCATGAATTTTTTTTTAAGTTAATAATATGAAATATTGATATCCACACTTGTTTTTTAATAAATAAAATTAACAAATAGAAATTTTTATATATTATATACAGTACATTCAGAGACATAGCGTGATAAATCAGGCTGTGATAGACGTATCACTCTTCTTAGTGATACTGATGCATGTTTTGGTCTGTTGAATCTATATACTTATTGAGAAATTCCATTTGGGTGATAATAAGTAACACTCTAAATGTAAAAGAAATTTTGAAGACATATTTAATAGAACTAAAGCTATGTTCAAATCACCAAGATGAGTGATACGTCTATCAGTGATTTATCACGCCATGTCTCTGACTGTACGTTAAAAGTCGTTTGATACATTATGAGCATATTATAAATATCTTCAATTGTAATTTCTGGAAATTTCAAATATAGACTAGAAGACCCTACAGTGACTGTGAAATGTAGAACAGCAATAAAAGAACTTTTAAAATGTTTTTAAATGTAGATTTGGGTTGTCTCCCATGTTCATTTTCATCCATGTGGAACGAAGAGTAAATACATTATATATAATGTTCAAGATTATAGCATTCTTTATTAAAATGTTGTTCGCACAGTTTTACATGCTTGTGTGTAAAATGCCAATGCTGCATAAACACATACAAGACAACATCAGGGGAAGTCTGGTCCCATAAAACTAGTTTAACCTCTCCACTTTTTAGTGAAGTGCTTGTACCAAGCCAGGAAAGTGATCGGTCATGTATTTGTATGTTAGGGGTATCGATTTTGCATCTTTCTACAATTTTGGTATTGGATTTTGGAACTGTTTCAACAATATTGTATTTTTTTTTTTTCATTTTATTATCACTGGAATTTTATCGAGAGTACATACTGCAACGACGGTTGTCTTGTTATGATGATTAACATATCAAATACGACACAGAAACTGCTTACCCTTCCAAGACACCTGAATACATCCTCTTTTGTGGGGTTCACGTTTTTCTCGATCTGTTTTGTGTGTACTAGAATTATCTTATTTGTTCAAGTCTAAGGCTAAGGAAATTTAGAGTTATCTTTCTTTGTTCATTGAACAAGCTGAATTTTTTGAAAAATCCCCATCAGATAATGATATGAATGTAAATGAATTTATATATAGTTTATTCTTTTTGAGGATGCAGCTTAAATAAGGTTTTCTCCATAGGACATTGGATCCACTGAAGAAACATTTCTGGAAAAGCACTCAAAAATATTTCGGGCAATCAGAGCCCAGGGCAACCATCTTGGACTTTGAATCACCCCCAAGAAAGGAACAACTCTTCTTCAGAACTCCGATTTCACATGTAGTAGTTCTGGAAAAAAAGTGCAAAATGTATCAGCCAATCAGAGGCTAGGATAAGCATCCTGAATATTTAATTGCTTCACAAAGATACACACCACTCCTTCAGAACTCCCAGAGGAAGAATTCTGGTAAGTTTGATGGCTAAGTATGCAGTGATTCTGAAGAAGCTAAAAATGTGAAAAGTGTATGACATAGAGACAACGGACAGAATGACAGAAGGACGGACAACAGACACTCTTCGATCAGAAAAGCTTTAGTGAGCTAAAAAGACAAAATATTCAACTTTTATCATAATTTGTGTGATAATTTTGTCTTCTCACTATGACAAAGTAATTCAAATATTCAACAACAGTAAATAAAAAACTGCACAAAAATATCACATCCACATGTATCTGTCTAAGAAGTAAAAATCATATAAAGTGAGACTGTCTT
The DNA here is from genome assembly GCA_963383655.1 of Bathymodiolus septemdierum. NCBI lineage: Eukaryota > Metazoa > Mollusca > Bivalvia > Mytilida > Modiolidae > Bathymodiolus > Bathymodiolus septemdierum. The sequence goes on from OY726527.1 coordinate 2,835,967, forward strand.
TCATATTACAAATGTCAACAACAGGCTATATATCATATACAAATTATTGGCTAAGTTTCTTTACTAGCTCTTTTGTGCTCATTAAAGCCGTTTTGTCATATTCGGGAGAGTCTGCTATAAATTGGAATGTGGTCTGAACACCTGAAAAATGAAATAAAATATATAAAAGTTAGTGAAATTATAATAGAAGTTAAATAAAAGATTTGTACATTGAGAATGAGGCACCTGTCATAAATGACTATAGTGATCCTCTTGTAAGGCCCCTCTCACCCAAGATGGCCTGTTTTAAACATGATTATGTTTTAAAGGGGCCGTCATGTTCGTGATCGTATGGTAGATGGATTTACAGCTGCATATGCAATCTGTGTCTATCACCACTAACATTGTGAGTTCGATTCCCGCTTATGGCAAGGTGTACTTGACACAACATTATGTGATACAGTTTGTCAGTGATTTTTGACGGGTTGGTGGTTATCTTTTTGTACTCCAGTTTCCCCCACCAGTAAAACTGACCACGATGAATAAACTGAATTATTGTTGAAAGTGGCATCAAACCCCATACCTCTAGCCCTCTTAAAGACGTAACTTTTTAGAAATCTAATTTTATGTGTTTGATGTTGTGTTTATATATTCACGTAAGAGTCCTCATCCATGTCATTATGCTTATGTATACCATTATCAGCTGTTGTTTACCAGTAACTCCTAACCCACTTTACTATAAATATTGACTTTTCAATGCGCAAGTCTCCCAATCAGGCTGATCGGATGTTCCGTCTTTAAGACCCCTTTCACCAATTGCGACCTATTCTATATTTTATGTGATATTATATACAATGCACAATGTTAGTAAAAGGCAGATAAATAAACCAGTGATATCAAAGGCCACCTTTCTATGTAGCGATGGTTGTCATATAAGATAAATAAACCAGTGATATCAGTGGCCATCTTTCTATGTAGTGATGGTTGTCATATAAGATAAATAAACCAGTGATATCAGTGGCCACCTTTCTATGTAGCGATGGTTGTCATATAAGATAAATAAACCAGTGATATCAGTGGCCACCTTTCTATGTAGTGATGGTTGTCATATAAGATAAATAAACCAGTGATATCAGTGGCCACCTTTCTATGTAGCGATGGTTGTCATATAAGATAAATAAACCAGTGATATCAGAGGCCACCTTTCTATGTAGCGATGGTTGTCATATAAGATAAATAAACCAGTGATATCAGAGGCCACCTTTCTATGCAGTGATGGTTGTCATATAAGATAAATTAACCAGTGATATCAGTGGCCATCTTTCTATGTAGTGATGTTTGTCATATAAGATAAATAAACCAGTGATATCAGAGGCCACCTTTCTATGTAGTGATGGTTGTCATATAAGATAAATAAACCAGTGATATCAGTGGCCACCTTTCTATGTAGTGATGGTTGTCATAGAAGATATATAAACCAGTGATATCAGTGACCACCTTTCTATGTAGCGATGGTTGTCATATAAGATAAATAAACCAGTGATATCAGAGGCCACCTTTCTATGTAGTGATGGTTGTCATATAAGATAAATAAACCAGTGATATCAGTGGCCACCTTTCTATGTAGTGATGGTTGTCATATAAGATAAATAAACCAGTGATATCAGATGCCACCTTTCTATGTAACGATGGTTGTCATATAAGATAAATAAACCAGTGATATCAGAGGCCACCTTTCTATGTAGTGATGGTTGTCATATAAGATAAATAAACCAGTGATATCAGAGGCCACCTTTCTATGTAGCGATGGTTGTCATATAAGATAAATAAATCAGTGATATCAGTGGCCACCTTTCTATGTAGTGATGGTTGTCATATAAGATAAATAAACCAGTGATATCTGTGGCCACCTTTCTATGTAGTGATGGTTGTCATATAAGATAAATAAACCAGTGATATCAGTGGCCACCTTTCTATGTAGTGATGGTTGTCATATAAGATAAATAAACCAGTGATATCAGTGGCCACCTTTCTATGTAGTGATGGTTGTCATATAAGATAAATAAACCAGTGATATCAGTGGCCACCTTTCTATGTAGCGATGGTTGTCATATAAGATAAATAAACCAGTGATATCAGTGGGCACCTTTCTATGTAGCGATGGTTGTCATAGAAGATAAATAAACCAGTGATATCAGTGGCCACCTTTCTATGTAGTGATGGTTGTCATATAAGATAAATAAACCAGTGATATCAGAGGCCACCTTTCTATGTAGTGATGGTTGTCATATAAGATAAATAAACCAGTGATATCAGAGGCCACCTTTCTATGTAGTGATGGTTGTCATATAAGATAAATAAACCAGTGATATCAGTGGCCACCTTTCTATGTAGTGATGGTTGTCATATAAGATAAATAAACCAGTGATATCAAAGGCCACCTTTCTATGTAGTGATGGTTGTCATATAAGATAAATAAACCAGTGATATCAGAGGCTACCTTTCTATGTAGTGATGGTTGTCATATAAGATAAATAAACCAGTGATATCAGTGGCCACCTTTCTATGTAGTGATGGTTGTCATATAAGATAAATAAACCAGTGATATCAGAGGCCACCTTTCTATGTAGTGATGGTTGTCATATAAGATAAATAAACCAGTGATATCAGAGGCCACCTTTCTATGTAGTGATGGTTGTCATATAAGATAAATAAACCAGTGATATCAGTGGCCACCTTTCTATGTAGTGATGGTTGTCATATAAGATAAATAAACCAGTGATATCAGAGGCCACCTTTCTATGTAGTGATGGTTGTCATATAAGATAAATAAACCAGTGATATCAGAGGCCACCTTTCTATGTAGTGATGGTTGTCATATAAGATAAATAAACCAGTGATATCAGAGGCCACCTTTCTATGTAGTGATGGTTGTCATATAATAGGGAAACTACTGTAATCACAGTCCTCACAATGACCACCAATAAAACTTTGCCCGGTCCAGTAAATTTTTCAGCGTTTATTTAAGAATATATAAAAATAAATTCTAGAATTTGATTTGGACCAGTAAATCCAAATTTTCATTTCGAGAACCTCTAGTCCTCACGACCAGTAAGACTTTGTTCCTCCGGCTCAAGACCAATAAAACTTTGTTCAGATCAATAAATTTTTCAGTTTTTTTTTTTAATATATAAAAATAAATTCAAGAATTTGATTTGAACCAGTATATCAAAATGTTTATTTCAAGGATTAAAAGAAACTTGTTCTGGGAATGTAATATGTCAAATGTCTATATATAGTATGAAATGACAGAAATATTAAAACAAGTGTAATGTAGAGCTTCCTATTTTAATACAACATATAATATGCTTGATAACTCCATTATCTATTCATTGTTTTTATTAAAGACGTAACATTCTAAGTATGAAAATTTAGTAATGTAATTTTATGTGTTTGATGTTGTGTTTATATATTCACTTAAGAGTCCTCATCCATGTCATTGTTTACCATTATCAGCTGTTGTTTACCAGTAACTCCCAGCCCACTTTACTATAAATAATGACATTTTAATGCACATGTCTTCGAATCAGGCTGATCGAATGTTTCTGGTTTAAGTATTACATCGACTCTTGTAGATTTCCTGTATCAGGTGTAATAAATATATTAAACGCACACATGAAACTGAATTTCAGTTTACCTCTTTCCATCAATCTCCTGCAATTGGAGAGAAAGTATAGTGAAGAAATGGGATGCATTAAGATAATATTGGTATAAGGGAATTAACTCAATAATATAAAGAATTTAATTTCTTCTTCGAAAACTTGACCATTGTCAAAAAATGATCTATTTTTATATTAGTTAATTATGTAAATTGAACATCAGCGGAGTTGCATTCACAATTGAAATGGGACGGACAAGTAAAAGAACATAATGAACGCATGGACAAACTGAAAAACTATGTGCACTCATACTATCGTATGCAGGGCGTAACAATTAACTGACCGGAAAGATAAAGCAAATTATTATCTGACACTGCAGTTTTCAACAAGAAATGTTTGATCTTAATATCATCTGATAGTAAGGTTAAGAAAAGCTTTTGTCTGTGGTTAGTGAAGCGTATCATATTTGATGCATGACTTCAGTCTAATCATTGTAGATACAGATAAATTTCATTGTAATATATGTCATAATGCTCATTGTATTATAATTCATGTAATCAACCAACCAAAGAATTAAAATGATGGAAAATTTATTGTTTTGTTATCCTTTTATTAAGTTCACCTGACCCAAAAGATCTTGTAAGGTATTTCCATCACTTTGCAGCTGTTGTAGTCGTTCTGCGTCGGTTGTCATCGTCTGTAGTCGTCACATCGTCCACGTCGGTGTCAGGGGCAGATCCAGGATTTCCAGTTAGGGGGTGCACTTAAAAAAATTGCGCCGAGCGGAGGGAGGTGCGAAAATTATTGGGGTATTTCGTGTGAGAAATCACGATTTTATGCCAAAAATTCATATTTTTTCCAATTGCGGAGGGAGGCGCAAAAATGTTGGGGTATTTTGTGTGAGTAATATCGATTTTACGCCAAAAAATCTGATTTTTTCCCATTTTAGGGGGGGCGGGGTGGGGGGGGGGGGGGGGGGGCGGGCGCTGGATCCGCCCCTGGGTGTCATCCGTAAGGTTTCCATTTTAATCTTCTCTGAAACCACTGGTCAAACCAAATTTGGCAGGAATGTTCATTGGAAGGTTCTCTACAAAATGTTTTGTTTTTTCCCCTCATCAAAAAATCCAGCACAGAAAAAGAGTATAACTAATTTATTGTTCATCTGTTTTCTATGAGGTCTTTCTTCAGTAAAATACATAACATTTAACATTACCTTTTTTGTTTTACATAAAAGAGGACAAAAGGGGAAAATTTCAAAATTTTTCATTAAATTTTAATGGAAGTTTGTTTTTTTGCAAAATAATCATCTTATGGTTTATTGGTGGACCTTAAGTGAAATTTTAGGTATTTTATTTCACAATAGGGTTAGGGTTCCGGTATTTAACGCCACTTTCAACAATATTTCAGCTATATCACGGCGATCAGTTTTATTGATGAAGGAAACCTGAGAAAACCAGGACCTGTTGCTCAAGTCGCTGACAAACTTTATCAGGCAATGTTGTATGGAATACACTTTACCATGAGCAGGGCTCGAACTCACAACGTTACTGGTGATAGGCACTGATTGCATAGGTAGTTGTAAATCCAACTACCATACGATCCACTCGTCGCAACTTCGGCTGATTCCGTACCTTCATCAAGAGGAAGCGAAGCGGATTCACCCGAGGTTTGCCGATTGCCATACGATCACGACCACCACTGCCCCCTATTTCGAAATAGGAACCAGATTCTGAAATTTTGCATATTTGCAAGGTACAAATGTAAATAGAATTTTTATTTTTTATCTAACTTTGATGGGTTTTTGTATTGTGCCAAGAGCTTCTGGTAGTGTGTCCAAAGATTTCCTCTATCTCCCGAGGTTTTTGAGATGAACAATCTGTGGTTGTGTCATGCTCGGCTATGCCCTTTAGTACTCTTCACATTTCTTCTTGGCAAACATTCATTGTCTATTTGAACTACAACTTTGAATGAGTGAATATTGTTGAGTTAATTGCCTTTTGATGAACTGAAGACTTTTGCTAGTTTATAACGTAGTATTTATAGTAGGGCCGAATCGACTTGGGCGAAACGACTTGGGGTCGGACCAACCTGACACCGACAAATACACTTCAGTTTGTTTTTTTCGACGGAGTCGTATACGATCGCTTTTGACCTACTTTTGTTATGGACTCTGTTGTCTAGCAATTTTAAAGATGAAAATATTTTCTAACTTTTTGATTGGTGAATAATACAAATTTGGTAGGAGTTCGGAGAACGGAGTTAAAATGCGTGCATTGATTTTCCGACTGTGTTTTTTGGGCCGAATATCGGCCCCAGTCCCAATATGAAAAAAGTTGTTTTTCCCAATTTCAAGGGAGAAAATTCCCAATAGCGTGGCGATAAAATTATTCGTAAAAACTGGTTAATAAAAACTTTTTCAAATGACATTTTCACGCTTATGACCTGGTTTCTATTTGCTTTGATTAACCAAGCGAAATACTACGCACAAGATACCGGGAATCAGTACAGTATATTGGGTCGCTTGATTTGCTTACCGGACTGCGATAAAACTTCAGAAAACGAAAGCGGAAATCTGTAGTATTTGGAATAAATGTTTATTTAAATAAATTTAATATAAAATTTTAATAATAAAACAGTAAATATGTCATGTGATTTTTTAAAAATAAAATTGTCACAATGTTGCATAATTTTTTAAGAAATTGACCAGTAATGATGGAAGCAAGTAGCCTACATGTAACTTGAATTAAACAAGTTTTTATTTCCCCCAGGAAAAAAATGATGTTGATGACGTTAATAAAGCTAGTGAAACTGTTTGTTCTTTTTAAGTGAGTCCGACCACTAACACTCATTTCCCCAAAAAACACTCGAAACAGGGAAAATATCCTACTACTGGAAACACGCAAACGTCTGTCCAGTATTTAAAAAGGGAGACAAACACGATGCAATCAACTACAGACCAATCTCATTAACCTGTATACTCTCTAAAATCATGGAGCACATCATAGCTAGTAATCTCATGAAACATCTTGAAAGTAACAACATCCTTTACGACCTGCAACATGGTTTCCGCTCCTCAAGATCGTGCGAAACACAACTGACATCATTTATGCAAGAACTAGCTAAAAACAACAACGATAAAATACAAACTGATGTCATTGTGATGGACTTTGCCAAGGCCTTTGACAAAGTCCCTCACAAAAGACTACTTTACAAACTGAAATACTATGGCGCAGACACCAATACCCTGAACTGGAGAGAAGACTTCCTTACACTCAGAACACAAACAGTCATATTGGACGGTGAACAATCTGAAAAAAATACATGTAACCTCTGGCTTTCCACAAGGCACTGTACTAGGCCCGATCCTCTTTTTGGCATTCATAAAGGATTTCCATGAATATATCAAACACAGCACCTTAAGACTATTTGCGTATGACAGCATACTCTAGAAGACAATTAAAGATGAAAGTGACACACACAAACTACAAGAAGATCTGGACGCAGCAGCAAAAAGAGCAAATGACTGGCTCATGCAATTCCATCCTGACAAATGCTCAGTCATGCACATAACAACTAAGAAGAACCCTATACATCACAAATACGTACTCCATCAACATACTCTCCAAACTGAATCTTCAACAAAATACCTAGGCGTCACAATCCAATCAGATCTTAAACGGAATAAACACTTAGACAACATCAGTTCAACAGCAAGCAAACATCTTAACTTTATTAAATAAGGGTAGTAACAAAATTACCGAACTCCGAATAGTCTTACGAAGGGAAAGTCAAAACTCATAATTATATAAACAGACAAAATCAGTCAACAACCGAAAAACTGTGAAAACCGTAATGACCCTGACTTGGTACAGGCATTTCTAAAGAAATGGTGGGATGAATCAGATTGCATAGCGCCAAACCTCCCGCTCTCATTACGGTTCAAAGGTTACGGCTGTCACTATAATTGTTTAAATACAGGAACAAAATAGGTAAAGCAGTCGTCAAAGCAGTACCATATTCAGTGAAGTAAATGTCAAAGACACTTTTACGTCACACATTGATAGCAAAATATTTTTGACATTTTTCTTGGCTTCCTTATCTTTATACATTTTCACTATATGAAAATGCATCGTTTATAATCGTTTCTGCAGAGACGGAATATATTTCGACAAGATCTTGGTATCGGAATATAAACTTTTTAAGAGATCGAATAAGGCGAATCTTTTAATAGCCCTGGTCCAGTAGCCTGTTTCTCAGATGAAGATGACGTTTCAGGAAATCAGAATAAGTGCTACTGGCCCTTACATAGCGAATCAATTGCGAGATGTAAACACCATATGCAGGAGAAGCTGGTATATTGCTGCACATGTTTGGAAAATTTATGATTTCAAAATTGAAGTCGTTCCGTTTATCATAAATTTTAGGACTGAGTTGACCACTGTCGTCAAATTCGAGGTATAAATCCAAAAATGATGCGCACGAAGCTGTATCTGTGGTCTCTTTAACTTCCAGCTCTGGAGGATATATCAATGGAAGAAATTCTGCAAATCTAGAATTATTAATTGATAAAATGTCATCAATATACCTGTATGTGAAATTAAAGGCTCTAGTCTCATGAATCTTCTTATCTTTTACAAGCTTTTGAAGAAACTCCGACTCATATGAGTATAGAAATAAATCGGCCAGAAGAGGGGCACAATCCGTACCCATTGGTATGCCGACGACCTTCTGAAACAGTGTCCCTCCAAAGCAGATATATATATTATCGATGAGGAACTCCAGCATACTGATCACTTGTTCCTCGGAGTAGCATGTTTTACCTTTTTGAATTTTGTTTGAAAAATATGTGGAATTGTAGCCTAACACAACACATTTTGAGCCATAGTTTCTATGACTGAAAGTTTATGAATTGTTTCTTTTAAGCGGGTTTTTAATTTGTCATGCGGTAGGGTGGTATATAGAGTTAAAAAATCAAAAGTGTTGATGGAGGATACCTGAGAGAAAGATCTTGATTTCAGGTTATCCAAAAGATCTTTAGAGTTTTTCAAAATCCACATGTGATTTATACCACTACGCGAGTAAACAGTTTCACAATATTTCTGTTGTCCATCTTTTACTGTAGACAGAATCTTTGTCAGGTGAATAGATAATTCTTTCGTCGAACAAGTTGATGATCCCGCTATGTACCTTTCTTTGTATGGTGTCTAATGGAGCTTAGGTATCCAATATAAATAGGGTAAATAATCAGACTCTTTACCAGCGGGAATGTTTAAAGAGGTCATGAATGATCTGTGGTTAGCTAAGATTTCATCTTTGTCGAACGAAGTTGCTTTGTATGTGGTATTACTAGAGGTGTTGCTATTTATGCCTAATACCTTGATTAGGCATTCGAAGTAATATGATTTACATACAAACACGATATTGTTGGAAGCCTTGTCCGCAGGAACGATAACATATTTGTCATGAAGAGAGGGAAGACACTTAACAGCTTCTTGGTCTTTTAATACAGACTTAGGTCGACTATTAACACAATTTTTGAGTTTGTGAATCCGACCTTGTACTAAACGTAATCTAAAAGTAAATTCAAAGTCAGTGAAAGAGAAAGCATATACATCTTTGATACGACCAAAATTAGAATACAGTAGCTGTGTCTGGGACCCTCATACTAAATCTAACATCAGTAAACTTGAAATGGTTAGATACACCTGCAATAGATTCCATAACACCAGCTCTGTCACGAACATGCTTACAGAACTCAAATGGCCACAATTACAACTGAGAAGAACAAGAACACGCCTCATATTCTTCTACAAAATTATATATGTCTAGTTGCTATATATCCAACCAACCTACTAGTACCATCTGACAGTAGAACACGACAATACACACACAGCCACTCATATAGACATATCCATACAAGCTTAGACTCATATAAATACTCCTTCTATCCGCAAACCATTGTACAGTGGAACCTAGCTGCAATAATGTAGCTCATGTGACAAACTTTTGTCTCGGCAGAGCTACAACACGGTCCCATTCGTCACAATGGAGCAAAAAAAAAGTTGCAGTTGAAACATAAAAACTCACTATTTACGCTTCAAACATTTCATTATAACAATTACTGATGATCCCAGTCCTTGTTAAATCGGTTTGGCTGAGAAATGTATGCTTTTCAAAGTTAGCAACAACCTTGTTCAAATTTATCGATCGTTTTCCATAACCGGAAACTACGGAAGGCGGAGCTTTTCTAAATATGGTATTTCTTATTACAAGCTGATGTAAACATTCCAATCGTAACTACTCGGCCCTTCTCGCTACCCTGTTACTTGCAGGGTAGCGAGAATGGCCGAGTAGTTACGATTGGTAAACATTCACGCTTAAATCGCCAAATATGGTATCGACATCCTAATAGTGAGGCGGAAATGACGAAATTCAAAATTTTCAAAGAGGAGATTTTTATTTTGTGGGAATTACATTCTAAAATACTGGTAGGTGATAAAAACTTGTTATAATAATGGACAAAAGGAAAGGTTATGTCTTATTATTGATAAATGCAGGCGTCAGAAGCTCTGTAAGCGAGCGCAAAAAATCTCGGCGGCTGCTCCATTACGTGTAATGACATCCCGTTATAACCCTTGCGAGTAAGCGAGCATTTAGGGTTTTATTATTAGAACTAAGTGGAACCATGATCCTAGCTGCTGCTGTACAATGTCCCACACTTGACAACTTCAAAGAACAGATACCACTATCTGTTCTCCAACAACACATTTAATTATCAGTCAACTGTACATAGTTTTAACCACACTGCACCACTGTATATTATTATCACATTTATTTCAACGTTATCAAAAATTGTTTTACCCCACGCATGCACGGCACATAATCGTCAATAAGATGACGCTGTGCGGAAATTGAAAGAAGAGAAGAAGAGAAGACCCACTACTGTATCGGTGATGTCGTTTATCTAATCCCATTAAAAAAACTATTCCAAGTATTCTAAAACTCAATAGATGTTGTTGCAGTTAATTATGCTGTTTTTGCAATTAGTATTTAATTAATTATTACCTGTGATGTACCTGTATTTTATGTCAAATATTGCAGAAAAAGGGAAAATATTTGAGTGAAGTAAGTGTTATTAATAAAAATTAGAAATTGGAATAAAACATTTTTTTCATATGGATTTCATCAAGTATGACATAAATAGTAAAATATTTTAAACAAAATATTTGTACCTTTGAAAAAAAACCTGAATCATGAGAATTTCATTACAAATTGAATAGTAACAAACATAAGCTAAAGCATGCTTGTTTATTATTTCATGTAGTTTAAAAAATAAATAATAAGTTCTATGGATGTTGTAATATAAATGTCTTGATAGAGATATCACCTATTCATGTATGTATCTGTATGGTTTTTTTTATTAGAATAAAAATGATAAATTAATATATATTAGTTCTCCATTGTCTAATCAAGGCTTACCTGCAGTTACTAATAATGAGTTTTTGTTTATACACCCTAAGCCCCAATGTTTGCACATTGTTTATACAATAATTACAGCTATTCCCACTTGAAATTTGAGATTTCTTTAATGAACTTAAAAAAAAGTGGGCTTAGGTGGAGTCAACCTTACCGGTCACCAACACTAAGTACTGATTCACCATGCCCAGAAGCTGAACGCTTTGTTACCACTGCGAATGTCACTCCAAAAACAGCCAATTCAAATTCGTTATTACCTAACGCTGCTTCAAATGACATTCAACAACATATACATAGTGCAAATAGTGGTGATGTTGATATTCGCAATCTGACTATCACTCTGATTCGGACAGTTGTGCTCCAGAGGTCATGGTACCAGATGCCAGGGTGTTCAGTTCAATGAAAAATGAACAAAAATACCCATGGCTATATGACAGTGTGGTACACCAAGGGTATTTAAGTAAGTTTTGTGAACTGGTGTGTGGTCATTCTTCCTCATCACAAGAATTTGTTACTGTTGGCATAACCTTGGTACAGTATGATTGCTATTTTATTACTGGACCTTCAAACTAATAAATGTATTGCTCTCCCCATCTTTTCCCAATTCACAACATTTACGCGCTAATTATCCCAATTATAAGGGACCGGACCCCAGATACAAATGAGTAGAAAAATCATTGACTTGTAATAAGCATGTCGGATTTAAAGCACTTTGTACTAAGCAAGTCGGATTTAAGGCACTTCTAATAAGCAAGTCATTTAGTAGTTTGCTGAATGGTTGCGTCAGTCGTCCTACGCCCCGCACAGACAAAGGGAGTTCGAGTATAACTGATAATATGATTACTGTTAATGGTATCTGTATACAATATATTAAACTTTAAATATAAGCGATATTCTCTTTAACCAAAGTATTATATGTCGTAAAGTTTTATTTTCAATGTATTATGTAATCTTCAGGTGAGCGACTGGGGGTATTAAATTCTGAGAAAGTGCCATTTCATCTATTATATATTAAGAAGTTATTGTTGAAGCCATGATTTTTTTTAGATTTTACCACGGATAGGAAATAATATGTACCCCCTTTTTAGAGCCTTTGTCATCACTTTGCGTCGGTCGTCCGTCCGTACACAATTACTAAAAATATTCTCCTCTGAAACCACTTGGCCACTTGAGACCAAACTTTGGTGGAATGGTCCGTGGGTGATCCCCTTCCAAGATTGTGTCCGGCAGTCTCTGAAACTACTGGGCCAATTGGAACTAAACTTTGCTTAGTCCTTTGATGACCCCCTTACAAAATTGTGTCCAGCAATCCAGACATCCAACCAACATGGCCACTGTTGCTAAAAACAGAAAAGGTGGATGAAATTTTAATTGTTTTCCTCTTAAAATACTGGGCCAATCATGGATTCAAGCTTTGCTAGAATAATCCTTTCAAAATTTTGTCTGTCAGTCCTGTCCTTGGGCCAAGATCAGTGGACGCTGTTACTATTTATTAACGATTCCTTGCACATTAAGTAGGATGCAAGGTTTTACATGTCTTATCAAATCCTATAAAACGAATATGCTTAGGTTATTTCAGTGAAATACTGTTCGTAGAAGAATATAATATTTGTGTTTCGTCGTACATCTTTTTGTTAAAGATAGTTCTTGTTAATACATTGCTGTCTCACTGATGCCACAACCACAAGCATACGATATTGGTACATTTATTTTACAGAGACAAGTGTCTGTGGCCACAACCCATATAGGTAGACATGTGGCTTCTATTGCCAACTGATGACAAAAATCTGATAGCCTATACACAGGTGATAAAATCTGATAGCCTATACACAGGCGATAAAATCTGATAGCCTATACACAGGTGATAACATATGATAGCCTATACACAGGTGATAAACAAATGTGGTACTCATGTAATTTCGGCATGTTGTAAAACATGGAGTGGAGTCTGGAGTCTTTTTTTGAGTTGAGTTTGGAGTCAGTTTTGGAGTGGAGTTTGGAGTCAAATTTGGAGTCGATATTAAATTCAATATTGCCCATATATAACAATACAAAATAGACACAAAAAAGGAGTAATGAATTAAAAATAGTTGGAGGTCGTCTCTCTGATTAGAAAATATCGATAGTTTGCGACATTATTCTAAAGGTTTATATTTATCATATTGTAAAGTGTTTCAAATTATGTTTATAACTGAAAATGAAAACTCAATTTTCGTTCCTGTCAAGCTTTGATCCAACATTTTTGGTATGTTGCGGAAATGACCATTTAGACTGATATCCATGTGAAAACTAATTAAAAAATATTTTTTTCTAAGTATCAACTACTACTGTATATATATTTAGAAAAATAAAGATTAGTTCTGTTAAATAGCCTTGGTCAAAATTTGTTTCCACAACTTTCGAAATCTGAGATAACAGAATGCGTTTTGGTGCCCAAGTTAAAGAACGACAATTGAAGGTTCATATAGTGAAAATGTATAAAGATAAAGAGGTCAAGTAAAATGTCAAAAATATTTGTTTATCAATGTGTGACGTAAAAGTGTTTTTGACATTTACATTCACTGAATATGGTACTGCTTTGACAACTATTTTATCTATTTTGTTCCTGTATTTAAATACTGTTATAGTGACAGCCGGAACCTTTGAACTATAATGAGAGCGGGAGGTTTGGCGCTTTAAAATCTGATTCAACCCACCATTTCTTTAGAAATGCCTGTACCAAGTCAGTGTCATTACGGTTTTCACAGTTTTCCGGTTGTTGACTGATTTTGTCTGTTTATATAGCATCGTGTTATCGGTTTTCGTGCTATTATCGATTTTCAGATATAGCGATTAACAGTGTTAACCCTTCATTCATATGACGATTGGATTTTTTTTCAAAGAATGACTAGTTAAATATTTCTTTGTACATAAGATTGTTTTTAAAGCCATTCTTGTATTTTAATATAATCTCGATTATCTGACAACTTTTGTTGTCAGTAAAATGGCGTCATTTGTTTTCGTGTGAAGTAAAAACAAGGCCGATATACGGGATGGAAACGAATATATAATCCGGAAATGGCTGGTTTTAAAATTTCATGGTTCTGGCCATCTACCAAATCATACTACATCTAAATAAAATAACAGAATGTTTGAAAATTACCACTTTCAAAATTGTGTTCACTTTTGATGTTTTTTTAAGTGCTGAAACCACAATGCACTGCAAAGTGACATGTATTTTATATAAGAAACAGACACATTTCAGTCAGCTCTTTTGTTTACAAGTACGATCAGTGACCCCATGGCAGTAACATGACAGGAAGAGCCGGTGTCTGAGAGGCAGATGACATAGTTCAATTTTATATAGCCCTTCTGGATTTTTTTTCCAGCTACTTTATAAATGAAGTAAATTTTTTGCATTACAAAAAGTATGGTTCAGTAGGTAGGTTCACTGTTCTTGGTACTTACGTCTTTAAAAGCAAACTTTAACATCTTTTACAGATGTCAGCTGTAGTCTTGCTTATGTTCCATAAATAGAAACCGAAAGAAACGTCAAAAATAATGCGTGCGCTGTGGAAATCAAAATAAAATGGATAAAACGAAAACAGATGACGCACGAAAACACATACCGTGACGATAATTATGAGTTTTGACTTTCCCTTTGTAAGATTGTTCGGAGGTCGGTAATTGTGTTATTACCCTTATATAATTGATATCATAGTTTCGGACTAGATCATCTATGGTTACGGCTAATATCAAGCTATCTGAGCTAAATCCATGATTCAAAGATCAGATGTTGAGATGTGATTACTTCCAATGTGTTTTAGATCAGATGTTGAGATGTGATTACTTCCAATGTGTTTTAAATCAGATGTTGAGATGTGATTACTTCCAAGGTGTTTTAGATCAGATGTTGAGATGTGATTACTTCCAATGTGTTTTAGATCTGATGTTGAGATGTGATTACTTCCAAGGTGTTTTAGATCAGTTGTTGAGATGTGATTACTTCCAAGGTGTTTTAGATCAGATGTTGAGATGTGATTACTTCCAAGGTGTTTTAGATCAGATGTTGAGATGTGATTACTTCCAAGGTGTTTTAGATCAGATGTTGAGATGTGATTACTTCCAAGGTGTTTTAGATCAGATGTTGAGATGTGATTACTTCCAAGGTGTTTTAGATCAGATGTTGAGATGTGATTACTTCCAAGGTGTTTTAGATCAGATGTTGAGATGTGATTACTTCCAATGTGTTTTAGATCAGATGTTGAGATGTGATTACTTCCAAGGTGTTTTAGATCAGATGTTGAGATGTGATTACTTCCAAGGTGTTTTAGATCAGATGTTGAGATGTGATTACTTCCAAGGTGTTTTAGATCAGATGTTGAGATGTGATTACTTCCAAGGTGTTTTAGATCAGATGTTGAGATGTGATTACTTCCAAGGTGTTTTAGATCAGATGTTGAGATGTGATTACTTCCAAGGTGTTTTAGATCAGATGTTGAGATGTGATTACTTCCAAGGTGTTTTAGATCAGTTGTTGAGATGTGATTACTTCCAAGGTGTTTTAGATCAGATCTGAGATGTGATTACTTCCAATGTGTTTTAGATCAGATATTGAGATGTGATTACTTCCAAGGTGTTTTAGATCAGATGTTGAGATGTGATTACTTCCAAGGTGTGTTAGATCAGATGTTGAGATGTGATTACTTCCAAGGTGTTTTAGATCAGATGTTGAGATGTGATTACTTCCAAGGTGTTTTAGATCAGATGTTGAGATTTGATTACTTCCAAAGTGTTTTAGATCAGATCTGAGATGTGATTACTTCCAAGGTGTTTTAGCAAAGTGTTTAGTAGAGAAACAGAACATATCATTTTAATCATAAATTTGACTTCTCTAGGGATGGAAGCCACAATCTACCCATTTCTGGTGAGAATCGAGAGCATGCTAAACATTTCACCACAGAAGTTTTCTGTGTTTTGTGTTTTGTGTTTTGGTTGTTTGTCTACGTCTTGTCAAGGACGTTTATATATATACAATGTATATCCTGGATTTTCAAAACCATTTGATACTGCAGTGCCACGCAAAAACAGCATGCATACATTGGAGTCGTATATGGCATACGATGCCACTTACACCAGTGGATTACAAACTTTCTATGTTATAGAAATATAAGCGTAGTAGTTGAGAGTCATTGATGATCAAAATACGTCCTTGGTCTTATGTACTCAATGTTGTCAGTTTCTCTGGCTTTTCCATTCCCTTCGGGTTTCTCTAACGTTTATTTACTAGGAATTAATGAGTGAGTAATATATCCAAGTGAGAATTTTTTCAGTTATATTATGGCAAGAACAAGTATCATTTTGGCGAAAAGATGATGATGTCCGTTTTTTCCTAGTCCTACACGTACGCTTAGTTTTTTTTTATAGTGCTAGCTCACTGAAACAATAGTCTGCCGGTAGACATGTCGTCCCACTTGGATACATTATTCTGATTCCGAGTCAAGAGGACAAACAGCGATCTACAAAACATGGAGCTAAAGATGGAGTGCATGACACGAACCCCAATAAAAACCGGGGGCGAACTCAGGTGCTCCGGAAGGGTAGGCAGTTCCTGCTCTACTAGTGGCACCCGTCGTGTTTATCTAGTTACAAATCAGGTGATAAGTCATGAATGAGGAAAGGACCGGGAAGTGCATACGACAAATGGAACATATCCGTTGTCATTTGTGACACAAATATTCCATAACGGTCAGTCAAGTCATGGTGGCGACTGTAAAACTTTCGAAATGATGACTTCAACCTTAACCAAGAGAAACCTTTGGTTCAGTAGCTTCCTTATTAGCAGCAACCCTCTATCAAGAAAATCCTGATAGGAACCACAATCTCTGGAATATCTTATCAACTAAGAGATGTATACTCCATATGCAGGTGCTGCTGCAATGTTGCTACAAAAAGTTTTGTTCTTATCCGCCCCTCACTTTCAATTTCGAGGTATATGTCAAGGTATGAAGAAGACCTAGTTGTATCTGTGATATCCTTTATTTCAGCTCAATGGGATAGATGCGTTCAAGGAAATCACCAAACCTAGAATTATTTAGTGAAATTTCAAGGACATCATCTATATAGCGGAACGTGAAATTAAAGGATCGGGCTACCTTCTTTTCGTTTTTCTTGAGAATCCCCTGTATGAAGTCTACCTCATACGAATATTAAAGGAACAAGTCGGCAAGAAGAGGAGCACAGTTTGTACCCATAGCCGTGTGTATGCCGACTGTCTGTTGAAAAACATATCCACCAAGCATAGCAAATATGTTGTCAATAAAAAACTCGAGCATGTTGATATCAGTTTCAGAGAACTTTTTGGTAGAATCAGAGTGGTTTTTTTGTTTTTGATTGTTTGTTTGTTTGTGTATTTTTTTTTTTTTTTTTACAAAATAAGACCTGTCCCTTCTTATGTTTATTTTTCAAGATATTAATTTTAAACATATTATCTGAAAGAAAATCCCAAGAACTTGTATTTCGTCCATTTAAATGGAACAGCAAATCTTTTGTATCGCATATTATGTCTCTATTTGAAGTGTTTCGTGGTACTTTCTGATAAATGATGAAGACTATTCTTTCTGGTTTATAGATGCATCAATCAAACCGGAAGTTGTCTTTTGAAGATGGCATTGACACTTTTCAAGTACATTTTTGTTTTAATAAGTTTTATTATCTGTCTTGGAGAATTTAGTTGATCGAAATTTTGAGCATATAAGCACCATGTTCTGCACCAGTAGAGAATAGAGTCGGGGTGTATCCTCGGACTCTCAGTCTCTGAATAACCAATGAATGAAAAAAGGGGGGGGGGCAATATTTTTTATTGCGCAAAAGTTTTGTTTTCACAGGTAGCACACATCATCGAACCATCGAAGCACTTATATCAAATTGATGTATCATATAAACGAAATAAGAATGCTATCACGTTATATTATACAATGTGGGCAATATTTTCAAATGAGCCCTAGCCAGATGGAAGTTCGGCATGAATGATGCAATAAATTTAAAACTAAAGGTGGATGAGTGATGATTGCTTAATGCCAAAATGAGCAAACAACTATGTCATGGCGAGAACAAGTTACCTTTTGATGAGATGAGATGATTATGTCTGCTTCAGAGCTCCAGATAAGCTGCGTATTTGTGTTTTTTACGCTACGAAAACGAGTAAAAAAACATGTATTATCAGATCAGACATACCTGTTAACCTCTGGCAACTGCTAGGGGGGAGATCTCCCCCCTACCAACTCTTCTAAGGGGGAGATTTTGTGCGTCGCCTTTAAACGCACAAAATTGTACCTTGTAGTTGCATACGTGTTAACCCTCCCCCTTTTCTCCCGCATGGACTGGGTCTCATGCGCGGGAGACATTAATTTCCCGCATACACCTTTTCCTCCCGCACGATATCCCCCCAACAAAAAAATCAAGTACAATAAATAAAAAATCTTGACCTACATTTTGCGATCAATATTTCTGGAAATCCCCCATTTGGAACTCCCGCGCTGATGAAAAACGCCGAAAGATACGAATGGTAAAGGTGTTTAAATGATATCCGGTTATTAATCTGTTCGACACCTTTACAGCTAAATTGGGTCATGGAGATTAATTAAGGTGTTGATGATTATACAACAATTATCCACTGATTGACAGGTTATTGGGGATAAGGAAATGGGTTTGTGGCACACGCTTAGATGATTAGAAGTGTGGTAGCGGCACTAATAAGTCTACCACACTTCAGGCGAGCACACTAACCATTACACAAACGATGTAGCTTGATGCAGTAAAAACATTGATGTCTAATTTAGTGTTTCTACAAAAATCATCATGTATGCTAAAGTCTAAAAATTACAAAGTCAAATCATTTAAAATTCTTTATCAGAAAGAAAACCAAAGGGCCTAAGCACTTAACAGAATAACAAAATTTATGTGCTGTTCATGTCAAATTAAGGGGTAATAATTTCATATTTTGGGATATTAACTTTGATTTACATAAAATTACGTGTTCCAAGCAGTCTTAATAAAATTAGATGTTTGTTCAATCTTTTTTTCTTTGACATTTATATAACACATCTAACAACATCTCGTATGAGGTCACATCAGTGTTCATATTTTAAACCAAGCAATAAACTTACAAAATCTCTAGGTATGAAAAATTGTTGCCTTGCATAGCGTTTACATAGGGTTTGTTGGTCAATTAAAGATGAATGATAGGTTACATGACCTCAAATGAGAATGAGGTTATTATGTGTATCACCAAAAAGAAAAAAAAAGATGCAAATATCTAATGTAAATAAGATTGACATTTGGGGTTAGGGTTATGGTGTTTAACAGCACTTTCAACAATATTTCAGTTATATTGTGGCGATCAGTTTTATTGGTGGAGGGAACCAGAGAAAACCACAGACTTGTCGCAAGTCACTCACAAAGTTTATCACATAATGTTGTATCGTGAAACTCGCAACTTTAGTGGTGCTAGGTACTGATTGCAAATATAGATATTTAAATAGAATAAAAATTAAAGTTGTCTTGGTAAGACGAAAGAGAACTGTTCCATAATGGGTCCATTATTTTATAGAGGTGTAACTAAGCTTGCCATAGGAGGAGGAGCATTTTATCTGACAGTTGACCAAGGAGTATGGAACAATTCTCAACAGGCCTCCAAAGCTGCAGATAGAGTCAAGAACACTGTTTTACCTGCTGCTAGTGAATATGGACACCAGGTATCATCATTGTAAATAAACTTTAGTCATCGTACATAAGTAAAGAGCCATCCTCACGATGAGCACCAGTCCTTTGTATGGACCAGTAAATTTTTCCATTTTTTATTTAGAACTATAAAAAAAAATCAAGAATTTGGGTTCGGACCAGTAAATTCACATTTTCATTTCGAAGACTGAAAGAGTCTGGCTCGACTGCAATTTAGGTGCACACTGTTTCACACTCGTATTAGGGTATGAGGTATGCTCATTATTGAAGACCATACTGTGACTGAAATGTAGAACATCAATAAAAGTGTGATTCCTTTGCTTTATTTTGTGTGTAAATGTAATCCTAGATAATCTCTCATGTTCATTTACATCCATATCCTTTCTTGCCGACTGTTGTCATTGTGATAGCAACATTAAATGGGAGTATTTTTTAACCACATTTATAAAGAGAGTCTGAAATAAAAGAAACAAGGGCAATGCAAAGCGTGGTGTATCCCCTCGCCTAAAAAATTGACCCCTTGACCTATGACCTTGAAAATCAAGAGGATTCCAGATTCTCTTAAGGACTAACTGTGTACCAAGTTTGGTCAAAATCCATTGAAGGATGTTGATTCTAGAGTGTTCACAAGGATGTGACAGAAGGACGGACGGTAGCATTACTATATCCCTTCACAACTTCGTTGGCGAGGGGATAATTAAGGTGAGAGTCTATAAATTAAAAAGATGTGTTGATGACAGGTCAGTGGTTTTCTTTGGGTACTCTGGTTTCCTCCACCAATAAAATTGACCACCATGATATAACTGAAATATTGTTGAATGTGGCGTTAAACACCATAACCCTAACCCCAGATATTGAAAACCAGTAATGACTTGTTTATTTTTTTCAGATATTGAAAACCAGTAGTGACTTAACGGACAAGTTTCCAAAGAAATGGAATTCAGGTATGTTATTATTGACCGAAACAAAAGATTTTAATCAATATTTTCAACAAATGAAATTTTACTGTATGAGGACCTTTTAAACATATCTCCCAGTAATAGTGGGCAGTTGTGAGCATGATGTTGGGGTACATACCCAAAACTCATAACTCGATTAAAAAAAAAGAAGACAATTTTTAAATGAACCATTCATTGAGAACTACAAGTTTCTCCTTGGAAATCTCAAACACCAGAGATTTTATGATCTTGCACCTTTCATGGTGTTTGACTTTTTCTCGCCCCTTTCCACCGTGTCGATGTTTGTTTACTTTTTGTATTATCTCCCTTTGGCCTAGCTGCGGAACCGTAGCCCTTTATAGTCCTTTTTATTTATTTATTTTTTTTGCGGACCATAGGGCGACGGTTTTCACTCTATCAAAACTTTCGAATCAGCGCAAAAAAAATCTTACACCGCTTGTTGGTCAATTTTTGTCATGAAATCGGGTGCGAGAACGATCAAACATATATATTTCGTTTCGTTAGATATTTATCTACATTCTTCTATATTTACTTACCTATTAATATTCATTTCCAGTTCATTATCATAACAAATATCTTTTTTGTGACAAATCCCGCCTACTTCGTCCGCCATCTTGCTTCTCCGGTAGTCTCGTTCTAATATAACCCTATTTATTTTATAAACCGCAAACACATGTTTGGTTTATTTACGTTTTACTGAAGATGTTTTCGGCGGTTTTATATAAGGAGAAATGAGAGTTTGGATCTTCTTGGCATATATTTTTCAATAAATAATCTGAATAAATAAATGTATTTTTTTAATTTCTTTTTCTGAAAGTGATTATTGACATCTTCCACCCCCCTATTTTGGGCCAAGTTAATATATAATACATAACCAAAATGGATGTGGAAACAATATACAAAGATAAATTGAAGGGAAAATATAAGTTTATGTTTGATCTGAAAGAAAAACAAGTGTTTGATAACCAATATAATGGAAAGAAAAAACTCAATTGGTATTTTTCCTACTGGATATGGGAAAAGTGTATGTTTCCAAATGGTGCCTTTGATTCACGATGCAATTTACGGTGGAAAGCATATTGGTTTGGTAATTTCACCACTGAAGAGCCTTATGATTGACCAGTGTAAACAAACCAAACACGGTTTATAAATAAATAGGGTTATATTTGGAAAAATCACGTGACTTCAGAACGAGACTACCAGAGAAGCAAGATGGCGGACTAAGTAGGCGGGATTTGTCACAAATGAGATATTTGTTATGATAATGAACTGGAAATGAATATTAATAGGTAAGTAAGTATAGAAGAATGTAGATAAATATCTTAACGAAATGAAATATATATGTTTGATCGTCCTCGCACCCGATTTCATGAAAAAAGGCGGTGCAAGATTTTTTTTGTGCAGTTTCGAAAGTTTTTGATAGAGTGAAAACCGTAGCCCTATGGTCCGCAAAAAAAAATAAATGGCTAATCTAAGAAAAGTAGTTTAGGAATGTGGGTCAAATAAATTTTTATGAGTATTTATTGATATTTGTAGTAGAATTTAAAGATATTACGAAAACCATTTAAAATACTGCCAAGACAAGGATGTACATTTTTTGTATATCGATAAATCAACAATTTACTTCAGCAATGTAAAACAATTTTGCAGGAAAACGCTCGTGTAGCTTGTTTTACCCAGGAACGGTAAGATAGAAAAATCTTGTTTCACCTAAATTAAGGGACTTATTTATCCAAGGGGTGAGAAAAAGATGTCCAATTTTATTATGCTTAGGAACCGATCATTTATAGGAGTGGGCTATATCTCGCCCAGCTAGAATTTTTTTTTACACAAAACCAATTTTTTTTTATTAGACATGAAAAATCTGTATTATTTTCTTCTTCAAATTGTACCAATATTTCTCATTGAAAAATGCAGGGCCAGATAATAATTTTTTTTATCTTTCCGGTCAGTTTATTTTTATGCTCTGCATACGATAGTATGGGTGCATATAGTTTTTCAGTTTGTCCATGCATTCGTTAGGTTCTTCGTTTGTCCGTCCCACTTCAATTGTGAATGCACTGAGGTTCAATTTACATAATTAACTAATATAAAAATAGATCTTTTTTTTTACAATGGTCAAGTTTTTGAAGAAGAAATTAAATTCTTTATATTAATGAGTTACTTCCCTTATACCAATATTACCTTAATGCATCCCATTTCTTCACTATTCTTTATCTCCAATTGCAGGAGATTGATGGAAAGAGGCAAACTGAATTTCAGTTTCATATGTGCGTTTAATATATTTATTACACCTGATACAGGAAATCTACAAGAGTCGATGTAATACTTAAACCACAAACATTCGATCAGCCTAATCGGGAAACATGCACATTAAAATGTCATTATTTATAGTAAAGTGGGCTGGGAGTTACTGATAAAGAACAGTTGATAATAGTAAACATAAGCACAATGACATGGATGAGGTCTCTTACGTGAATATATAAACACAACATGATAAACACATAAAATTGGATTTCTAAATTTTCATGCTTAAAATGTTACGTCTTTAATAAAAACAATGAATAGATAATGGAGTTATCAAGCATATCTGATCCAAGTATTATATGTTGTATTAAAATAGGAAGCTCTACATTACACTTGTTTTAATATTTCTGCCATTTCATACCATAGACATTTGACATTACATTCCCAGAACAAGTTTATTTTAGTCCTCGAAATAAACATTTTGATATACTGGTTCAAATCAAATTCTTGAATTTATTTTTATATATTCCTTAAAAAAAACTGAAAAATTTACTGATCTGAACAAAGTTTTACTGGTCTTCAGCCGGAGGAACAAAATTTTACTGGTCTTAGGCCGGAGAACTGGTGCTCTTCGTGAGGACTAGAGGTTCTCGAAATGAAAATTTGGATTTACTGTTCCGAATCAAATTCTAGAATTTATTTTTATATATTCTTAAATTTACACTGAAAAATTTACTGGACCGAGCAAAGTTTTATTGGTGGTCATTGTGATGACTGTGATTACAGTAGTTTCCCTATTATATGACAACCATCGCTGCATAGAAAGGTGGCCTCTGATATCACTGGTTTATTTATCTTATATGACAACCATCGCTACATAGAAAGGTAGCCTCTGATATCACTGGTTTATTTATCTTATATGACAACCATCACTACATAGAAAGGTAGCCTCTGATATCACTGGTTTATTTATCTTGTATGACAACCATCACTACATAGAAAGGTGGCCACTGATATCACTGGTTTATTTATCTTATATGACAACCATCACTACATAGAAAGGTGGCATCTGTTATCACTGGTTTATTTATCTTATATGACAACCATCGCTACATAGAAAGGTAGCCTCTGATATCACTGGTTTATTTATCTTATATGACAACCATCACTACATAGAAAGGTGGCCACTGATATCACTGGTTTATTTATCTTATATGACAACCATCACTACATAGAAAGATGGCCACTGATATCACTGGTTTATTTATCTTGTATGACAACGGCATCACTACATAGAAAGGTGGCCTCTGATATCACTGGTTTATTTATCTTATATGACAACCATCGCTACATAGAAAGGTAGCCTCTGATATCACTGGTTTATTTATCTTATATGACAACCATCACTACATAGAAAGGTAGCCTCTGATATCACTGGTTTATTTATCTTGTATGACAACCATCACTACATAGAAAGGTGGCCACTGATATCACTGGTTTATTTATCTTATATGACAACCATCACTACATAGAAAGGTGGCATCTGTTATCACTGGTTTATTTATCTTATATGACAACCATCGCTACATAGAAAGGTAGCCTCTGATATCACTGGTTTATTTATCTTATATGACAACCATCACTACATAGAAAGGTGGCCACTGATATCACTGGTTTATTTATCTTATATGACAACCATCACTACATAGAAAGGTGGCCACTGATATCACTGGTTTATTTATCTTGTATGACAACGGCATCACTACATAGAAAGGTGGCCTCTGATATCACTGGTTTATTTATCTTATATGACAACCATCACTACATAGAAAGGTGGCATCTGATATCACTGGTTTATTTATCTTATATGACAACCATCACTACATAGAAAGGTGGCCACTGATATCACTGGTTTATTTATCTTGTATGACAACGGCATCACTACATAGAAAGGTAGCCTCTGATATCACTGGTTTATTTATCTTATATGACAACCATCACTACATAGAAAGGTGGCATCTGATATCACTGGTTTATTTATCTTGTATGACAACGGCATCACTACATAGAAAGGTGGCCTCTGATATCACTGGTTTATTTATCTTATATGACAACCATCGCTACATAGAAAGGTGTCCTCTGATATCACTGGTTTATTTATCTTATATGACAACCATCACTACATAGAAAGGTGGCATCTGATATCACTGGTTTATTTATCTTGTATGACAACCATCACTACATAGAAAGGTGGCATCTGATTTCACTGGTTTATTTATCTTATATGACAACCATCGCTACATAGAAAGGTGGCATCTGTTATCACTGGTTTATTTATCTTATATGACAACCATCGCTACATAGAAAGGTGGCCACTGATATCACTGGTTTATTTATCTTATATGACAACCATCACTACATAGAAAGGTGGCCACTGATATCACTGGTTTATTTATCTTATATGACAACCATCACTACATAGAAAGGTGGCCTCTGATATCACTGGTTTATTTATCTGCATTTTACTAACATTGTGCATTGTATATAATATCATATAAAATAGTTCGCAATTGGTGAAAGGGGTCTTACAGACGGAACATCCGATTGACCGGATCGGGAGACTAGCGCATTGAAATATCATTATTTATAGTAAAGTGGGCTGGGAGTTACTGATAAACAACAGCTGATAATGGTATACATAAACATAATGGCATGGATGAGGACTCTTACATGAATATATAAACACAACATCAAACACATAAAATTAGATTTCTAAATTTTCTTACTTAAAAAGTTACGTCTTTAAGAGGGTTAGAGGTATGGGGTTTGATGCCACTTTCAACAATATTTCAGTTTATTCATCGTGGTCAGTTTTACTGGTGGAGGAAACTGGAGTACAAAAAGATAACCACCAACCTGTCACAAGTCACTGACAAACTTTATCACATAATGTTGTGTCAAGTACACCTTGCCATAAGCGGGATTCGAACTCACAATGTTAGTGGTGATAGGCACTGATTGCATATGCAGTTGTAAATCCAACTACCATACGATCACGAACATGACGGCCACTTGTAAACATAATCATGTTTAAAACGGGCCACCTTGGGTGAGAGGGGCCTTACAAGAGGAGGATCACTATAGTCATTTATGACAGGTGCCTCATTCTCAATGTACAAATCTTTTATTTAACTTCTATAAGAATTTCACTAACTTTTATAAATTTTATTTCATTTTTCAGGTGTTCAGACCACATTCCAATTTATAGCAGACTCGCCCGAATATGGCAAAAAGGCTTTAATGAGCACAAAAGAGCTAGTGAAGAAACTTGGCCAATAATTTGTATATGATATATAACCTGTTGTTGACATTTGTAATATGAAAGACAGTCTCACTTTATATGATTTTGACTTCTTAGACAGATACATGTGGATGTGATATTTTTGTGCAGTTTACACAATAAAAAAATTACTGTTGTTGAATATTTGAATTACTTTGTCATAGTGAGAAGACAAAATTATCACACAAATTATGATAAAAGTTGAATATTTTGTCTTTTTAGCTCACCTGAGCTTTTTTGATCGAAGAGTGTCTGTTGTCTGTATGTCGTACACTTTTTCACATTTTTAGCTTCTTCAGAATCACTGCATGCTTAGCCACCAAACTTACCAGAAGTTCTGAAGGAGTGGTGTGTATCTTTGTGATGCATTTAAATATTCAGGATGATTATCCTAGCCTCTGAATGGCTGATACATTTTGCACTTTTTCTCCATAACTACTACATGTGAAATCAGCATGTTCTTCTAAATTTTCTTAAGAAGTGTAGTTGTTTAAAGATCGATTCAAAATCCAACATGGCTGCCCCCGCCTCTGGTTTGCTGAGACTTTTTGAAAACTTTTTTTTTGTAAGTCTACTTCATTTGAAATCACCAGTTTTGCCATTAATGTTGCTCTGGGAGTTCTGAAGAAGAGTTGTTCCTTTTTTGGGGGTGATTCAAAGTCCAAGATGACTGCCCTGGGCTCTGATTGCCCGAAATGTTTTTGACTGCTTTTCCAGAAATGTTTCTTCAGTGGATCCAATGTCCTATGGAGAAAACCTTATTTAAGCTGCATCCTCAAAAAGAATAAACTATATATAAATTCATTTACATTCATATCATTATCTGATGGGGATTTTTCTAAAAATTCAACTTGTTCAATGAACAAAGAAAGATAACTCCTAACTTTCCTCAGCCTTAGACTTGAACAAATAAGATAATTCTAGTACACACAAAACAGATTGAGAAAAACGTGAACCCCACAAAAGAGGATGTATTCAGGTGTCTCTGAAGGGTAAGCAGTTTCTGTGTCGTATTTGATATGTTAATCATCATAACAAGACAACCGTCGTTGCAGTATGTACTGTTGATAAAATTCCAGTGATAATAAAATGAAAACAAAAAATACAATATTGTTGAAACAGTTCCAAAATCCAATACCAAAATTGTAGAAAGATGCAAAATCGATACCCCTACCATACAAATACATGACCAATCACTTTCCTGGCTTGATACCCCTAACATACAAATACATGACCAATCACTTTCCTGGCTTGATACCCCTAACATACAAATACATGACCAATCACTTTCCTGGCTTGATACCCCTAACATACAAATACATGACCAATCACTTTCCTGGCTTGATACCCCTAACATACAATACATGACCACTCACTTTCCTGGCTCGATACCCCTAACATACAAATACATGACCAATCGCTTTCCTGGCTTGATACCCCTAACATACAAATACATAACCGGTCACTTTCCTGGCTTGATACCCCTAACATACAAATACATGACCGATCACTTTCCTGGCTTGATACCCCTAACATACAAATACATGACCGATCACTTTCCTGGCTTGATACCCCTAACATACAAATACATGACCAATCACTTTCCTGGCTTGATACCCCTAACATACAATACATGACCACTCACTTTCCTGGCTCGATACCCCTAACATACAAATACATGACCACTCACTTTCCTGGCTTGATACCCCTAACATACAAATACATGACCGATCACTTTCCTGGCTTGATACCCCTAACATACAAATACATGACCGATCACTTTCCTGGCTTGATACCCCTAACATACAAATGCATGACCGATCACTTTCCTGGCTTGATACCCCTAACATACAAATACATGACCAATCACTTTCCTGGCTTGATACCCCTAACATACAAATACATAACCGGTCACTTTCCTGGCTTGATACCCCTAACATACAAATACATGACCGATCACTTTCCTGGCTTGGTACCCCTAACATGCAAATACATGACCACTCACTTTCCTGGCTCGATACCCCTAACATACAAATACATGACTACTCACTTTCCTGGCTCGATACCCCTAACATACAAATACATGACCAATCACTTTCCTGGCTTGATACCCCAAACATACAAATACATGACCGGTCACTTTCCTGGCTTGATACCCCTAACATACAAATACATGACCGATCACTTTCCTGGCTTGATACCCCTAACATACAAATACATGACCGATCACTTTCCTGGCTTGATACCCCTAACATACAAATGCATGACCGATCACTTTCCTGGCTTGATACCCCTAACATACAAATACATGACCAATCACTTTCCTGGCTTGATACCCCTAACATACAATACATGACCACTCACTTTCCTGGCTTGGTACCCCTAACATACAAATACATGACCACTCACTTTCCTGGCTCGATACCCCTAACATACAAATACATGACCAATCACTTTCCTGGCTTGATACCCCTAACATACAAATACATAACCGGTCACTTTCCTGGCTTGATACCCCTAACATACAAATACATGACCGATCACTTTCCTGGCTTGGTACCCCTAACATACAAATACATGACCACTCACTTTCCTGGCTCGATACCCCTAACATACAAATAAATGACCAATCACTTTCCTGGCTCGATACCCCTAACATACAAATACATGACCAATCACTTTCCTGGCTTGATACCCCTAACATACAAATACATGACCGGTCACTTTCCTGGCTTGATACCCCTAACATACAAATACATGACCGATCACTTTCCTGGCTTGATACCCCTAACATACAAATGCATGACCGATCACTTTCCTGGCTTGATACCCCTAACATACAAATACATGACCAATCACTTTCCTGGCTTGATACCCCTAACATACAATACATGACCACTCACTTTCCTGGCTTGGTACCCCTAACATACAAATACATGACCACTCACTTTCCTGGCTCGATACCCCTAACATACAAATACATGACCAATCACTTTCCTGGGTTGATACCCCTAACATACAAATACATAACCGGTCACTTTCCTGGCTTGATACCCCTAACATACAAATACATGACCGATCACTTTCCTGGCTTGGTACCCCTAACATACAAATACATGACCACTCACTTTCCTGGCTCGATACCCCTAACATACAAATACATGACTACTCACTTTCCTGGCTCGATACCCCTAACATACAAATACATGACCAATCACTTTCCTGGCTTGATACCCCTAACATACAAATACATGACCAATCACTATCCTGGCTTGATACTCCTAACATACAAATACATGACCAATCACTTTCCTGGCTTGATACCCCTAACATACAAATACATAACCGGTCACTTTCCTGGCTTGATACCCCTAACATACAAATACATGACCGATCACTTTCCTGGCTTGATACCCCTAACATACAAATACATGACCGATCACTTTCCTGGCTTGATACCCCTAACATACAAATGCATGACCGATCACTTTCCTGGCTTGATACCCCTAACATACAAATACATGACCAATCACTTTCCTGGCTTGATACCCCTAACATACAATACATGACCACTCACTTTCCTGGCTCGATACCCCTAACATACAAATACATGACCACTCACTTTCCTGGCTCGATACCCCTAACATACAAATACATGACCAATCACTTTCCTGGCTTGATACCCCTAACATACAAATACATAACCGGTCACTTTCCTGGCTTGATACCCCTAACATACAAATACATGACCGATCACTTTCCTGGCTTGGTACCCCTAACATACAAATACATGACCACTCACTTTCCTGGCTCGATACCCCTAACATACAAATACATGACCGATCACTTTCCTGGCTTGGTACCCCTAACATACAAATACATAACCGGTCACTTTCCTGGCTTGATACCCCTAACATACAAATACATGACCAATCACTTTCCTGGCTTGATACCCCTAACATACAAATACATAACCGGTCACTTTCCTGGCTTGATACCCCTAACATACAAATACATGACCGATCACTTTCCTGGCTTGGTACCCCTAACATACAAATACATGACCACTCACTTTCCTGGCTCGATACCCCTAACATACAAATACATGACCGATCACTTTCCTGGCTTGGTACCCCTAACATACAAATACATGACCACTCACTTTCCTGGCTCGATACCCCTAACATACAAATACATGACCGATCACTTTCCTGGCTTGGTACCCCTAACATACAAATACATGACCACTCACTTTCCTGGTTCGATACCCCTAACATACAAATACATGACCGATCACTTTCCTGGTTCGATACCCCTAACATACAAATACATGACTACTCACTTTCCTGGCTTGGTACAATCACTTCACTAAAAAGTGGAGAGGTTAAACTAGTTTTATGGGACCAGACTTCCCCTGATGTGGTCTTGTATGTGTTTATGCAGCATTTACACACAAGCATTGTTATAAAGAATGCTATAATTTTGAACATTATATATAATGTATTTACTCTTCATTCCACATGGATGAAAATGAAAATGGGAGACAACTGAAATCTACATTTAAAAACAATTTAAAAGTTCTTTTATTGCTGTTCTACATTTCACAGTCACAGTAGGGTCTTCTAGTCTATATTTGAATAGTTCCAGAAATTACAATTAAAGATATTTATAATATGCTCATAATGTATCAAATCTACAGTACAGTCAGAGACATGGCGTGATAAATCACTGATAGACGTATCACTCATCTTGGTGATTTGAACATAGCTTTAGTTCTATTAAATATGTCTTCAAAATTTCTTTTACATTTAGAGTGTTAGTTACTATCACCCAAAAGGAATTTCAAAATAAGTAAATAGATTCAACAGACCAAAACATGCATCAGTATCACTAAGAAGAGTGATACGTCTATCACAGTGATTTATCACGCTATGTCTCTTGACTGTACTGTATATAATATGTAAACATGTCTATTTATTAATTTTATTTATTTAAAAAAAAAGAGAGACTGTATAAGAAAGGGAGATAATTTTGAGCAGTTTCTCTGGAATTTTTGTTGTAATAATATTTTACCAGCCCAGTGTAAGACTAAAGATATAATATTGAAATATTGTTGAAGGTGACGCACATAACCATAACACTATCCTTGTAACTCGGCTAGAGGAGTCCTAGACTCGACAAAATGTTTTCTGGGCTCATTAAAATAAACTGGTACAAATATCTCTGATATATACATATATATATATATTTGTGTAAAATCTAACAATAGACTTGATTACTATGTATATATACAGCGGCCGTCGTGATCGTATGATCGTTGGATTTACAACTATCTATGCAATCAGTGTCTATCACCACTAAAGTTGTGAGTTTAAATCCCATTCAGGCGAGGTGTGCTCAATACATCATGTGATAAAGTTTGTCAGTGATTTGCGGCAGGTTTGTTGGTGGTTTTCACGGGAGTAGCCTTATAAGATTTGATTTGATTTGATTTTTGGTGTTTTAACGCCACTTTCAGCAATATTTCAGCTATGTCATGGCGACCAGTTTTAGTGGTGGAAGAAGCCGGAGAGAACCTCCGACCATGGGCAAGCAACTGGTGAACTTTATCACTTGTGACTGCGAGTCGAGTGCAGTCTTTTTTGTAATTTACAAAGCCATGCACGAACCCACCTGTATTGGTGATAGGCTTGTATGAGTTGTTAGGTATTCCATCTACCTAACTCATTGAGCCACACGAGCCCTGATATTGGTGGGAGTAGCCTTATCAGAGGACTAGTGTAGTGCCGAAGTTGGAAGGGGTTCCTGAACCGGAATTGTATTCCGGTACTTAGCCTTTCAGGTAATCCTAATTTTTCGTTATTATTACCCAATCCAGGTAAATCCGGGTAATCGTAGCCAGTGCCTACAAAATACGCTGACCTGGTTGACAGATCCCTTCCCTCATTTCTATATAGTTTCTAGATTTATTATTGAACTTGTTCTCTCCAACATAATATAGCTGAAATACGGCTCGCTGGGTTTTAAGCAATAATCAATCAATGGTATGATAAGGAAGATAATGGTCGAGGTGTAGTGTGTTTATAACAGTTGATTATGGGTGCCACTAGCGGAGCAGGAACTGCCTACTCTTCTGGGGCATCTGAGTTCACCCCCGGTTTTTAGTGGGGTTCGTGTTACTCGATCTTTGGTTTTATGTGTATGTTTTGTAGATGGTTGTTTGTCCTTTTTCTTTTGGCCATTGTATTGTCTGTCTTTCGATTTACGGAACATGATTACCCCTTTGGTATCTTCATGAAATGTGACCCCCACAAAGAGTTTTAAATAACATACATCCAAGGCGTGGGTGAAGTACCTATAACCAGGAAGAAGCGATATTTTGTTTTGATATTATGACTCTATTTTAACGAATGACGCCACGATATAGCTGAAATACTGCCAAGTAGGAGATAAAAACCATACAGTAAACTGTTTTTCTTCTTTTTTTTTCATAGACTTGTGTTGATAATGATCGATCAAGGTGACCTTAAACACAAGTCAATCAATCAATAAAATGCAGAATTTGTGTGTCTTTTTAAGATTCAATTTTTTTTCTACTACTTCTACTAATATTAATTTTTTTTCTTTAATAAGAACATAAATATCTAAAACGTTAGAGAAAACCGAAGGAACAATCCAGAGACACTGGCAACATTGGATACACAAGATACAGGACGAAAACAAACAAAACAGAAAATACAACACAATATGTGTTGTACACCACTATACCCAAACATACACAAATAACGTCAATAAGAAATGAACCCTCCTACCAACAACTGGAGGTAAAAGCATCGTTTCCATGAACCCTGCTACCAACAACTGGAGGTAAAAGCATCGTTTCCATGAACCCTGCTACCAACAACTGGAGGTAAAAGCATCGTTTCCATGAACCCTCCTACCAACAACTGGAGGTAAAAGCATCGTTTCCATGAACCCTCCTACCAACAACTGGAGGTAAAAGCATCGTTTCCATGAACCCTCCTACCAACAACTGGAGGTAAAAGCATCGTTTCCATGAACACTCCTACCAACAACTGGAGGTAAAAGCATCGTTTCCATGAACCCTGCTACCAACAACTGGAGGTAAAAGTATCGTTTCCATGAACCCTCCTACCAACAACTGGAGGTAAAAGTATCGTTTCCATGAACCCTCCTACCAACAACTGGAGGTAAAAGCATCGTTTCCATGAACCCTCCTACCAACAACTGGAGGTAAAAGTATCGTTTCCATGAACCCTCCTACCAACAACTGGAGGTAAAAGTATCGTTTCCATGAACCCTCCTACCAACAACTGGAGGTAAAAGCATCGTTTCCATGAACCCTCCTACCAACAACTGGAGGTAAAAGCATCGTTTCCATGAACCCTGCTACCAACAACTGGAGGTAAAAGCATCGTTTCCATGAACCCTCCTACCAACAACTGGAGGTAAAAGCATCGTTTCCATGAACCCTCCTACCAACAACTGGAGGTAAAAGTATCGTTTCCATGAACCCTCCTACCAACAACTGGAGGTAAAAATATCGTTTCCATGAACCCTCCTACCAACAACTGGAGGTAAAAGTATCGTTTCCATGAACCCTCCTACCAACAACTGGAGGTAAAAGCATCGTTTCCATGAACCCTCCTACCAACAACTGGAGGTAAAAGTATCGTTTCCATGAACCCTCCTACCAACAACTGGAGGTAAAAATATCGTTTCCATGAACCCTCCTACCAACAACTGGAGGTAAAAGTATCGTTTCCATGAACCCTCCTACCAACAACTGGAGGTAAAAGCATCATTTCCATGAACCCTCCTACCAACAACTGGAGGTAAAAGCATCGTTTCCATGAACCCTCCTACCAACAATTGGAGGTAAAAACGGACCGAACATTGTTTCCATGCGGAAATCGTAATGAATATCACAACACCAAACTCAGAATGAAAAGACATTAGATACATTGTAGAACAAAATGTTGATCATCACTATCATAGGTACCCGATTGGTGGACCCCCCCTTTTTTTATATATTTTTTAATTCATCACTTTTGTGGGACGTTTTCATTATAAACATTATAAATAAGAAGAATAGACTACAGGAGGGTTTTTGTGTTTTTAGAAATGGGCTTATATCGATCTCGGATTGAGTTTTTGGTAATGTTTGAAGTTGTTCAACACTGTTTATAATGAAAACATCCCACAAAAGTAATGAATTAAAAAAAAAAAAAAAGGGGGGTCCACACATCGGGTACCTATGATCACTATGCGCTAACATACACACACACATACACACACACACACACACACACACACACACGCATTAAGACATGAGCCCTCATACAAACAACTACAGGTAAATATGGTAATATTGAATTGTAACTATTTTAGTGAAGCTATGTTTTTTTTTCTTTTTTTTTTCTTCAAAATATACATTCTCTATTTCTTTCGCAACCACATCGGTGATGCAATTGTTAGTGTATTTGATATTGGTGAAATTGTTGACCATCACTGTTTAAACTTTCTTTAGTATTGTTGATATTGGTAAAATTGTTTACCAACACTTTTTAAACTTTCTTTTATTTTGTTGATTTTGGTGAAATTGTTGACCATCGCTGTTTAAACTTTCTTTAGTTTTGTTGATATTGGTGAAATTGTTTACCATCACTTTTTAAACTTTCTTTTTTTTTGTTGATATTGACGAAATTATTGACCATCGCTGTTTAAACTTTCCTTGTTTTTTTTATATTGGTGAAATTGTTTACCATCACTGTTTTAACTTTCCTTGTTTGTTTTGTTGATATTGGTGAAATGTTGACCATCGCTGTTTAAGCTTTCCTTGTTTGTTTTGTTGATATTGGTGAAATTGTTGACCATCGCTCATTAAGCTTTCCCTGTTTGTTTTGTTGATATTGGTGAAATTATTGACAATCACTGTTTAAACTTTCATTGCTTCTTTTGTTGATATTGGTAGAATTGTTGACCAACACTGTTTAAGCTTTCCTTGTTTGTTTTGTTGATATATTTGTGAAATTGTTGACCATCGCTGTTTAAACTTTCTTGTTTGTTTTTTTTTGATATTTGTAGAATTGTTGACAATCACTGTTTGAACTTTCCTTGTTTGTTTTTTTTTGATATTTGTAGAATTGTTGACCATCACTGATTAAACTTTCATTGTTTGTTTTGTTGATATTGGTAAAATTCTTGACCATCACTGTTTAAGCTTTCTTTGTTTTGTTGATATTGGTGAAATTTTTTACCAGCGCTTCTTAGAGTTAGGGTGATGGTGGTTAACGCCATTTTCAACACTATTTCAGTTATATCGTCGTTGGAGGAGAAAACCGGAGTACCCAGAGAAAACCACTGACATGCACGCAAGTCATTGACAAACTTTATAGCATAATTTTGTATCGAGTGCACCTCGCCATGAGCGGGGTTAGAACTCACAATGTTAGTGGTGATAGGCACTGATTGCACTGGTAGTTGTAATTCGAACTACCATATGATCATGACGTCCCTATTCCAGCGCTGTTTAAACTTTGTTTTCTTATATATATATATGAATGTTGCAATGTCCAATTTTACTTGTTTTGTAGATACAAAATTACAGAAGAATATTATAAGTGGATTGAAATATCATTGATATCCTTGATGTTTATAAATTATATACCTAGTTATTGTAAAACAATACAAGCACTAAACGTGCTTAATCTCAATATATTGATTTTATTTGATTTATTGTGTTTAACGCCACTTTCAGCAATATTTCAGCTATATCATGACGACAAATTTTAGTGGTGGAAGAAGCCGGAGTGCCCAGAGAGAACCACCGACCATGGGCAAGCAACTGGTAAGCTTTATCACTTGCGACTGCGAGTCGAGTGCACCCTTTTTGTAATTTACATAGCCAGGCGCGAACCCTTGCCGTATTGGTGATAGGCCAATTCTAAGGCATGTTGGGTAATGTTCAACGCGTCCCAGGTTGTCGGATAGGAAAAAGGACAAAAGGACAAACAACAATCTACAAAACATACACATAAATCTAAAGAATGAGTAACACGAACCCCACTAAAATCGAGATTGAACTCAGATGCTCCGGAAGGGTAAGCTGTTCCAACTCCACTAGTGGCACCCATGGTGTTAATCTAGTTACAAACCCGGTGATAAGTCATGAATGAGGAAGTATCGGGAAGAGTTTACGACAAGTGGAACATATCCGTGGTCATTTACAAAATACGCTGACCTGGTTGACAAAGCCCTTCCCTCATTTCTATATAGTTTCTAAATTTATTATTCAACTTGTTCTCTCCAGCATAATATAGCTGAAATACTGCTCGCCGCTGGGTTTTAAGCAATACTCAATCAATGGTATGATAAGAAAGATAATGGTCGAGGTGTAGTGTGCTTATAACAGTTGACGATTGGTGCCACTAGCGGAGCAGGAACTGCCAACTCTATCTGTTACTGTCTACTGCTACTATATCTGTTACTCTCTACTGATGCTATATATGTTACTGTCTACTGATACTATATCTGTTGCTGTCTACTGATACTATATCTGTTACTGTCTACTGATACTATATCTGTTACTGTCTATTGATACTATATATGTTACTGTCTATTGATACTATATATGTTACTGTCTACTGATACTATATCTGTTACCGTCTACTGATACTATATCTGTTACTGTCTACTGATACTATATCTGTTACTGTCTATTGATACTATATCTGTTACTGTCTACTGATACTATATCTGTTACTGTCTATTGATACTATATCTGTTACTGTCTATTGATACTATATATGTTACTGTCTATTGATACTATATCTGTTACTGTCTATTGATACTATATCTGTTACTGTCTATTGATACTATATCTGTTACTGTTTACTGATACTATATGTGTTACTATCTATTGATACTATATCTGTTACTGTCTATTGATACTATATCTGTTACTGTCTATTGATACTATATCTGTTACTGTCTACTGATACTATATCTGTTACTGTTTACTGATACTATATCTGTTACTGTCTATTGATACTATATCTGTTACTGTCTATTGATACTATATCTGTTACTGTCTATTGATACTATATCTGTTACTGTTTACTGATACTATATGTGTTACGATCTATTGATACTATATCTGTTACTGTCTATTGATACTATATCTGTTACTGTCTATTGATAATATATGTGTTGCTGTCTATTGATACTCTATCTGTTACTGTCTACTGATAATATATATGTTGCTGTCTACTGATACTCTATCTGTTACTGTCTACTGATACTATATCTGTTACTGTCTACTGATACTATATCTGTTACTCTCTACTGATACTATATTTGTTACTGTCTATTGATACTATATCTGTTACTGTCTATTGATAATATATGTGTTGCTGTCTATTGATACTATATCTGTTGCTGTCTACTGATAATATATCTGTTGCTGTCTACTGATAATATATATGTTGCTGTCTACTGAAACTCTATCTGTTACTGTCTACTGATACTATATCTGTTACTGTCTATTGATACTATATCTGTTGCTGTCTACTGATACTATATCTGTTGCTGTCTACTGATACTATATCTGTTACTGTCTACTGATACTACATCTGTTACTGTCTATTGATACTATATCTGTTACTGTCTACTGATACTATATCTGTTGCTGTCTACTGATACTATATCTGTTACTGTCTATTGATACTATATCTGTTACTGTCTACTGATGCTATATATGTTACTGTCTATTGATACTATATATGTTACTGTCTACTGATACTATATATGTTACTGTCTGCTGATACTATATCTGTTGCTGTCTACTGATACTATATCTGTTACTGTCTATTGATACTATATCTGTTACGGTCTATTGATACTATATCTGTTACTGTCTGCTGATACTATATCTGCTGCTGTCTATTGATACTATATCTGTTACTGTCTGCTGATACTATATCTGTTACTGTCTATTGATACTATATCTGTTACTGTCTACTGATACTATATCTGTTACTGTCTGCTGATACTATATCTGTTGCTGTCTACTGATACTATATCTGTTACTGTCTATTGATACTATATCTGTTACTGTCTATTGATACTATATCTGTTACTGTCTGCTGATACTATATCTGCTGCTGTCTATTGATACTATTTCTGTTACTGTCTGCTGATACTATATCTGTTACTGTCTATTGATACTATATCTGTTACTGTCTATTGATACTATATCTGTTACTGTCTATTGATACTATATCTGTTACTGTCTACTGATACTATATCTGTTACTGTCTATTGATACTATATCTGTTACTGTCTATTGATAATATAACTGTTACTGTCTACTGATACTATATCTGTTGCTGTCTACTGATACTATATCTGTTACTGTCTACTGATACTATATGTGTTACTGTCTATTGATACTATATCTGTTACTGTCTATTGATACTATATCTGCTGCTGTCTATTGATACTATATCTGTTACTGTCTATTGATACTATATCTGTTACTGTCTATTGATACTATATATGTTACTGTCTATTGATACTATATCTGTTACTGTGTATTGATACTATATCTGTTACTGTCTATTGATACTATATCTGTTACTGTCTATTGATACTATATCTGTTACTGTCTACTGATACTATATCTGTTACTGTCTATTGATACTATATCTGTTACTGTCTATTGATACTATATCTGTTACTGTCTACTGATACTATATCTGTTACTGTCTACTGATACTATATCTGTTACGTTCTACTGATAATATATCTGTTACTGTCTATTGATACTATATTTGTTGCTGTCTATTGATACTATATCTGTTACTGTCTACTGATGCTATATATGTTACTGTCTATTGATACTATATCTGTTACTGTCTACTGATACTATATATGTTACTGTCTATTGATACTATATCTGTTACTGTCTACTGATACTATATCTGTTACTGTCTACTGATACTATATATGTTACTGTCTATTGATACTATATCTGTTACTGTCTACTGATACTACATCTGTTACTGTCTATTGATACTATATCTGTTACTTTCTATTGATAATATATGTGTTGCTCTCTACTGATACTATATTCGTTGCTGTCTACTGATTCTTCATGCATTATTTTCTACTGATGTACTGATGCTATGTGCATTAAAATTCAAAGCTGCCATATGCGTTATGTCTACTGATACTATATACGTTACTGTGAACTGATGTTATATATTTTACAGCACATACACAGTTATTGTAGAATTGAAAGAAACAGCAGATATCAAACAGAGTATATCAAAAACACTTTCGGTAAGTTATTGCTACCAAAAACATTTTATTTTCGGTGTCCATCCTATCATTAGTAACTCACAGCTGATGACGCTCCTATTACTCTCCATTCACCACCCACTAGTCAACTGACATGGAAATCCTTGCTTCGTTGGAAAAAAAGCTATTAATAGTTGTTAATTAAAATCATCTTTGGTATTGTTACTCTTACATGACTACGAGGATACCAAAGTATTTTAAAATGCTTACATGACTACGAGGATACCAAAGTGTTTTAAACCGCTTTCATGACTACAAGGACACCAAAGTGTTTTAAAACGCTTTCATGACTACAAGGATACCAGTGTTTTAAACGCTTACATGACTACAAAATTGTTTTTAAATGCTTACATGACTAAGAGGATACCAAAGTGTTCTAAGACGCTTACATGACTGCTAGGATACCAAAGTGTTTTTAAACGCTTACATGACTAAGAGGATACCAAAGTGTTTTTAGATGCATACATGCCTACAAGGATACCAAAGTGTTTTTAAATGTTTACATGACTACGAGGATAGCAAAGTTTTTTAAACGCTTGCATGACTACGAGGATACCAAAGTGTTTTAAAACGCTTACATGACTGCTAGGATACCAAAGTGTTTTAAAACGCTTTCATGACTACACGGATCAGGGCTCGAAATTACCGGACGCTAAATGCGTCTGTTTGTTTCATATTGGGTCTGCAAATTGACATGTGAACGACAAAAAAATGCGTGTGCATATTTCAGCAAGTGTACAAAAATTGTGTCTTTCTACCTTTGTCCTGTTCCGAAATGTGTGTTTTCTGTTTTTAATTTTAGAATAAATTTTAAAACGTAGTCTATTTATATCCTACGCTGCTGGGGGTTACAATTCAACTGGTTTGTCAGTGTCGTTAGTTCTCAACCATCGTAGTTTTGTTCGGGATTGGGAAACCAGTGCTTCAGATAACACGTGTTCAAATGTTTGACGTACTATCTAATGAAAAGTCTAGAAAATCCCGAAGAGGTTTTGACCTCTTAACTTTGAATTTATGTCAGCAAAGCATGCTTTTAAAGTATGTTCCACCTAAAAATAAACATGAAATGAAAGTACCGATGTTGGTCAACGGCAAACAAACTTAGACAAAAATAATGAAAACAAATCTGTATAATACTACAGTAGGTGTCCGTAAATGGATGATGTAATTCCAGGAATTGAATGTTGATGTTAGCTTCGAAACAAAAAAGATGAAAATGGAAAGAACACGGATGTTGTCATTGGATAAAAGTTCATCGACAAGTCTTTTTAAAAGTTTTATAAATTTTTCAATTTTTTTCAGGAGTCGCATTGCCCTTATGCGAAAAAGGCCCCATATAGAAAATGTTTACCCTTTTACAAGGTATACAATTAAACAAATGGTTCTGAATGCACTAAATTTCACTTTGACTGTCACATTTATTTGTTTGCCCCTTCAAAACAGATGTAGTGTCTGGTAAACAGTTGATGGGAAATAAAATAATCATGTAATAGAATGTAAAACCTGGATTGTTGCATGTTATAGTAGTAGCTCCTACACTGACTGATCTTTCCATTGTTGGCACTATTCAATAATTATGTTAGTTGTAACCCCCCACATACAAAAAATGCTTCTTAAATATTAAATAACACTGAATTTTGCTTGTAACTTTTAAAACTACAAGCAATATTTTGCTTGTGGTTAAGAAAGTTAATTTCTATGCCTGAAGGATACCAAAGTATTTTAAAAAACGCTTTCATGACTACGAGGATACCAAAGTGTTTTAAAATGCTTTCATGACTACAAG
The DNA here is from genome assembly GCA_963383655.1 of Bathymodiolus septemdierum. Classification (NCBI taxonomy): domain Eukaryota; kingdom Metazoa; phylum Mollusca; class Bivalvia; order Mytilida; family Modiolidae; genus Bathymodiolus; species Bathymodiolus septemdierum. Next base: position 2,877,517 of record OY726527.1, read on the forward strand.
GATACCAAAGTGTTTTTAAACACTTACATGACTACGAGGATGCCAAAGTGTTTTGAAAATCTTACATGACTACAAGGATATCAAAGTGTTTTTAGATGCTTTCATGACTACAAGGATACCAAAGTGTTATTAAAAGCATACATGACTACGAGGATATCAAAGTGTTTTTAAACGCTTGCATGACTACAAGGATACCAAAGTGTTTTAAACGCTTACTGGACTACGAGGATACCAAAGTGTTTTTAAACGCTTACATGACTGATGATACCAAAGTGTTTTAAACGCTTACATGACTATGAGGATACCAAAGTCTTTTTAAACGCTTACATGACTACGAGGATACCAAAGTGTTTTAAGCGCTTACATGACTACGAGGATATCAAAGTGTTTTTATACACTTACATGACCACGAGGATTAATCTACGAGTTGACCCACAGGTGACAGGTGATAATTGGGGTGTAATTGAACAGTGATCGTTAGCTGTGGGTTATAGACGATGTGTCCAGCTATAGAATAGAAAACTAAAATAAGATCCCTGACGGAACAGTTCCACAAACTAATGCAAAGTCGTAGAAAGAGGCAACTGTTATACCCCTAGCGCATATACTTGTATATACAATATTAGTGTAGTGTCTTAAAATAGAATATGTATGTGTATGAGGCTTAAAAACAGATACAAAGGTGAGTTTTCACCAGTTTTATGCTGAATACACATAAACATTTTATTTTAAGATACTGCATTAATATTGTATTTATCATGCAGAAAATAATAACATTAATCCATGGACGCTGTCATGGCTATTTGTACTTGATAAAATCTAATTTGATGACGTTTGTCAGTGACGTGTAGATGTCATTGGTTTCTCCAAGTATTATTGTTATCTCCAACAATGAAACTGACCGTCATGATATAACTGAAATATAGTTGAATGTGGAATTAACGAAAAAAAATACGACATTGTTAAAACAGTTCCAGAATTCAACGAAATAATAAAATCATAGAAAAAGGCAAAATATATACCCCTAACATACATATACATGACCACTCACTTTCCAGGCTTGATTCAGACACTTCAGTTATAAGTGGCTGGGTTAAATTAGTGAAGGGACTCAAACAAAATACTTTTTTTAAAGTTTCGTATACTACCCACAAAGTAAACCTAATGTAAAGGTAAACAAGCTCAAAGAAAATTAATTTGTTTATACTGTTTAGGTTATCAAGATTGAGAGACCAGCATGCATTATTCTGGTAACGAATGGAACTTGTGGTCCACCATCACTGAACACAGCAAACTGTTCTAAATATACATGGAACTCGTTGGCAATGGTGACGTTCTCTGGAACAGAATTAGAGAGAATCTTTATTAACGAAGGGAACAGTGTTTTGATAAAACATGAAAACTTAACTGGTGTTGTGGAGGGACCTCTAGGAGTAAATATGAGGTATGCATAGATATATTCAGATACAAATGTTATATTATTAGTGACCCTTTTATACAGGAGGGCCCGGGTGGCTCAATGAGTTAGGTAGTTGGATTACCTAACAACTCATACAAGCCTATCACCAATACAGTGTGGGTTTGCACCGTGTTTGTAAATTACAAAAAGGGTGCACTCGACTCACAGCCGCAAGTGATAAAGTTTACAAATTGCTTGCCCATGGTCGGTGGTTCTCTCCGGATACTTCGGCTTCTTCCACCACTAAAACTGGTCGCCATGATATAGCTGAAAAATTGTTGAAAGTGGAGTTAAACACCAAAAATCAGAGTGAGAAAAAAGGATGAAAATACCACAGGGATAAACAGAAGTAGTAATTCGAAATAGGACGAAGAATACAGTGACCAAAAGAAAAAGGACAATCAATGGTTGACAGAATAGTACTAAGGATTGAACAATAAGAACCTCATTAAGAAATGGGGATGAACTCAGGTGCTCCGGAAGGGTCAGCAGTTCCTGAACATTGTATTCTAAATACATTTGTGTTTGATTGATATATGTGTGACTGAACTCTATGCCTGCCATGAATTATTTCGATTTTAATAGGACAAATACGGTCATTTTTAACCATTCATGAACTGTATACACACGGCATTTGGTGGCTGTTCCATTTAACTCCTTCTGAAATTTTGAATTGATTTTGAATTATTTGTATTTGAACGAGATATTTTAAAACAAAGATATTGATGTTAACATGAAAAACATATTTATTGTGTATTTTCCAACATAGATTCGATTGAACAATTCCTGCGTAAAAATATTTAAAAAAAAGTCGGAGTTCATTCGTTCATCATTTCGTGCGCTATCAAGATGGCGGAGCGGAGTTGTCAAACATAATATCGAACACTTGAACAGTTGTTAATAATCGACAATTATTGTTAGATATGAAATAAAAAAAAATAAATGCCATTGGAAAAAAAGCTTGTATTGTTGACATAAAAAAACATTCCGGAATAAATACTTAAGACAACCATCTATCGACTTTGACTTTTGTAATATATCGTCATCCTGTGACGTTGTATACAAGGTACGCTGATTGACACAAGCTGGTTACTGATTTATTTTACGATTTTGTGAGCATTTTACTTGTTTGAGTAGCAAAATTCAAAATGCCATCAAATTGGAAAATATCAGTAACTTAATTACATCCCCGTCCAGTTATCAATGTATGCGTAGGAAAACATGAAGGTTAGTGCATTTTCCGGTTATTCATGGCCGACACATATCAATGGAATGATATGTGTGCGTATTGGGGATCCCCAAATGTAAATTTTCAAAACAAATGATAAAAAAAATACTTAGTTACAGAATATTTATTTATAACTGAGGGGAAATTTTTATTTTATATAAATACGTTATATGTCGGTATTTTGTTTGTTTATACTCGGTCGTCACGATAATTTCACAGCGAGAGTCACATAAGAACAGCCAGATTTGTAGTGTACTGCAATTGCGCTAAATATAGAGTTGTTGAGTATTATCGTGTGTGCCGTTATAGAGACGTCATATTAGAATCTATCTTTAGTTTTATATGTATGTTTTATAGATCATTGTTTGTCCTTTTGTACTTTTTCTTTTGGCCATTGTGTTGTCTGTTCTTCTTCGATATACGGATTCTGATTGCCTCTTTGGTATCTACAAACTCTTCTTACTAGTAGCCTCTGGCTGTATGTATACATCATAATATAAATAAATAATTAAAATAAAGATAACAGGAACGATATAACTGAAGGTGGCGTTAAACACCATTATGCTTAACCTTTTAATATTTCTCTCTTTTTTGGAAATTGGGACAATACAGTTATATGTAAAGGTCTTTTTTATGTTCAAATGTAAGAGGTAATTGTTCGTTTTGTTGATATTGATCAGCTTGCTGACCGTCACATTCTTGAAATAACGATATACACCTTAAGTTTTAAGTGTCCAGACACCTACCCGGGGGTTTTACCCAGTGACGGATTTAGGACAAATGAGGCCCTGTGCTAGTTAAGTTATGATGCCCCTTACTTGAGCCCTGAAGGAGGTAGACCCGATAGGTCTACACAGGCAGTCAGGCATGCCATCAACTCTATCATTATGTCTGCAATCACTCTTAAACAGAACTCCTTTAAATTTAAGATTGCACCACATTTATAAGCAAACATCCATCGTAAAAAACGTTTTTTTTTGCAGGAAGATGGGCTCCCTGGCCAACGGGGCCCTGTGTTTAAGCACAATTGTAAATCCGGCACTGACTTTATCAGTTCGGTATAAATTTCCAGACTTTCGTCGTCAATATAATCTGGCAGTGACGATACAGCTGCGAAGGAAAAATGCTGAAAGTGACAATAGATAGCTGAAACCAAAAACAAAAATAATGTTAAGTTACAAAATAAAACAGCTTTAGCCTGTGCCATGTATTTTATGGGATCGTCGCATGGCCGTGATCGTATAGTAGTTGGATTTAGAGCTTCCTATGCAATCAGTTCACATCACCACGAATGTTGTGAGTTCGAGTCCCACGCATGCGAGGTGTACTCGATACAGTTTGTGATAAAGTTTGTCAGTGACCTGCGACAGGTCGGTGGTTTTCTCCAGGTACTCCGGTTTCCTCCACAAATAAAACTGACCGCCACGATATAGCTGAAATATTGTTGAAAGTGAGGTAATGCACCATAACCTCTAACCTTAACTCATTTTTTTGTAGTTTTCTAAACAGTCTAGTGACTATTATATTGGTGTAGACTTTATGGAACAGTCACCTAGTGCCAACTTACAGTTTATTGTTGGTGATATTGTATATGCTTTTAATATTGATATTGGAATATTTTATGATTTTATCGGTAAAATGTATATTGAAACATGTTTTAGATTACGAAGTGAAGTATTGAGTGTTACTGTTTAAAAGATTTATCTTACAATATTTTAAGCATAATTATAAATGATGTTTTATGGAGAGTTTATGGACAGTTTATAACGTGTGTGTATATATAGCAGATGTCTTATCATATTTTTGTTGCATGTGCTTTTATCATAATAAATGTACATTTTAATAACTGTAATTGCGTTTGGCCCCCCCCCGATGTAAAGGGGTAGTTTCATAATAAATACGTATATATATATATTTAAAGGCATACAGTCGCTCAGATTGATTTTTTTTATATTAAAAGTTGCCAATATTCGATGTTTTATACTAATTGCAGTTGAAATTTTTCATAATATCATAAATAGCCTGGAACGAAGGAAATGCGTCGCTGTTTGATTCTCTTGCATCCAGTAAAGCATTCAATGTTTACCCGCATAATATTCATATATTCATGAATATGATCATATGACCATTGATGACCTACACAATGACCTCATTTGGTAAAGCGTTTGCGCATGTGCGAAATTGTTTGCTGAAAAAAAGCACATGTTATAAATAAAAATATTGACGGATCCTACGCGAAAACGACACAAAGGAGGATTCAGCAAGCTTTGTGTAAAAATTAAAAAAAAAATGTTATACAGACCTACTCCATTTTTCAACACGTAAGCATAATTTAGTATCTTTTTTCGGCTGAATCGTATTTTGACAGAATTGCATCGTAGTTTTTTATATATTCTTTTTTTTCAGGAGAAAACGCTAGGTGATATCTCTTTTTAAATTAGAGACTACAATAATGAACTTCATGTCTGTTTTTTTTTCTAAAAAAATATAATCAAGTCAACTCAAGTGTTGTCAATAATATGCAATACAATTTGTTTACAATTGTTCCTTTATCGGGCCCCTTTGCAGAGTTTGGGTTTGTTTTTATTGATTTCATCACGTATTTTCGATTTTAAGTGTCATTCTTACTAAATACCATTATATAATATTAACTGATTACCCCGGGATCCAATTTCATAGATATATTTTTTAAATTATATTAATTTTAACCAATATTTACCTGCAAGATGCTTTCTGATTATTTATAGCAGTTATCAGTGTCCGGTAAACTTCGGAAAAAAACAGCCAACTTAGGGACCGTGCAATATTTATCCGAGGGGATAAACCGGTACAAACTAGGACGGGACATAGACTTTTTATACAAATAATTTTGGCAAGGTCAATACTTTTTCAAGAATAAGTTGTGACTGGGCCAAGACTTTTTTTTGGGGGGGGGTAATAATAAAAATAAATAAAAACAAATTAAATACAAAACACAACCATATCCTTCTTTCCAAGTATGTTGAAGACAACAGATACTATCTAGAAAAATGTCCAGCTTTATATTTATTTCAACTCAACAGTCCATAGTTTTATTAACAATGCATAGGGAAGACCAGTATCTAAAGCACCTGTGGTAATGTAGGATAGTTTTATAAATTGTCACCAGTGCATACAGAAAATTCCACAATCTTTCTATTTCAGATCATTTCATGTCAACTTGATTTATTTGATAAAGTGGTAAAACCTGTATTACTTTATAATATGGTTGTGAATTATGGGGATTAAGTAACTGCGATATAATTGAGAGAGTACATTTGAAATATTGTAAGCTTCTACTAAATCTCAAATCTTCAACTCCAAATTGTATGATTTTTGATGAATTGGGACGCTACCCCCTCTATATAGATATAAAACATCGGATGGTGTCGTACTGGACCAAACTTATAACAAGAAAACAGTCAAATATTTGCTCTGTTGTGTATCGTTTAATGTACCATTTACACAGAATGCAATTTTTTCTTGGTTAAACAGTGTAAAAACTATTTTAGATGAATGTGGTTTTTCTTTTATTTGGGAAACACAAATTTTCATTAGTGAAGTCTGGTTAAAATTCAATATAAAAATGAGATTACACGATCAGTTCCAGCAAACATGGCGAGAAACATTACAGAATTGTTCTAAAACCGTAAATTATTGTATATTTAAAGAAACGTTAATTTTTTAACAATATTTTGATATTTTAGACGAAAAAGATTTCTTAACTCTATGTAAATTATAGAACATGGAAGATGGAATAACATACAGCACGAAAATAGAAAATGTAATTGATGTAATTTAGAAGAAATTGGTGAGGAATTCCATTATATTTTAAATTGTCCATATTTTAAGCAATATATACTAGTCAAAAAAAGAAACGTTACATCATTTTTTCATATTTTTTGTTCAGCAGGTGCTCCATACATGTTTTTAATTAATTAATATAAAAATTATGTTATTAGCCTATCGATTCTGGCATTGTTATTTTTTTACATCATGACGTTACGTCAGTTTCGGGAATTCACGTTTTTCATCGTTTCGATAATTTAAAATGTATGCAGGTGTGCTCGATTAGAATTAAAGGTCATACACTGTGTCGTTTGCAATTGTAAACAAAAGGCCACTTCAACAAACAATTGTTCTACACGTAAGTCTATACCCCGCTTACTCCAAAATGAGAGGGAACGTGCCGTTGGGATGTTTCAAGCCGGAATGACACAAACAGAGATAGCAAACCATTTTAATTGCTCAAGAATGACAATTTACAGATTGCTCGTTCGCGTAAGAGCAACCGGCACAATATCTGATCGTCGACGTAGTGGTAGACCACGAGAAACGACGTTACGTCAAGATAGACACATCACACTAATCCACTTACGTAATCGCTTTGATACTGCTGTGGACACAGCAAGGCGAACCCCTGGTATACGTAACAACATAATTACTGACCAAACAGTTCGTAATCGGTTGCGTCAGTCTGGTCTCCGTTCACGTCGCCCTCTCAAAGGTATGGAGTTAAAACGTGAACACAGGATTGCTAGGCTTCAATGGGCACGTGCACATCTTCGGTGGAGGCGAAACACCTGGCAGAGCATCTTGTTTTCTGATGAATCCAAGTTTAATTTGAAATTTAGTGACGGAAGAATGCGTAATTATCGTCGTCGTAGTGAACGTTTCGCTGATGGTTGTGTAAAGGAAACCGACCGATTTGGAGGCGGTGATGTAATGATATGGGGTGGAATTAGTCATGTTGGAAATACTAACCTTAAAATAGTGGTTGGAAACTTAAATGGCATTCGTTATCGTCACGAAATCTTGGCTCCAATTGTACTCCCGTTTATTCGAACACATCACTTCAATCATGTTTTTCAGCAAGATAGCGCTAGATGCCATATTTCACGTGTTGCCATGAACTTCCTTAATGATAACCTCATTTGCACTCTACCTTGGCCGGAATTATCACCAGACTTAAATCCAATCGAACATTTGTGGGATGAGCTTGGAAGACGCGTCCGTAGACGAGTTAATCCCCCTGAATCTATTGATCAGCTTCAAAGGGCACCCACAGATGAGTGGAACAACATTCCACAGACATTTGTCATGCGTCTGATAGGATCTATGCGCCGTAGGTGTCTAGCTGTCATCAATGCAAGAGGACACACACGCTATTAAACTGTTATTTACGTTTTTAGGGTGTTCCGTTTTGTTGCGCTCCCTTACAGTTAAAGTTGAACTGAAATGAATTGTGTGTGCACATGTCTATGTTCATAACGACATAAAGACTTCACAGTATGGGTACCTGTGCGGCGCAACTGACGTGCTTACGTAAAGTTTGTGGGCACGTTACCGTTTCCGATCATCGACTGTCAAAACTGGAAGGGTTCAATGTAAGTTTTTATGTTTTTATGTGGTAGTAAACATTGCTAATGAATATAATTACAGACACCTGCTGATATAATACCTTTATACGCCAGGAAAATTTAAAACATATCTGTTGAACGGAAATATCCTTTTTTTTACATTTAAGCTTGATTTTGATGTTGCGTAAGCATTGATATCATTGTTTTCTCGCTGAATTCAGCAAGGACGACCCTGATTTTTTCAAAGAAGCTTTTTCGTACAACCAATTATCACCACACAAAGTCATGTCTCGTTCCAATTTACATTTTTTGCATAAATATAATCTTATCATTTCCAATGACTGTGGGCATCTAAATGTGTAAAATGTGTTCGTATTACGTATTCCTAGCCCATAGTGTGTATCATTAAAATGCCCACAGTCATTGTAAATGATAAGATTATAATTATACAAAAAATGGAAATTGGAACGAGACATGACTTTGTGTAGTGATAATTGGTTGTACGAAGAAGCTTCTCTGAAAAAATCAGGGTTGTCCTTGCTGAATTCAGCGAGAAAACAATGATGTCAATGTTTACGCAACATCAAAATCAAGTTTAAATGTAAAAAATATGATATTTCCGTTCAACAGATATGTTTTAAATTTTCCTGGCGTATAAAAGTATTATATCAGCGGGTGTCTGTAATTTTTTGTCTTCATTAGCAATGTTTACTACCACATATAAACATAAAAACTTACATTGAACCCTTCCAGTTTTGACAGTCGATGATCGGAAACGGTAACGTGCCCACAAACTTTACGTAAACACGTCAGTTGCGCCGCACAGGTACCCATACTGTGGACTTGGAAACAATAATTTATCATAAAATATTGTTTGCA